>CM035154.1:73285811-73885811 GCA_020205615.1 Panax quinquefolius
TCGATAATCTAGAGAGAAAAAGAGAGAAAACTTATGTTTCGGTGTGATTTTCAATTCTAACTTAGCCCTCTATTTATAGGAAAATGTTAGCACGTCAAGTAGACTTGACTGCTACCGATGGCTTTACATTGCTACTATTACACCCACCAAAATCAGCCATCTTCCCAACAACCAAAAGTGGGGCCCACTCAATTCTAGAATTTTCCATCAAAACCTAATTTAGAATCAGTTACCTCTTAAAAATCATAACAAATCATACGTTCATTTTAACGGTTCAAAATTTATGGACATATACTGAACTTATATATGTATAACATATCCAAAATTACAACGATCCAACGGTCGGATCAAAATTTATAACTCACACTTAATATAGTGAAGAACAACGATTTTTCGGACTATTAGTCCTTGGACCGATTTCATTCAAAATTTCACCACGAAATATCTACAAAGAATTTTTGGGTGATTCAAATTTCTCTGAGTTAGCTTACTTCTAGGGCTTTCTTTTGATATATGGCTCATCTCTTAACTCATTATACATTAAAGAGTTATGGATTTTACAAAATCAAGTAATAAACTAATTTTTACGAAAATCCCATATTTTGTTCTCCATTTCGACAAATACCGATAAAACACCTCATCATTAATTCCTTCACTTATAAATACATAAATAAATCCATCATTTATATCCACATCAAATAAATATTTTCTTATCATATAAATCAATAACTAATTATTCACAAATAATATTATGAGAATCACAATAATGACAACCAGCAGGTTCTCAGAAAGAGGGGCTTTCAATAAGGATTTCTCCTTCTTGGCAGCGCAATTAGGTGACCAAACCTCTCCTTGATGTAACTTTCTAGACATTGCCAATAATGCTATCTAATAATATTATTCAAATAATATGAATTATTGATCCGATAATGGGAAATCATCGTGCGGTGATAATTATTGAACAACAATAATAAAATATCAACACAAAGCAATTATTGAATCAATAAAATAAAATATTGAGCAATAATTATCGTAATAATTATTGAGTAGTGCCTTCTCACGTAAGAATCAATAATTGAAAAAAAAATCTTTGCAATACTGGTGTGCTATCGTGCAACAACGCGTATTACTTTACTTTACCAACCGGGTATTCCAACGTTGTTAATAGCTGTGAACGATTACGCCGTTATTTATAAAAACTTAATTTTGTCGTTTTCTTTCATTAAGCTTATTATTACATTATGGGGCCCAAAAATGGGGTCTTGTATTGCATTTAATATTCCCCTACGTAAAGAATATTCCACGACCAAACGAATATTCTCCAACAATGATGAATATTTTATAACCACTTGTGTATTTTGAAAAAAAATTCATATATCACCCTTAACTTTAACTTTTATCAATTTAACCATTTACTGAATAGTAATTATAAGAAAAATTGAATACTTTTATTTCATAAAATTCGGGGTCTTACAACTATCTTAGAAAAATTCTTTGCCCTCTTCAACTGATCAAATAGATCATCGACCATGGGCCATGGGTATTTATTCTTAATTGCTAACTTACTCCTATTACGATAGTGGATACGCAACTAACGACCTATTCCTTAACATCCTCCTAACTTGCATCACCGTTAGACACCGAGAGCGTTGTGGTATTTATTACCGTAAATTACTACCTTGGATTTTTTTAGAAAACCGAAGATTCAAACTTTTATTCTAACAATTTATTAAAGTTCTATGATTAATTAACTCATTCATACAGAGAATTACTTCAAATTCTATCAACATTATCGATACTTGTCTATCAACACTTGCTTACCATTATTATCCAAAACAAACGCCTTCTCTACTTCCTTTACCCATGTCCGGGCTACTAATGGGTCCGTCGTTCCTTTGAACTATGGCAGACCTACGCTTTTAAATTCTTTAAAGGTAGTAATTACGCTTTAACCTAGGTTCGGCCATGATTTTCTACCCCCAGTTTAGTTAAATGCACCGTTAATAAATTAACGAACTCTTGCATAGGGTTGTTTTGACCCCCCCTTGATTTTCATTACGTGATTCCGCTTCGTGATTACGTTATCTTCTACTTGGTGGCATTTTCTGATTAAATATAATTTCATTATTATATATTTACTTACTTCGTTATTATTCGTCTCATAACAACTCATACCATAACAAAGCATATTAAATGAAAACTTCATTATATTCATATGCTTCTTCATAGTCCTGAAACTATTTACACTTTACTTCTATAGCCAATGACTAGTACATTTCTATCCCGCAATTGAACTTCTCAAAAGTTGGGATTTACAAAAAAACTACCTTGTTATACAAAAAGGGTTTTACATCACTACACACATATTTATAACTCTAGCTTTCTAATAATGCATAACAACATCCTCGTGTTTCTCATTCGCAATCTTCGCTATAGTATCCCGACTAATAGTATGTCGAGTGCCTTTGAACTCTATGGAATAACAAGCAACTTTAAGCTTGAAATCCTTATGAGCATTATTATGGATGTAAGACATTCGTGCTATCTTCAGGTCCTTCTCCTCTAGTTTCTTACGAAGCTCTACCACCTCGTTCATATAATCCCTAGCTTGCTCTATCATAAGCACCTGCCTATCATGCTCTGACTCAAAAATCATACAGCACACCTTAGCTTCATGGAGATATTTTATTATTACCATAAAATTACTAACAATTCACCTTAGCTTTATGGAGATATTTTATTACCTTAGCTTCTGCGTCGCGGTATTTTATTACCGTAAATTACTACCTTGGATTTTCTTAGAAAATCGAACATTTAAACTTTTATTCTAACAATTTAATAAAGTTCTATGATTAATTAAACCATTCATACCGAGAATTACTTCAAATTCTATCAACATTATCGATACTTGTCAGGACAACCTGACACTAAATCCGTAAGTCCAGCATAGCTTACGAGCACTTCTGGGTGATCAGCCCATAGTACTCTATGTTGATCAACACTACATTCATTAAACGTGTATACGTTTAAGTTGTGGCAATCTCACGTGCTTGTCGTTAAACGTAAAAAACATTTTAGCATACTTAGTCTTCGATTGAAAACCATACCAATATAAGTCTAGCCGAAAGAATATCATAATATAAGTATAGCCAAAGTAATACAAGTCTAGCTAAAAGAATTGACTTTAGACTTCATCGTTAAAAACCATACCAATATAAGTCTAGCCGAAAGAATTGACTTTAGACTACATCGTTAAAAACTTCATGCGAAAGAATACATGAATTACACAGCTTGTCCAGACTGAACTGGAACAAGGGTTAGAATACTTGCCTTTCAAATATTCGCCATCGATTATCACACGTACACTTTAGATCTCTAAGTTTCTACAATACAGGATCATATAACGTACCACATTAGGTCATATATAATCAAGTATGCATACTAATATATCTTACCCTTCATCTCAATCTAAATCATGACTTAGATCTGTCATTATGGGTTTCCGGCTTTTCATTACATCATTCACATTACGTTTACTTTCAATAGATAATTAACCTTAATCATCATACATTAAGTGCCTAACAATGCCTTAACAATGTTATGCTTATACCGTAGTTCATTACTAATAAGTTCTCTTTCATTCTATACTGGAAATCTTTCTTCTCTGGCAAATTCTTTGGTCTGGCTCTGCGGTGCCACGCATCACTCTTCTTCTCGCGCCAACTTTGTGCCTCAGATAGTTTGCAAAGTTTAAAAATTTTACGAAACTCCCGGACTCATAACTTCTTTGTTATAAGTCCGAATTGGCTCGTTCAAAAGCCTACGGTTCACAAATTACATACTCTATGCGTTCATGCAAGAGTTTTATCTATTTGACTTTGTTTACTAAAATTTCACCTATTAGTTCATTTTTAACAAAAACGATAAACGTTCGTAAACGTTCAATGCTCGTTTCTTCGTTCTAAGTCAGAATTCGGTCATTTTCGAGTCTGCAACTCTATAATGCCAAATATGACTTGTCTCCATCGAAAACCAACATTTCCGACTTCAAACACAAAATACGACCTCCATTCCGAGAATTTCACTAATTCAATGATTATCGTCCAATTGTGTGAATTCCGGCAAAAATTCATTTCTAATGATTCTAAATGGATTTTTACCAACATATGAACATCACAAGTTACTTATTACACCAACTTATAGTCAAAGTAGGTTTTGACTTATTCTCATAAGTCAATGACTTATTTAACTAATGAACTACATATTCTCATGCTTATGACTTACTATGAACATAAGTCCATCAATCAATGTTCTCATACTATATTCAACATACTAACATCATATGACAAACATATGACAAGTTCTTCTTGATTCTATCAACTTATTAGAGTTCAAGTTGCTTATTCAACTTATTCGGCTTAAGTTCATTCATCAATAACTTATTAAATGTTCTTAGCAAACAATCCCCCTTCTCTATCAATCCTATCATAGAAGAGATAAAGATAATAGGTATAAGTCTTACCCTTGAAGACTATTACTTCACTTCACTTTGGAAATTCTAGCAAAGGTTGAAGTGGTTTATAAGTGCTTATGTGGCTTATTCTCTCTACCAAATAAGTTACTTATCTTGAGAGGAAATTGTTGGATGAAATAACAACCAACAAAATGAAATGAAGCTTGGTACTTAAAGGCAACTCAAAGTTAGGGTAGAATAGACATTAAGCCATCCCACCTTCTTTAATCCACCTCCTTAACTTCCACCTCCTTACTATTCATTTCTTAACATCCAAGTCTACTTGCTAGCCACAACACTTTCTCATCACACAAATTGTTTGCCCATCAAGACTACCCACTTACACTTGGATTGCTCCATGGATCATGGCTTATCACTGGGCTTGCTAATTAATCAAGCTAATTACTTATTGGGCTTTCATTACAAAAGTTTGGACTTATGATTTAACAAACTCTTGGGCTTGAGTATCACATTCTATTGGACTCCTCCCATTAGGCTAATAATCCTACAAGTCCATTACCTTTCATTAATAACTTAACATCTATACACCACGTATAATTCTCGTATGCTAGCTTGTATATTAATTCGTAATATACGTTATTTCATTCTCCATTCTTAATAGTATAATACGTTGTATTATACTTACGTTCATTACCTCATACAATGCATACACATCATACAATTACAACTTTCTTTCTTTAACGCTTAATAAACCTAACGTTCCCAAATTAGGTCCACATGCGAAATATTACGTTTTCCATACTTAGATTATTATTACATAATCAATCTCAACTTGATATTATAATGTTACGTATTTCTCGGAAGTTCAAAAATAATTCCCGAGCAGAAATCGATAAATAGTGTTTTTCACAAAATTTCTCAGAAAACTTTTATTTTCGTTTTAGAAATTCAAACACTTTAATTCTCCCACGTAGTTAAAATACTACGGCTTTTCGACGTCTCTAGGTTATAAAACGACATTCATCTTATCAACACTCAATAATAATAAATAATATTATTTTATTCATTATTAAAAGCATTTACAATTGTTCGATTTTCTGGGGCGTTACAATGTTTATATCATGTATATATTGAAAGTTATTAATGGTCAAAGGTCGTTGACCGACCATGACTTTTCAAATCTGGATAACCCAGAAAGTCTTTATTAGTGTTTGACAAGGTTTTGAAAAGCATGAATCTGTCAGATGTTAAGTCATTTGTCGATGTTGTTATATCTTAGTTGTAGTCTGTTTTGTGGACTATGGATACATGCCTTTAGATCCCTTAAATAACAAATAGGTTGAATATAGTGGATGGTCAAAGTAGACTGTTTGAGCATGAAGTTGATTTCTGGAAAACCCAAAAAATCCCCAGAAAACCCAGAAATTTCTGACAACGTTTGGAAGACCCTAGATCTTGTTGTGTTTAATGTATTTGGTCATGTTAGTGTTTGATTTGTGTATACTGATATGTGGACTATCTATCCATGCTATTATAACACCAATATCATAAACAAAAACGAAATTATTCATGGTCAAAGTAGGGTTCACCATACTGCCAGATGAAGATTATGAACAAACCAGAAATCTTCAAAGGCCGTTTTCTACCCAGTACTTTGACCGGCTCAAATCTTGAGATGGTGTTGTTATGATGATGTTATGTAATATATTTGTTCATTGACATGTTGTCTACAACCCGGAATCATTAGATCACACAAACAAGGTATAGAATAGGAGTTGTAAGGATATAAAAGTATGAATATGAACTGTTCTTCATTTCTGGGTAACCCAGAAATGAAGAACAACCTCTGACAACAACTTTGAGAAATTATATCTCTTTTTTGTGATCAATTATGGCCATGAAATCAGTTTGTGGTTGTAGTATTACATGCATACTACATCCTTAAAACTTTAGCAGCCCAAAAAACTTAAGGATCAAAGAATTACAACTGGTCAAACATGGTACCTTATTAACTGACTATGAAGATATGGGCAGGCTCAAGAACACCTATAACTGTCCTTTAGTGACACTTAAATTCTAAAAATTGTTATTTTATTAAATAATTAGAGAAAATTAGTTTTAAATTATTTAAAATATATAATAAATTACTAAAAATTATTTTAAATCCTAAAAATTAGTTTTTAATAATTTTGAATATATATTTCATAAATAATTACTATTTTTGGGATATTCAAGGTATTTAATTTATTTAATTATTATATTAAATAAATTATTTAAAATGATTTTAATACCGAAAAATCATTTAAAATTATATTATGGTATAATAAAATATTTTAAGTTATTGTTAATAACGTTTAATATTTTGTGATGAATTTCATTAATAAATTAATATTAATGATAATTAAGTTATTTAATAAATGTATTAAATAAATTAGTTTAAAAATGATTTTAATATTAGAAAAATCATTTTAAATGAAAATAAAGAGTTTAAAAATATTTTAAAGTTATAAAAATATCTTTTAATATTTAGAGGTAAATTTCATTAATAATTAAATGATATTTGATTTATTTAATAATTATATTAAATAAATAGTTTAAAAAGGGTTTTATTAATTTAAAAATCATTTAAAAAGGATAAAAAAGAATTAAAAATATTTTAAGTTATAATTAATGACTTTTAATATTTTGATAAATAGTACATTAATATTTTAATATTAATGGTAAATATTTAAAAATACTTTTAATTATTTTAAAAATCATTTAAGGGTAATATTAGTACTTTAAAAATATTTTGAGTTATTATAAATAACCTTAATATTTTGGCAATGGTTTCATTAATAGTTTAATATTTATTAAATATTAATGATGATAAAATTATTTAATATTTAAATCATTTAATAATGATTCCAGTGTTTGAAAATTCATGATAAATTATAATAATTATTTAAAAATTATTATAAGGCTATGAAAATAATTCGATTGATATTTAAAATATCTAAACAAATATTGAACTACAAGATAAAGTCTTAGACTCGATAATTACCCAATAAAGCCGTTGGTACACCGAAATGTTTTAGAAATTGATATGGACTTATATAATTTGACTAGATAAGTGTTTGTTTGTGAATCAATGACTGATAAACTTATGTGACAATGTGATTAGGTTATGTGTTGACCGCAAAATAGCAGTACTATGTGATGATATATTATTCTAATCGAACGAATGATCTTATTAATGATAGGTTTTGGTATAAAAGATAAAACTAAGTTGCGTTATTGTAAGCAAAAACTCAGGCAAGTATCCTATCTTTGCATTTACTTTATGCAATGGACATGAGTAAGAAAGTTTCAGAATTATATTATCATTGTGTTAGATTATTAACTTAATTATTATCGATTATGTATCCAAACATTTGTATTCATATAAGTTCTTAAATTATTCGATCATTGTTTATCAACATAGTATTATTGTATAATTTATATATTTATTCTGTTCGTTAATTCCTAAATATGGTTATACAAGTGTCCTCACTTGGGTAATCATTGTATTTAATCACATGTTGATCCATACCTATCAATTTCTGGTATGTATACTTTAATTAAAAGATGTATAAGCTATTTGACCCAGCTAGACAGAGATTTAGAAATATCGTTGAACATGATAGAACTTTATTGTATCCAACCAGATTGTTTTGGTTCGGATTCCCGACTAAGTATGAACATTCTGAACATGGGAAAACTTTTGTGCACCTAAGGTGGATAAGATGAATGATAATATCGTTCTTGCATGTAGTATTGATCAATACAAGGCACATTGGGATGATCACCCTTGTGTAAGTTATGACGGTTTGCGGATGAAGCTCTGTTAAACCTTAGCGAAAATTAAAAAAACAATGTTCATAGTCTGTTGACTGAACTTTAATTATAGTAAGTACATAGTTTCAAAAATTTGATATAGAATTGAAATGTTGTTATTATTGGTTCAGCTTACTTCACAACTATTGATTCGTTGTAGAAGTGTCATTCAAAGAAAACATTTAATCCTTTCAGCTAATATAATGTAATGGTAAAGGTTGAGAAACAGGGGATTTGACTCTGATATATATAAATTAAGTTTGGTATTTATATTATTGTTATTATTATTAGTATTATTTCTGCTCATAAAAATTGTATCGTAAAGCACTGAGTTCGGGTTTCAAGTACCTAAATTTGGGGGCGTTACATCATGGTATTAGAGCTTTAGGGTTAGAAACCTTAGGTGGGATAGACCTTAGGCTATAATCATAGGACAGAGGGAAACGTTAAAAATATAAATAACTCAAATAGAGTTTAAAAGGAGATGAATTGAATTAATTCATCGTCAAAAAAAATAAAAGATAACTTATATATAAAATTATTATTTGATGTGTGTATATATTATGTTCTTATCAAGCTAGTTTGTGTGTAGATGTCAGATGGAAAAGAATTAAGGTTCCCTCAGATCGTAAAGGAGTCAACCTTCATGACCAAGCCAATGTCAAAGATAATAGTTGAAATAGAGGCTCACATTGAAAGCAACCCTAATGAGGTTATTATACTGGAAAAATGTTGTACCAGACCTAGAAATGGTAGTATAATTGATTGGTTGAGTATAGTTGGAGAATATAAGGTCAAGCTCAAGTTTTTAAACTCATATGATTGTGGTAAGTTCCTGAACTCATAATGTGTAGTAAGTTTGACGAACTTGGTATAGTTATGTGTTAATGGATTATTGAGGATAATGGGAATATATAGATTACTAAGCAACTGATCCTTAGTGAAGGCGTAAGAAGTAAGTAGTATTAGTAGTACTTGAATATGTATGATTCTATGTTGTGTATATGATAGGTATGTCTGTATAAGGTAATATTCTCAACTTTTGTATAAGTTGTGGCAGCGATTCCCGACTTTTGAGTCACAAAGGGATTGTGGATGTTTAAAGCAGTATGTGCTATGCTATATGGTGTAGAGTAATATGAATTAGTTGGATGAACATAATTATATTTAATCAGATAATACCGCCAAGACGAAAACAAAACCAAAAGGCAGAAGAACCTGTCAACAAAGTTGGAGGACAACCAGACCCGATAAAGAATTTTGCGAATATGGTCGCTCAAGATATGCAGAATGGAATACCAGCCACGGGGAATCAGCCAGATAATCGATCAGCAATCTTTAAAGACTTTAAGGCAGTCGAATTGCTAGGATTTAGTGGATCAACTGACCCTGTAGAAGTGGTTGTGATAGCTAGGGTAACGGAGGGGCAAAAGATAACTTTTGCCACCTATATGATGAAAGGGGAGGCGAATTATTGGTGGGAGACAAATCAAGCTAGAGTTGGAGAAGGGAGTAGTGATGGAAAAAGGAAAGAAGATAATTTCGGGAATACCAAAATTAGGCCAGGAGGTGGAAAGAAACAGGTTGTGTAGTGTGGAAATTACGGAAGGAATCATTCGAGAGATTATCTTAAAGGTAAGTTTGTGTGTTACAAGTGCGGGCAGGAGGGCAATATTTCTCCTAACTGCCCCAATCCTAGGAAGAACAGTGGGTGTTTCAGGTGTGGATCAACGGAGCATAAGGTGAAGGATTGTCCAAAGAGGAGAATGGAGGCGGGGAGTGTAACAACAAAAAAAGGCAGCGGGACTCTGGCGATCACAGGACCGACTTCAACCAACAAACCAACAAAAGCAACTGCGAGAGTCTTTAACATGACGGTCCAGGATACTGTGGCAGCTGGGAATGGAACTCCGGGTATTATTCGAATAACTTTTATTTTCGTATATATATGATTTTCCTATATATAGCAAATTATTTTATAAAGAAATTTTGAAGGAGGAATTTGAGTTCTATTAGAAATCAATTTTTCGTTTAATTAGATAGACAAGCTTTATGCTAAATAGTTAAAGTTTAGTTCGATCCAAAATGATCGAGATCTACTTGCAATGATTGTGTATGCTATGTACCCTTGTATGTATAAGTTTTAAAACGGTTATTCCGGGGATGAAATCTTTATAAGGGAGGGTGAATGTAATATGTAACGACCGAGAAATTCGAATCCTTTATAAAATAATTTTTATTTAATAAAATAATGAATAAAATTATATTATTTGTTGTTATTATGTGTTAGTAAGAAGAATATCGTTCTATAACCTAGAAACGTCGGAACGTCGTAGTATTTTAACTACGTGAAGGAATTAAAGTGTTTGAATTTCCAAGATGAAAATAAAAGTTTTCCGAGAAATTTTCTAAAAAACACTATTCATCGATTTCTGCTCGGGAATTATTTTTGAACTTCCGAGAAATATGTAACGTTATAATATCAAGGTGAGATAGATTATGTAATAACAATTCACGTATGGAAAACGTAATATTTTGCATGCGGACTTAGTTCGAAAACATTAGGAAAATCAAGTATTAAGAATCTAATGTAATGTTCGTATGATACGTATGTATTGTACGAGGTAGTGTATACGAGTATGATACGAAGTATTATACGAGAATATGGGAATGAAGGTATTTCGTATATTATGATTTAGTATACGAGTTAGGATACGAGAATTATAGGTAGAGATTTTGTAATAAGGCTTTAAGCCATTTGTAAATGGATTTGTGAATTATGTAGGATGTACAAGTCCAATAAGAATTAGATGTGCAAGCCCAAAGTAAATTAATACAAGCCCAAAGGGATAAGCTAATCTAAGTGGACCTAAGCCCAATTAATGATCCAATGGGTAAAGCATGATCCATGGAGCAATCTATGCTGATATGGGTAAACTTGGTGACCAAGAACTTTAAGTAATGACCAAGCAAAGGATATGTGTTGTGGTGGTCAAGTAATATGAGTGGTTAGCAAGTTTACTTAATTGTTAAGTATGGAATAGTAAGGAGGTTTGTTAAGGAGGTAGGATGACCTAATTTCCCTTATGCCCTCACATTGGAAGTCCTATAAATACCCAACTTCGATTTCATTATTGTTTGTTCATTTTTCATCCAATACAAAACAACTTAAGTGTTAGAGAGAATAAGCACTTTTAAGTCAAACTTCCAATGTTAGATTTCCAAGAAGAAGAAAGCTAGTCATCAAAGGTAAATGATCTTATGCCATTAATCTTCCATCTCTTCCATGATAGCTTTATAGAGAAGTGATGATCATGTATGTTAAGCAATCATAAGAAGTGAATAGGCAATGGACTTAAGCCGCATAAGTCATGAATAAGTAAGATAAACTTAAATAAGTTATGAACTTATGATGAACATATATGAACTTGTCATATGTTTACCTTAAGAAGTTAGTATGATTGATAAGATATAAGAATGTTACTTAAAGGACTTAAACAAATAATAAGTCATAATGAATGAAAACTTGTAAATTATAATTTATTAAGTCATGAACTTATGAAGAATAAGCCAAAACATAACTTGAAAATAAGTTGTTATAACATGTAAGTTGAAATGTCTATAGGATGAATTGAATTCATTTAGAACGATGGTCAAAACCTAAGTAACAAAGTTTTGCCGGAATTCACACGATTGGACGATAATCGTCGAATTTGTGAAATTCTCGGAATGGAAGTCAAATTTTGTGTTTGAACTCGAAAACATTGGTTTTTAATGGAGACAAGTCATATTTGGCATTATAGAGTCGCGGACTCGAAAATGACCGAATTCTAACTTAGAATGAAGAAACGAGCGTTGAACGTTCATGAACGTTTATCATTTTTGTTTAAAATGAACCAATAGGTGAATTTTGAGTAAACAAAGTCAAGTAGATAAAATTCTTGCATGAATGCGTAGAGTATGTAATTTGTGAACCGTAGGCTCTTGAACAAGCCAATTCAGACTTATAACGAAGAAGTTACGAGCCCGGGAATCTCACAAAGTCAAAAACCTGTCAAATTTTTCTGAGGCACAGAGTCGGAGCCGCAGCGCGACTCAAGGTACAAAGGCCCACGCCGCAGCTTGAGGCCAAGGCATAAAACACTGCTAATTGGCACCACAACGCGACCATAGAAAAGGAGACTCATGTGCCAATAAATACCGAGTCGAGACCATATATTATCGCTAACTCACGCGTAGTGGCGTGACGAGAAGGAAAGCAATGACCGACGCCTTGCATGACGTCGCCTTAGGGTTTAGACAATAAAGAAAATTTGTGAATATAACATGTATGGTAATTGATTTACAATGAACTAAGGAACGTAATGAAGCATTGTAAGGCATTGTTAAACCTTAATTATGATACATAAAGGTTAAAGATAAGTAATCGAACATGAATGTAATGATAATGTAAACTAAATCAGAAAGCCAGAACCAATAAATAACAAATCTAAATCATGTTTAGATTGAGAAGAAGGGTAAGATTCATTAGGAATCATGTATGTTCATTCATAACCTAATATGTTATATGATGTGATTATCTATTGTAGAGACTTAAGGATTTAAAGTGCACGTGTTATAACTGTAGCAGACGCTGAAGGCAAGTATTCTAACTCTTATTTCAGTTCATTCTGGACAAGCTTTGTGATTCATGTATTCTTACGCATGAATTGATGTATGATGAAGTCAAAGCCAATTCTTTCGGCTAGACTTAAGATGTTTTGGATTTCTTATAATCTATCAAAGTATGGTCAATGTTTTACCAAGTTATATTGGTGTGGTTTTCAAATGAAGACTGAGTATGCTAAAATGTTTCTTCGTCAAACGACAGGCACGTGAGGTTGCCACAACTTAAACGTACATACGTTTAATGAATGTAGTGTTGATCAACATAGAGTACTATAGGTTGATCACCTAGACACGCTCGTAAGAAATATCGCACTTACGGATTTAGTGTCGGCATATCCTTTTTAAATACAGTATGAAATACTCAAGGTCTTGGACCGGAATTGATGTTTTACTGAATATTGTTATTGTAAAACGTTTTAAAGAAAAGAGAAGTGCTATTTTGAATTATCAATAGTACTTCGTAACTATTGTTCAATTATTAAAGATATATGATTTGTATGATTCAAGCATATTGTTAAATAGAATTGTTGTACTTGTTGAGCTAGTCATGCTCACTCTTGCTTGAACCATATAAACGCAGCTAAGATCGAATAGACCGAAGGCTCCGGCAAGGATAAGGGCAAGGCAAAGACGAACCCATCGGATACTTATGTAATAGTATAGGTTTAATGTTGTAATATATTTGATATTATAACAAGAAAAAATGTAATGGTTGTAAAGAACCTGGGGAATATTAATATCATTTTGAATATATAGAAGACATATTCGTTCCTTTGAGACTTTTTAATTGAATGTATGTGTGAATGGTAGTACTGTGTAGCACCATCATCGGGTCAAGTTAGAAGATACCGGATTTGGGGCGCCACAAAGTTGGTATCAAAGCATTAGGTTATAAAACTTAAGGGAGGGAAATTAAAAACCTTAAGTCATAACCTTAAGAGAAGTTAAAGAAGTAAAAGAAGAAAATAACCTTATAAAAATGCATTATGAATATGTATTGTGTTTTTATTATTCTACTGACGTGTACTAATCAACTTAATTATTTTATGTAGATGTCAAGTGTAAATGGAATGTAGTTAGATGTGCAGGTAGTTAGTGAAGGATCGATTAATCAGATAAAGATTATACCGAACCACATAGCGGCAGAGCCCGAAGTTATAGTGGTTGATTCTGGAGACTCAGAGGACCCTGATCTCATGTCTGTGTTTAACGACATGATTGAAGAAGAGGCAGAGGTAGTGTCCTTCAACATAGTAGCAGTAGCAGCAGAAATGGCTCCGGGGGAGTCAATGATAGCACTTTTTATGTCAGTGTTGGATAGAAACATCCATTACTGTCAGGAGGTTAAGGAGCTAAAAGCAGAGCTCCAGGCTGTTATAGAGGATAAGACGGACGTGGAGTCCATGTGGGAGCATGAGCACGATGAGAGAGTTTTGGCTAAGGACAAGGTCCATGAGCTAAAATAGGAGGTCTTTGAGCTCAGGGGGGAGCTAAAGACCAAAAAGCAGCAGATAGGGATGATATGTGAATTTTATATATGTGAATCAGTGTCCATTTCATGCGTAATTGTTGCTAAATTCTTGTGATCATGTTCATTTTTACTTGTTTTATGTTATTTTTATGTGTAGGATGGTTGTTATGGCATTTAACGTGTATTTGGAGTTATTCAGGATGATTTGAAGTCGTTTGGTGCAAGTTTGGACAACATCTTGAAGAGCAGCAAATAGTTCAGCAAAATAGATGCCCGCCGGGGTGGGCAATGTTATAGTATACACCCCCACCGGGGCGGGTGGTCTTAAACTTCAGTTAATAGAAAGGTAGCCCGCCGGGGCGGACGTATTTTGCCTATACACCCCCGCCGGGGCTGGGGGTCTTCATACGTGCCTGACAGAAAGGATACCCGCCGGGGCAGGCCTATATAACACATGAACCCCTGCCAGGGCGGGGGGTGTCAATTTTGGTTGTGTCCTGCTATGATTGAAACTCTTTGTGGGCATGGATTCTAGCTTATTGCATGGCAATGGAACTCTAGAGAGATGGAATTTCAACTGGAGCTTGTGTGTTGGACATCTACTACTTAATTAACAACAAATAAAATAACACAACAAGATATATTACGAAGATTAAACTCTGTTTTTTTTAGCAAGCTGTGGAGGAGTATTTCGAGGAGATTTTAGAGACCATTGCGATTCTAGGCTACAAGAAGGGTGTTTTTCAATATTCTTTGTCTTAGACTATTAGTTGTAATTGAAAGAATGATTTCTATGATTTATTAAGTGTTTATTTTGTTTATTATGAACCAATTCACTTTTTAGGCTTATGATGGATCCTTGAGTGAAATGATGATTTTGTAAACTTTGATTTCCATTTTAATATTCTATTTTCAGTTTATCTATATTGATTTGAGCTTGAACTTTTGAATTGCCTGATCAACAATTCTTTGTGGATTTGTATGGAATCGAGAGAAGATATTCAAATCTAGACCTAATTAATATAGCATGTGTTTATGAATTTTGTGAATAGCAGAATCTTGATGAATGTTAAGGTAGAGATATGCTTGACATTGCATGTAATCAGATAGAGAACTTAATCTTAAACCTTCTTTAATTGTAATTCAAATAGAGATATAGTGAGTTAGTTGATTAAGGTGTTTAACTAGTTTCTATCTTAATTGTGGATTTAAGTTAATACGGTATTAGTGCATCGAGAAGTGGTTAATACTACATTCGTGTTCTTGATTAATAAACTGGGATAGTGAATTGAATTGGAATAAAAGTGTTAAAATCAGAGTGAAGCTTAAGGTGAAATCATAAGTCTAATTCTCCATTAATTGTTTGAAATTCCAGATTTTGATATTTGTGATTGTTTTGTGATAGTTCAATTATTCTTTAATTTAGAGTCTTTAATTTTAATCATTGAGTTGAATAGTTTAATAAAATTAGGATTAATAGGAAATTGATACTTGTAAGTTAAGATTTTTGCTAGTTAGTCTCAGTGGGAACGATACTCTACTTATCACTCTATTACTTGTTGACCATGTATACTTGCGTGTTGTACGTATATAGATTTTACCCAATAAGTTTTTGGCGCCGTTGCCGAGGACTATTTAGTATAAATCTTAATAGTTTTACAATATCAGTTTAATTAATCCAGTTTTACTTAGACATTTTTATTTTTGTTTTGTTCCTTCTATTTAAGGTGTTTGAAGCAGTTTATGTAAACTTTGTCCAAAAATCCAGACTTGCTGCATTTTGAGGACGACATCGAGAAAAGGTTTCAGAGGTTAAGTAAGTGGATCAAGGAAACGAGGCAAGAATTTGAAACATCTGAGAAAGAAGAGGAAATGGCAGCCAAAGATCAGAAAGCGTTAAGGGACTTCGCCACACCCAAGGTGACTGAACTACAGTCAAGCATCACAAGGCCCGCAATAGCTGCCAACACATTTGAAATCAAGCTTGGAATGATTCAAATGATTTAGAATTCAGTTCAGTTTGGGGGATTAGCAAATGACGATCTGAACGAGCATCTAGTCAATTTTCTAGAGATTTGCGACACCTTTAGGTATAATGGGGTGTCAGATGATGTGGTTAGACTTCGCTTGTTCCCATTCACTTTACGGGACAAGGCGTTGATTGACCCATGGAGCAAACCATGTTAATGTGGTTAATCTTGGTGATCAAACATTATGAGTGATGACCAAGTGTTAGGAGTAATGACCAAGACTTAGGAGTAATAGCCAAGCAAAGGATAAGAGTTGTGCTAATCAAGTAATGAATAGTAAGGAGGTGGCTTAAGGAGGTGTCATTTAACACTTGTTCAAACAATCCAACATATTCAAAGTGCTTAAGTGCTAGGGAGAATAAGCCATAAATAAGTTACTTTCATTTTCAAGAAGAAGAAGAAGACTACTTTGCAAAGACTTCAAAGAGTAAGACCTCTTCTCCAATTATCTTCTATCTCTACCATGATAGGTTGATAAGAAAAGTATGGATTAAGGAGCATGAATGTTAAGAAGTAAGAAGAATGTGTAATCAATGAACTTAAGCCACATAAGTTAGAAATAAGTCATTTGAACTTATAAAAGTTATGAACTTATTATAAGTTAACATTGAATGTTAGTATGAAAACTAAGAGTTTATATGAATTTGTATCATGTATACATGAATGATATTATATATTAAGAACATATAAGTATAGTGATTAAAAGACCTTAACTTTCATAAGTTATGAACAATGAAGCTATAAGTAGTTTATACTTTAAATAAGTTATAAGCTCATGAAATAATAAGTCAAAATCCAACATAAAAATAAATTGTTGTATTAGGTATGTTGAGATGTTCATATGATGAATTTGATTCATTTGAAGTAATAAAAAAATCATAAGTAATAAAGATTTGTCGGAAATTGTACGATTGGACGATAAACGGCGAATTCGTGAAATTCTCGGATTAGAAGTCAAATTTTGTGTTTGAACTCGGAAATATTGGTTTTCGATGGAGTCAAGTCATATTTGGTATTCTAGAGTTGCGGACTCGAAAATGACCAAATTTCGACTTAGAACGAAGGAACGAGCATTGAACGTTCACGAACGTTTATTATTTTCGTTAAAAATGAACCAATAGGTGAATTTTTAGCAAACGAAGTCAAATAGATAAAATTCTTGCATAAACGCGTAGAGTACGTAATTTGTGAACCGTAGGCTTTTGAATGAGCCAATTCGGACTTATAACGAAGAAATTATGCGTCCGGGAAGTTCACAAATTTCAAAGTTTGTAAAAAATTTCTGGTGCACAGAGTTGGGGCCGTGGCGCCAACCCTAGACCATTTGAGTGGCACCGCAGCACGTAACAAATGTCTCGAAAGCACACTCGAAAACTCAGCATACCACAAAGGCGAACCATAGTATAAATGATGGTAAGCGGTACCATGAACATGCCATGACCATCATAGAGAGAAAGGCAGCATGCTACATCGATCAGATCAGACTTCATGTGCATGCCACCGGTCTTGGAACAAGGATGGTGATGAATGTTTATAAGTACAGAGAAAGGAAGGTGATTGATTTCAAAGTAAACATACTTTAAGGAACATAAAATAACATTGTTAAAACTATGTTAAACCTTAAGGATGTTGTATAAAGGTTGAGATAACCTAGTCAAATATGAATGTAAGTTTAATGATAAGCCGAAATGGATAGTAAATGAATTTAATACACAATTAGATTGAGATGAAGGGTAAGATAGTCATATACATATTTGATTATATATGACCTAATATGAGGCATTATGTGATCATGTGTTATAGAGACTTGAAAGATTCAATCAAAAAGTAATTATACCATAGCAGACGCTAAAGGCAAGTATTCTAACTATTGTCTCAGTTCAATCTGAACAAGTTTTCGAAGTTCATGTATCCTTACGCATGAATTGATATACAATGAAGTTAATGCCAAATCTTTTGGCTAGACTTGATATATTGAGTGGATTATTGATAATCTATTCATCTGTTATCAAATGTTGTTATCTTTAGTCAACTACTTGTTATGGTTTTCAAAAGAAGACTGAAATGTTAAAAAAATGTTTTGTCGGTAAACGATAGGCATGTGAGGTTGCCACAATTAAACGTACATACGTTTAATGAATGTAGTGTTGATCAACATAGAGTACAATAGGCTGATCACCTAGAAGTGCTCATAAGTAATCTTTGGTCTTTACGGACTTAGTTTAAGGTTGTCCTTTTCAAAGAAAGAATGAAATGCTCAAGGTCTTGGACCGGAGTTAATGTTTTACTGAATATTTTTATTATTGTAAAACATTTTGAAAGAAAGACAGAGTGCTATTTTGATTTATCAATAGTACTTCATAACTATTGTTCAGTTATTGAAGATATACGATTCTTATGTGTCAAGCATGCTATTTATTGAAATTATCATACTTGCTGAGCTAGTTATGCTCATTCTTGCTTGAACCATATGAATGCAGCTAAGACTGAACGCCCCGAAGGATTGAATAAGGATAAAGGAAAAGCTAAAATGAGATCGTTGTTATACATGTAATAGTATAGGTTTAATGTTATAATGTAATTGATATTATGACAAAGAACCTTTGTAATGGGTTTAGAACTTGGGAGAATGTAAATATTATTTTGATTATATATAAGAGATATTCGTTCTTTTGAAACTTTTTAATTGAATGAATGTATGAATGTTAGTACAGTATAGCACCATCTGTCGGGTTGGAAGATACCCAGATTTGGGGGCGCAATAGGTTGGTATCAAAGCCTAGGTTATAAAACTTAAGGGGGAAACTAGATTCTTAAGTCATAACCTTAAGAAAGAATAAAGAAGTAAAAGATGAAAAATAACCTTATAAAAATGCATTATATTATGTCATGTGTTTTATTATTCTACTGACGTATACTAATCAAACTATATTGTTTTATTGTAGATGTCAGGAGAAAGTGATATGTATAGAGACATACATGTAGTAAGCGAGGATTCGGTGAATCGAGTAGAAATACTACCAAATCCCATAGCAGTAGAACCGGAAGTGGTGGCAATCGAGTCTGGAGAGTCGGAAAATTTAGACTACATGTCTATATTTGATGGCATGCTAGAGGAAGAGGTGGACGTGATGTCCTTTGACCAGGTTGCACCTGCAGAAGAGTTGACTACGGGGGAGTCAATGAAGGCACTATTCATGACAGTATTTGATAGAAATGTCCAGTATTGTCAAGAGGTTAAGGAGTTGAAAGAGGAACTCCAAGCTGTCCGGGAGGACAAAATGAGTATGGAAGGTATGTGGGAAGAGGAACACGACGATCGTGTTTTGGCCAAGGACAAAGTCCACGAGCTGAAACACGAAGTCTTTGAGCTCAAGCAGAAGCTAAAGACTACGGAACGGAAGGTAGAGAGGATGTCCTATATATATAGGAGTTCTCATGTGGATTTCCAGCAGCAAGTAGTTGGGTATTCGATAGAAGAAGAAGGCGGACTCTACATACTATCGGTCGGGATGTCATTATCGCTTGCCGCCACGAAAGATTTTTGAGAATGCCATTCTAGCAGATGTAATCTAGTAATAATGGAATAGTTTAGATATGTAAATATTATGTATCTAGTAGTGACGTAAAACCCTCTTTTGTATATCAAAGGGTAGTCTTTTGTAAATCCAAATTTTGGAAAGCAATCATGGATGGTAATGTAATCACTAAAAGGCTGAGTAATGTAAACAATGTAGTGTTTTACTACAAGTTATGAATCGATATAAGTCTTTTTATGGAACATATTGAGTAATGATTATGAGTTATTGTTTCAGTACAAATAATAACTAACCAACAAGAAGAAAGTAATAATGACGTGTTGTTTTCTTAACAGCAAAATGCCGCCAAGAAGGAGACAACGAAATCAAGATTCTAATGTTAATCAACCGGAGAGAGGTCTGGTTAATCTAATGCAAGAGTTCGCTAATCTTTTAACGGCCACATTTAATAGAACTAGGGATAATGTACCCATAAATCCTGGGGTAGTACGAGCTACTACTTTTAAGAATTTTAAAAGTGTCGGTCCGCCGGAGTTCAAAGGAACTACGGACCCTATAGAAGCCCAAACTTGGGTAAAAGAGATTGAAAAAGTATTTGTTATAGAAAAAGTCGATGAAGGTCAGAAGGTTGCCTTTGTAACCTATATGATGAAGGGTGAGGCCAATTTTTGGTGGGAGGCAAACCAGGCTAGGGCCGGTATAGAAAATCTAATGCGGGTAAGGTTCAAGGAGATTTTCTTCGAGAACTACTTTCCCACGAGTATGCAGGGAAGAATGGAAATGAGCTTTCTTGACTTGAAACAAGGGGATATGATGGTTCCCCAGTATGCTGCCAAGTTTAATGAACTGGCAAGATTTGTTCCACATCAAGTGGACACAGAAGTGAGAAAAGCTAGACGGTTCGAGCAAGGCTTGAAACCCTAGCTCTATAGCCGAATTTCTGTGTTCCAAAGTACTTCCTTTGGAACCATATTAGAAAAGGAAATAATTTCCGAATGTGGGAATGAGGCTCTCAGCCAGTACCACAAGGATAAGAAAAATAAGAGAAAAATTAATGGGGGAATCAAGACCGAGGGAGCCAGTGGTAGTGGCGATGGTCAAAAGAGGAAGGGTTTTAACTCTGGGAATACCGGAGTAAAGCAAGGGGATTCTAAAAGGAGGATGGAGGCCTGTAAAACCTATGGGAAGACTCATTTAGGAGTCTGTCTGAAAGCAAAGGTAGTATGTTATAATTGTGGGCAGGAAGGGCATATTTCGCCTAACTGTCCAAATCCGAAGAAAAACCACGGATGCTTTGTATGTGGATCAACTGACCACATAGCAAAGAACTGCCCAAAGAAGGGGACAGATGGAAATAAGGGTACTAATAGCGGTAAGTTGGCTATTAGTGGTCCAGCTCAGCCGGGTAGACCAATGGCCCTCACTTTTAATATGACGGTCCAAGATGCGGTAGCATCAGGGGATGTAGTTGCAGGTATTATCCCAATCAATAACATAAATGCTTATGTGCTATTTGATTTGGGTGCTACTTGTTCGTTTATAGCATGTGATTTTGCAAAACGATTGGAATTACTTTCCGAAAAGTTGCTTATACCTTTGATTATTAAGGTAGCAAACGAAGAGATAATTCTTGTTGAAGATATTCATAGGAATTGTTCCGTAGATATATGGGGTTGTAAATTATCGGTAGATTTGATACCGATAAAGTTAGGAGAATTCGATGTAATTCTCGGAATGGATTGGTTGATTAACCATGGAGCAATTATAGATTGCCAAAAGAAATGTGTGAGCATTAGGACGTTAAAACAACCTCCTGTAATATTTTACGGTAATAAATCGCCAGGACGTTCGTGTTGCCTTACGATGACACAAACTAGGAAACTTTTAAGAAAGGGATGTGCAGGTTATATGTGCCATGTTGTTGACACCCAGCGAGTGGGAGCAACCTTGGAACAAATACCTATAGTGAACGAATTCATGGATGTGTTTCCAAGTGAATTACTGGGTTTACCACCGGATAGGGAGATCAAATTTGTAATAGACATTGTGCCAGGAGAGGCACCAGTCTCAAGGGCACCGTACCGTATGGCGCCTGTGGAAATGACAGAGCTAATGGTTCAGTTACAGGAACTATTGGATAGGAAGTACATTCAACCTAGTGTTTCCCCGTGGGGGGCACCGGTATTGTTTGTCAAGAAGAAAGACGTATCGTTAAGGCTTTGTATCGACTACCGAGAGTTGAACAAGTTAACGATAAAGAATAAATACCCATTTCCTAGGATCGATGATCTCTTTGATCAATTGAAAGGGGCAAAGTATTTTTCTAAGATAGATTTGCGGATGGGGTATCACCAATTGAAGGTTAGGAAGGAGGACATACCAAAGACAGCATTTAGGACTCGTTATGGTCATTACGAGTTTCTGGTAATGTCATTTGGGTTGACAAATGCACCAGCTGCATTTATGGATATGATGAACAGAGTGTTCAAATAATATTTGGACAAGTTCGTTGTTGTGTTTATCGATGATATTCTAGTCTATTCTAAGACACCAGAAGATCATGCTGAACACCTAAGATTAGTGTTAGAGACACTAAGAAAGGAGGAGTTATATGCGAAATTCACTAAGTGTGAATTTTAGCTGGAGAAGGTACAGTTTTTAGGTCATGTCATTGACCAAGAAGGAATTTCAGTGGATCCAGTAAAGGTAGAAGCAGTGATGAGCTGGGAACAACCGAAAACGCCGACTGAGGTGCGGAGTTTCCTAGGGTTAGCAGGATACTATTGAAGAATTATCCAAGATTTTTTGAAGATAGCTACTCCGTTGACTAACCTGACAAGGAAGACGGTGAAATATGTGTGGACGGATAAATGTGAAGACAATTTTCAAGAACTGAAGAAAAGATTAAGTGAAGCGCCTGTTTTGTCATTACCTGATGACATAGGAAATTTTGTAGTTTATAGCGATGCTTCATATAGAGGACTTGGTTGCGTGCTCATGCAGCATGGCAAGGTCATTGCGTTTGCATCACGGCAGCTAAAGGATTATGAGAAAGTTTACCCTACTCATGATCTAGAATCGTCATAGATAGTATTTGCTTTAAAGATATGGAGACATTATCTTTATGGGGAGAAATGTGAGATATATATCTGCACCATAAGAGTCTTAAATATATCTTCTTCACGAAGGAGTTGAATATGAGACTGAGAAGATGGCTGGAGTTGATAAAGGATTACGATTGTGAAATCTTATATCACCCTGGGAAGGCTAATGTAGTTGCCGATGCCTTAAGTAGGAAGGGTCGGGAAAGGTTATCTATGTTAACGACTCAAGATGAGTTAATAATAGAGATGGCTAGGATGGAAATAGAAGTAAAGATGCCAAGTGATTCGAGGCAGATACTTTTTACGATGGAGATGCAATCTACCATCGTAGAGAGAGCCAAGGAGGTACAACTCAAGACTGACAAGTGTAACCAAATGAAGAAGCAGTTATCCGATAAAGAAGATACTGAGTATAGTCTTGATAATGAGGGATTATTAAGATTTGAAGGAAGAATTTGGGTTCCGAATGAGACGGAATTAAAGGAGCAAGTGTTACAAGAAGCTCATAGCTCAAGGTACTCGATACATCCTGGTAGCACTAAGATGTATCAAGACCTTCAACAGAGTTTTTGGTGGCCGAACATAAAGAGAGAAATAGCTGAATACGTGAGTAGATGCTTAACTTGTCAAAAAGTTAAAGCTAAACATCAATGACCAAGTGGCTTGTTACAGTCGTTGGAGATTCCAAAATGGAAGTGGGAGCATATCACGATGGACTTCGTGGTGGGACTTCCGACAACAACCAAAGGGTACGATTCGATTTGGGTAATAGTAGTCCGGTTGACAAAATCGACTCACTTTTTACCAATTAGGGTCAAGTATAACTTAGACCAGTTAGCTAAAATTTATGTTAAGGAAATTATTTCCAGACACGGAGTACCAGTATCGATTATGTCAGATCATGATCCACGATCCACATCGAATTTTTGGAGAAGTTTGCAAGAACAGTTGGGAACACAGTTGAAGTTAAGCACAGCTTATCATCCACAAACTGATGGGCAGAGCGAGAGGACAATTCAGACGTTAGAAGACATGTTGAGGTCTTGCGTCATGGATTTCAAGGGTAGTTGGGATGATCACTTACCACTTGTAGAGTTTGCGTATAACAATAGTTATCATGCAAGCATAGGCATGCCGCCTTATGAAGCTTTGTACGGAAGAAGGTGCAGAACACCATTGTATTGGGATGAAGTGGGAGAACGCCAAATGCTAGGACCAGAATTGGTGCAGCAGACAGCAGATGTAATAAAGTTAATTCGGATACGTCTTGTTAAAGCTCAGGACAGACAGAAGGAATATGCGGACTCACATAGATTAAATCGAGAGTTTGAAGTAGGCTCGTATGTGTTTCTAAAGGTATCTCCCTGGAAAGGAAAGATACGCTTTGGAAAGAAAAGAAAGTTAAGTCTAAGGTTTATAAGACCTTTTGAAGTATTAAAAAGGGTGGGAGAGGTAGCTTATATGATAGCATTACCTCCAGACCTAGAAAGAATACATAACGTGTTTCACGTATCTGTATTACGTCCTTATAAGCCGGATTATAAGCACGTAATCGAATATGAACCGATTCATATTGAGAAGGACTTAACGTATGAAGAATCGCCGATTCAAATCATTGATAGAAGGGAACAAGTTCTGCGGAACAAAGTAATACCATCAGTAAAGGTCTTATGGAAGAACCACAATGCCGAAGAAGCAATGTGGGAATTAGAAGAAAAGATGAAGAAAAATTTTCCTCATCTATTTGATTAAAGTAAGACGAGATTCTGGGGATAGAATCTTTATAAGGGGGGAAGGATGTAACGACCGAGAAATTCGGATTTTTATTGTAAAATGATTTTATTAAATTAAATAATAATAAAATCATATTATATGTGATATCATGATGGTTGTCATTCTATAACCTATTGATGTTGGAATGTCGCAGTATTTGAGCTACGTGAAGGAATTAAAGTGTTTGAATTTCCAAGACGAAAATAAAAGTTTTCCGAGAAATTTCTGAAAAATACTATTCATCGATATTTGCTCGGGAATTATTTTTGAATTTCCGAGAAATACGTAATGATAGAATATTAAGGTAAGATAGATTATGTAATAATAATCTAAGTATGGAAAGCGTAATATTTCGCTTGTGGACTTAAATTATATTAAGGAAAGTGAAGTATTATTATGTAAGCAATAATTGTATGATACTTAGGTATTGTACAAAGTAATGGAAATGAGTATAATACGAAGTATTATACGAGTTTGGATGAATGAGGGATTATCGTATATAATAAATTTATATACGAGTTAAATACGAGAATGATACATAAACTATATGTATATGTATTGAGTAATAAGAATGGACTTGGAAGATTGGTTATAATTGGTACAAGCCCAAGTGAATTAAATGTGAGGCCCAAATGTTAATTAATGAACAAGTTGGTGTTTATTAATGCAAGCCCAAAGGTTAAGTTAATTTAAGCCCAAGCTAGAATTCAATGGGTTGATTGACCCATGGAGCAAACCATGTTAATATGGTTAATCTTGGTGATCAAACATTATGAGTGATGACCAAGTGTTAGGAGTAATGACCAAGACTTAGGAGTAATAGCCAAGCAAAGGATAAGAGTTGTGCTAATCAAGTAATGAATAGTAAGGAGGTGGCTTAAAGAGGTGGGATTGGTTTATTGTCCAAATTACCCTAACCTTGTGAGTTCTATAAATAGAGAAGGTTTGCAAGTCATTTAACACTTGTTCAAACAATCCAACATATTCAAAGTGCTTAAGTGTTAGGGAGAATAAGCCATAAATAAGTTACTTTCTTTTTTTTTGCTAAATTGTGAGTATTAAATATATAAAAAAAAATAGGAAACACATCTAGGGGCATTCCCCGCGAAAGAGCTAAAGCAGATACATCAGAGACAAGCCAATGATGCACTTGCTATAACCAAAGGCTATAACTGCCAACATCTAAGGTTTGGATATTTTAGAGTATAAGAACTAAAATCTTTAACTGAATACAATTTGCATTTAACAATCCTAACACAGTCTTGAGCAAGAGCAGTAGCAGTGCTGGGGGTTTCACCATGGTTTCGCCTATTGCGTTCATTCCATACTTTATAAATAATAGTAGCCAAACAAAGTTTTATAATCCGAGATGACATGTGGTCCATTGGAGAATGTTGAATATGGTGAATAAGTGGATCCCAGTCAAAAGGCATACTAAACCAGCCATGAACAACAAGCACTGATCCAAGAAGCTGTCGGGATAAGGCACGGGCAAAGAAAAGGTGCGAGAATGATTCGGGGCGTGAGAACATAGAGACAGGAGTCCAATGGCCATGTCACCAAACCTCTTATGTAGCGCCAAATGTAAGAAGAAAGAAAAGCGAGGGACTGAAGGTTGTGCCAAATAAGTTTGAACCAAGGGACAAAGTGGTACCCTCACAAATGAATAGATGTCCATATATGAGAAGCTTTGATCAAGAGAGGCTCGCCTTGAGATACCCGATCGAGATCGAGAGAAGGCGTGGTAGGTGAAGTAATTTTTCCTTCAATCTCACATAAGGCTATGGTAATTTGATCTAGGAGGCCGCCATGAGCAGTGCATGATGATGTCGTTGACTTTGGCTGTAAAAGGCAAACCAGAATTTGAGACAATAGGGTCTGTGCGATGGCAAGCCAGTAGGCGATTGTTTAGCCAAGGATCTTGCCATAAACTGATGTTCTGGCCATTACCCACTTTATATGTAACAAAATTGATGGCTAAGCTCCTAAGGTTCAGTACTTTGCGCCAAATCCAGGAAGCATTAGATGGAATAGGAGTAGTCCAAAAGTTGTGCTTCAAGAGTAGAGTTTTGTTAACCCATTGAGCCTAGAAAGAGGAACTTTTGAAACTGATAATCAGCCATAGGTGTAGCATAATCTGTGCTTTGTTCCATTCAACAACTTTTTTAATACCTAACCCACCTTCTGACATGGGCAAGGTGACACGAGCCCAAGAAACCTTTGCACCATATTTATCAAGTGAGGAGCCCTTCCAAAGAAATCTAGAAAGAAGTCATTCAATTTGCTTGGTTACCAATTTGGGAAGAACAAAATAAGGCATCAATATGATTGAATAGCAAATAGAATGGATTTAATGAGTTACGACCACCCGCATAAGAGAGGAAACAGTAGCCCACGATTGAATTCGCACAATGATCTTTTGAATTAGGGGCAAACATTCCGCTGAGGATAGCTTCGAAGTAATGAGGGGCACTCCTAAGAATTTGACAGGCAAAGAGCCCAGGCCTATATTGAGGGATGAAAGAATGTTAGCAGCCAGATTAGGAGAGATGTTTGCAAGGAAGCACTGACTTTTGCTGTGATTTATAGATAAGCCGGAGAAGCTGGTAAAGGAGTCAAGGCTATGCTTTAGGAGGTTGACAGATTGCATGTCACCGTGACAAAAGAGAAGGAGGTCATCCGCAAAGCAAAGGTTAGTGATTTTACATGCCTTTGTTCTCCAATGGAATGAAAAATTTGGAGAGGAAGAAGCTTTATCAAGTAGAAGATCTAGGACTTCCATGACTAAAACAAACAGGTATGGAGAAAGAGGGTCGCCTTGGCGAATACCTTGTTTACCTTGGAAATAGCCACATAGCTGACAATTAACTTTAACTGAGAACATTGTCGTAGAAATGCAACTTCTGATCCATTGTATGAAAGTAGTAGGATAGCCAAAAAGAGTCAGAGCATCAAATAGGAACTCCCATTGAACAGAGTCGAAGGCTTTCTTCAAATCAATTTTAACCGCACATCTAGAGGGGCCAGAAGGTCTGTGATAGTTTCGTAAGAGCTCTTGGGCCAAAAGAATGTTGTCACCAATTTTACGTCCTGAAATAAAGGCAGCTTGAGAATTGGAGATGAGGTTAGGAAGAGTGGCTTTAAGTCTAGCTGCTAATATTTTGGATATGTATTTATAGATAGAGTTACAGCGGATATAGGTCGGAAGTCAGTCATAGAGGAGGGGTTTGGGACTTTAGGGATAAGAACGACAACAGTGGCATTGGATTCTTTAAGCATATGACCATAGATGAAGAATGATTAAACGGCTTTGACAAAATCAGCCCCCATAGTGCCCCAAGAATGAAGAAAGAAGTTCACGTTGAAGCCGTCAGGACCAGGACTTTTGTTTCTCTGCATGCCTTTAAGAGTGGAAAGAATTTCCTCCGGAGTAACAATAGCTGCAAGAGAGGGAATCAAAGCGGGATTGATATGCTTTGTGATCACTTCAGCTAGGGCAGCCCGACCTGGATAAGGGGAGAGATTTTTGGTGCCCAAAAGATTTTTGAAGTAGCCAACTGCAGTGGACTTAATCTGCTCTGGATCATTAGTCAAAACTCCCTGATTATCCTCGATCGCAAGAATCTTATTTGAATTCCACCGACTTTTGGTTTTGGCATAAAAGTATTTGGTGTTTTTATCCCCCAAGGAAAGCCACTGAATTCTGGTTTTTTGTTGAAAAAATTGCTCTTCTATGGTAATAGCATCCCATAAATCCTTGGTAAGTTTCCTCTGAAGATCCAAGTTATCCGGGGATATAGGAGCATTAGACAGTTGAATGGTCATTTGAAGAGCATGAAGAGCTTGCCTAGCCATTTGGACAATTGTAGCAGCAGAGCCATGTTGCTTATTCAGATCAATGAGGGCTCGTTTGGTTCTCCAAAGCTTTTTCGCAAGAACAAAGAGAGGGGAACCAATGATATGGCAATTCCAAGCTTGGGAAACCACCTCCTCGTAGCCATCCAATAGAATAAGGTGGTTGAAAAACTGAAAAGGCTTGAAAGATTTGGGAGAAGGGAGACCTGTAGACAGTATAACGGGGTTATGATCTGAGAAACCTCTAGCCCCAAAAGTAGCCAGAGAGAGAGTCATTTGAGTGAACCATTCTGCATTCCCAAGAGCTCTGTCCAACTTACGACAAATTTGAGAGTTCCTCCAAGTGAAGTGAGGACCAACTGCTCTAATGTCATCCAGGCCTGATTGTTCGAGACAAAGTTTAAAGTCGGACATGCCAGCAGACCAATTGTTGTTACCCCCCAGCGATTCGTCAAGACTACAAATTTCATTAAAATTCCCCAAAACACACCATCTCGAACTGATGGACTTTGCAAGGGTTGAAAGATCATGCCATAACTGCTTACGCTCATACGGAGTGTTAAGAACATAAACGATAGTAACCAAAAAGATATCAACAGATCCAACCAAAGATAATTCACAATGTATAAGCTGGGATGATCTGAACAACACATTAAAAGTCAAAAAAGAAGGGTTCCAGCCAACCCATATTCTACCATTATCATGATAATCATAATTAAAAGTCTAGTTCCAATTAGCAAAAAGTTTAGAGGAAATAGCCTGAGATTTGTGACATTTGACTCTAGTTTCCACAAGGCCAACAAAAGATATATGATTGTCCGATAAAAAGGCATGAACATCAGCCTGTTTTTGAGACTTATTTAAACCTCTAACATTATAGGAACAGATCTTAGACATAAAAGGATAAAGATTTAGGATGGGGAATTTCTCCCCCTACCATTGTTTCTCCTTTTAGCAGAAGGAGAACCAATAACCTCGGCTTTTGCTATCGCTTTTGCTTTCATCTTAAGGTCCCTTCCTTCCTTTTCGTCGATGATTTTGAGCTTATCAGTAAGAGGGTTGAGAAGAGGTGGCAGAGAGTTGCAATCAGGGGAAATGCAATCAGGATCAGGATCACCCAAGGCTGCAAATTGGTTACCAGAAGTCACAGTAGATAGAGAGGAAGGATCCAAAGAAGTAGAGGGTGGCTCAAAGAGTGGGGGGGTTTTCTAGGCAACAACAGTCCAGCCCTCTTCAGAAGGCACAGAAGGTTTCATAGCAGCAGCAGAGGTAGAGGGACCAGGGCCAACAACAACTTTAGTGTAGGATTTTGGTACCCATTGATAATTGGAGTTCAGACATTTAATCAAAGAGTACCCAAAGGTTTTGCAAACTGAACAAGAGGGGGGTTTGTTCTGGAATTCAACAGTAACTTCCACTAAGCGTTCCTCATGCTCATCTTCATTCAAGATAATAACAGGAAGAGAATGCGGCAAAGGGGCTACAAGATCAATTTCCACACAGATCCGAGCATAAGGAAGAGGGTCCAGTCTTTCCGTGACTTTATCCAAGAAAAGGGGCTTCCCAACCCCACTAGCAATGTAACTGAGGCCTTCGTCTGTCCAATAAGAAAGGGGGATGCCATGAAATTTGACCCAAATAGGGGCTTTAGAGCAAGCCTCTCTAGTAATGTCAATACCCTCCTTCCATTTCTTCAACATGATTTGCTTGTTAGAGATATACCAGGGGCCCATAGCAAGGATGTTTTCTCGAGCTTCAGCCGAGTTGAATTTGAATATGTAATATCCTTTTTCATGCAGGAGCACTTTAGATAATCCCATAGAGCCCCAAAGTTTTTGAACAATAGGCTCAACTACCATGAAAGGGAGCTTAGAATGAAGAAAGTATCCCAAAAGGCTATTGCACCACAGGTCACGTCCCTTTTTGAGCACCTCGTGCGGAGGCCGAATGGAGATAAGGCCTTCTGATTCAGATGGGGGGAAAAACGTCAGAGAGGACTTCCTGGGAGCATCGTTCGCAACCACCTCACTCTAAGAGGGCTTTTCAGAAGGCAGAGATTTGACTGGGAGGGAAGAGCCAACCTTAACTGGTTATAAAAGGGGACAAACCAAAACGTTGGGCTTCTCAGCAGTCGAAGTGGAGCTAGGCACAGGCATAAGGAGGGCAGCATCCACATTAGTGGTCATGTTAGCTTTCAGAGAACTTTGGTCAAAAAGGTTGTTATCATCAACAACCCTATGTAGGACACCGGAGTTTGAAACATCATTTAACTCTTTAACGGAGAAACCATTGGCTACAAGAAATTCCAACAATTTTTGATTCTTATGCCTTTCATCAGCAGCTATGATTCTATCATGAGAAGAGAAATGCTGAGCAGCAGCGAGAATGTCCTTCATGTCAGACCCATGCCCAAGGCCCATACGGTCGTCCCAGTCACTATTGGCATACGAGCCATCCGAATCCATAATCGGCAAAAAGATCACGGGAGACGCTAGACTCAGAGTTCCCAGCAGAGAGATGGGAGTGGTCGACCATGATTAGAGATTAGGGAAGGAAAGGATGCAAAGATGGTCGGAGCTGAAAGGAGAGAACTGTCGGAAATAGCAGAAGGAGAAAACAGAAAAAATAGGTGAGGATGGAGAAAGTTGGTAGAGGAAGCGGAAACCAAAAGGGGAAAGAAAAGGTTTGAGAAAAGGTAACGGTAAGAATAGGAAGGACGGCAGAATAGAAATTTATGGGTATGGAAATAAAACCCACGGTTTTTTAGAGAGAAGGGAGAGCATTTTGTCTGTCCGCTGTTTATGCATAAGTTACTTTCATTTTCAAGAAGAAGAAGAAGACTACTTTGCAAAGACTTCAAAGAGTAAGACCTCTTCTCCAATTATCTTCTATCTCTACCATGATAGGTTGATAAGAAAAGTATGGATTAAGGAACATGAATGTTAAGAAGTAAGAAGAATGCGTAATCAATGAACTTAAGCCACATAAGTTGGAAATAAGTTATTTGAACTTATAAAAGTTATGAACTTATTATAAGTTAACCTTGAATGTTAGTATAAAAACTAAGAGTTTATATGAATTTGTATCATGTATACATGAACGATATTATATATTAAGAATATATAAGTATAGTGATTAAAAGACCTTAACTTTCATTAAGTTATGAACAATGAAGCTATAAGTAGTTTATACTTTAAATAAGTTATAAGCTCATGAAAGAATAAGTCAAAATCCAACATGGAAATAAATTGTTGTATTAGGTATGTTGAGATGTTCATATGATGAATTGAATTCATTTGAAGTAATGAACAAATCATAAGTAATAAAGATTTGTCGAAAATTGCACAATTGGACGATAAACGTCGAATTCGTGAAATTCTCGGATTAGAAGTCAAATTTTGTGTTTGAACTCAGAAACATTGGTTTTCGATGGAGTCAAGTCATATTTGGTATACTAGAGTTGCGGACTCAAAAATGACCGAATTTCGACTTAGAACGAAGGAACGAGCATTGAACGTTCACGAACGTTTATCGTTTTAGTTAAAAATGAACCAATAGGTGAATTTTTAGCAAACGAAGTCAAATAGATAAAATTCTTACATGAACGCGTAGAGTACGTAATTTGTGAATTGTAGGCTTTTGAACGAGCCAATTCGGACTTATAATGAAGAAATTATGCGTCCGGGAAGTTCACAAAATTTAAAGTTTGTAAAAATTTTCGGTAGACAGAGTTGGAAATACATGGCAACCCTAAACCATTTGAGTGGCGCCCATGATCTTAATAAATGTATGAGCACATCTGAAACTCGCGTGCAGCATGTGAACCATAGTATAAAATGATGGCGCTGCGATGCCATGAAAATGAACTCATGACCTCATCAGAGTGGTATGGCATGTACTGCCCATCGACGATTAGGACTTCATGCAGCAATACCAAATTTTAGAACAAAGATGGTGATGAATGTTTATAAGTACAAAGAAAGGAAGGTGATTGATTTCAAAGTAAACATACTTTAAGGAACATAAAGTAACATTGTTAAAACTATGTTAAACCTTAAGGCTGTTGTATAAAGGTTGAGATAACCTAGTCAAATGTGACTGCAAGTTTAATGATAAGCCGGAATGGATAGTAAATGAATTTAATACATAATTAGATTAAGATGAAGGGTAAGATAGTCATATACATATTTGATTATATATGACCTAATATGAGGCATTATGTGATCATGTGTTGTAGAGACTTGAAAGATTCAATCATAAAGTAATTATACCGTAGCAGACGCTAAAGGAAAGCATTCTAACTCTTGTCTCAGTTCAATCTGAAAAAGTTTTTGAAGTTCATGTATCCTTATGCATGAATTGATGTACAATGAAGTTAAAGCCAATTCTTTTGCCTAGACTTGATATATTGAGTGGATTATTGATAATCTATTCATCTGTTATAAAATATTCTTATCTTTTGTCAACTACTTGTTATGGTTTTCAAAAGAAGACTGAAATGTTAAACAAATATTTTGTCGGTAAACGACAGGCACGTGAGGTTGCCACAATTAAACGTACATACGTTTAATAAATGTAGTGTTGATCAACATGGAGTACAATAGACTGATCACCTAGAAGTGCTCATAAGTAATACTGGGCTTACGGACTTAGTTCCGGGTTGTCCTTTTCGAAGAAAGAATGAAATGCTCAAGGTCTTGGACCGGAGTTAATGTTTTACTGAATATTTTTATTATTGTAAAACATTTTGAAAGAAAGACGGAGTGCTATTTTGATTTATCAATAGTACTTCATAACTATTGTTCAGTTATTGAAGATATGCGATTCTTATGTGTCAAGTATGTTATTTATTGAAATTATCATACTTGCTGAGCTAGTTATGCTCATTCTTGCTTGAACCATATGAATGCAGCTAAGACTGAACGCCCCGAAGGATTGAATAAGGATAAAGGAAAAGCTAAGGCAGATCGTTAAGCTGTCTATGTAATAGTATAGGTTTAATGTTATAATGTAATTGATATTATGACAAAGAACCTTTGTAATGGGTTTAGAACTTGGGAGAATGTAAATATTATTTTGATTATATATAAGAGATATTCTTTCTTTCAATTGAATGAATGTATGAATATTAGTACAGTATAGCACCATCTGTCGGGTTGGAATATACCCGGATTTGGGGGCGCTACAAGCTCCTAGATCACCCATAACAGACCAAGAAGCCAGATTTAAGATTTTATTCATAAAAAGGTATGAATCCGAATTTATAATCTGATCTCGAAGGCCATGTTAGATGTTAGATTTTTGTGTTAAAACATGTTATATATAGTGTATAATGATGATCTGGGTTGTTACTTCCTAGATCCATAACATTAATATGCTTAAAATCAAGTTTTAAAAAAATCTGAATTTTTTTTTATGTTGTCTGACAACGAATATCAGACCCCATAGATTTCACTCTGTTTATGTTTTTGGTTGTTTTAAGCTTTGCTCTTGTAGTATGCTATAAGCTCTTTAAACTGGAACTTGAATCAAGGTCAGAACATGAACAGATTTCATGTTATTCGTGGTCAAACCACGTTGATCGGCATTGACCGAGCATTTCTAGGTAACCTAGATTTACCCAGATCATGTTTGACAAGATTTTGTTGGCCTCGGATCTACCAGTGTGTTGTTGTTTTAACTCTATTTTTGTAACTAAGTTGTAGCTTGTTATGTGTACTATGGATACATGCTTTAAGATCACTAAATAATCAAGTGGATTAAACTCAGTGGCCGGTCAAACTAGCCACGTAAAGAGCATGTTCTCTGTTTTCTGGGTAACCCAGAAAACATATGAACGTGTCTACTGACATGGTTTGACCGGATTATAATTGTTGATTCTGTTTATGTAATGTATGATCGTTATGGTTGATGTATCATGTAGTGTTGCATTAGTTCTACAAGTTGTGATCAACAGATGGCCCAAAAACATCATATACTTAAACCTGGTCAAACTTATCCCCTCGATAACTGCCTTTGAATGTTTAGGTTTGCTGAAGAACACCTATTATAGTGACAGTTTTATCACTATAGGTACCTTTAGCGACAGACTGTGCAATTTTAATTAATTTAATTTCCAAAAAATATTTCAAAATAAAAAATAATTTCTGAAAATTATAAAAATTATTTTAAGTTATAAAAATTAACTTTTAATAATTTAACATATTTTTCATACATATTAGTATTTGTTTAAATATTATTGATATTTCATTTATTTAATAAATGCATTAAATAAATTAATTAAAAATGATTTTATTATATTAAAAATTATTTTAAATGATAATAAGGTATTTAAAAATATTTTAAGCTATAAAGTATAACTTTTAATATTTAAAGGTAAATTTCATTAATTATTTAATATTAATGATATTAAAATTATTTAATAATTATATTAAATAAATTAGTTTAAAATGATTTTAATATTATAAAAATCATTTTAAATAAAATAAATTGTTTAAAATATTTTAAGTTATAAAATATAACTTTTAATATTTAAAGGATAATTTCATTAATAATTTAATAATAAGGATATGAGAATTATTTAATAGTTATATTAAATAAATAGTTAGAAATGATTTTATTAATTTAAAAATAATTTAAAAAGGATATAAGCTAATTAAAAATATTTTAAGTTATAATAAATGACTTTTAATATTTTAATAATTAATTCATTAATATTTAAATATTAATGTTAATTATTTAAAATGATTTTAAATGTTTTAAAAATCATTTAAGGGTAATACTAATACTTTTTAAAAATATTTTGAGTTATTATAAATAACTTTAATATTTTGGCAATGATTTTATTAATAGTTTAATATTAATTAAATATTAATGATAATATAATTATTTAATATTTAAATCATTTGATAATGATTTCGGTGTTTGAAAATCATGATAAATTATAATAATTAATTAAAAATTATTTTAAGTCAATTAAAATTAATATAACTGATATTTTCATTTATTGAACTACAGAATAGAGTTTTAGACTCGATAATTACCTGATAAAGCCGTCGGTACACCGAAATATTTTAGAAATTGATCTAGACTTATATAATTGGACTCAATAAGTGTTTGTTTGTGAACCAATGACTGTTAAAATATGTGACAATGTGATTAGGTTATGTGCTGACTCCAAATAGCAGTACTATGTGTTATGATACATTATTCTAATCGAACGAATGATCTTATTAATGATTGGTTTTGATATAAAAGATTAATCTAAGTTGCGTTATTGTAAGCAGCAGCTCAGGCAAGTATCCTAACTTTGCATTTCCTTTATGCAATGGACATGAGTAAGAAAGTTTCAGAATCATATTATTGTGCCAGATTATTAACTCTATTGTTATCGATTATGTATCCAGTTATTTATATTCATATAAGTTGTTGAATTATTCGATCATTGTTTATCAGCACAAATAATATTATAATTCTGATATTTATTCTGTTCGTAAATTCCTAAATATGGTTATACAAGTGTCCTCACTTTTACAATCATTGTATTTAATCACATGTTGATACATACTTAATAATTTCCAGTATGTATACGATGACTTGAAAATCGTCTAAGCTATTTGATTTAGCTAGACATAAACTTAAAAGTATTGTTGAACATGATAGAACTTTATTGTATCCAACCAGATTGTTTTTGTTCGGATTCCCGACTAAGTATGAACATCCCGAACATGGGAAAAACTTTTGTGCACCTAAGGTGGATAAGATGAACGATGATATCGTTCTTGCATGTAGTATTGATCAATACATGGCATAACGGGCTGATCACCCCCCGTGCTTATATGTTATGACGGTTTACAGATGAAGTTCTGTTTAACCTTTTCAAAAAAAAAAACAATGTTCATAGTTTGTCGACTAAACTCCAGTTATAGTCAGTACGTAGTTTCAAAAATTTGATATAGAATTGATATGTTGTTATTATTGGTTCAAATTTTTACTTCTGTTGTTGATTCGTTGTAGAAGTATCATTCAAAGAAAATATTTTATCCTTTCAGCTAATATCTATTATTGTTATTACTTGTTGGGCAATCAAATGCTCATTCTTGTTTTAAATTTAAATGTTTTCAGCTAAGTATGATCAACCCGAAGGATCAGGCAAGAACAAGGGGAAAGGAAAGCTGTTCAAATGAGTTTTATATTATTCCGTGTAATAGTTAAAGTTATTAAGACAATGATATTTATTATCTATGATGTAATGAATGTTTAAAAGTCACGTACCTGGGAGTAGACTTTGATGCATATGTAAATTAAATTTGGTATCTATATTATTGTTATTATTATTAGTATTATTCCGTTCATTGAAATGGTATCGTGAAGCATTGAGTTCGGGTTTCAAGTACCTGAATTTGGGAGTGTCACAACCCATCTTCTGGAATCTTTCTTTTTCCTTGGTGGATCACCTCTAGAGGCTAAACACTTGGGTGACTAACGTTGATCAAAGGAAGGAACCAAACCTGGTGAATTCATGTTGAACGCGAAAATGTTTTGGAGGTGAACTTGTACCGGAGGAAGCTCGAATCTTCAAGGGTATGATTCTTGTTCTTTATCTTTTCGTTTAATTAATAATTTTGCATAAAGGATGATCCGGGTATATGGTTTGTAAAATTTTAAAACTCTAATTTTCATGCTTTCGCTTATTTTATGCAATTTAATTGCGTTCATAAATATTACAAACCTAATAGTGGCATCAGAGCCAAACCTTTATGCGAATTATTAATTGTTTTAATTTGATATGTATATTGATATGTGTTTAGAATAATTTAATTGGGCATAATTTGTTGTACAAAATTTATTATAAAAAATAAATAAATTCAATGGCTTTTTTTTTTCTCTAAACGCGTTGATCCTACACATGATTTCTTTGTTAATATGACTATCATGAAGAAAGGTTGTTGGTGGGTTTTTCAATATATATATATATATATATATATATATATATATATATATATATAATATGATAACTAATAATATATGATCATGTTTCCAGCATGTTATATATATACTATATATATATCACGTGACACACCAAGAAATGTGAATCACCAATTCGCGAAGAAAGTGAGGCATGAAATGCGTGATTCACTTTAGAGATATATATATATATATATATATATATATATATATATATATATATATATAATATTCTTAATTATTTTATAATTAAAATGAAAGTTTATTTCAATCTTAAAATAAAAGAGTTTATTTTAATTTTAAAATTGGATTTCATACTAACTAATTAGAGTTGGAAATGGATTCCATGATAACTAATTAGAGTTAAAATTGGATTCCATGTTTCCTTAAATAAAGGAGTTTATTTAGATATGGAATAAGATTTCATATTATTCAAAAATTAAAGAGTTTATTTGTGAATAGGAAAGAGAATCCATGTTTCCTTTAATAAAGGAGTTTTTTTACTTGGAATTGGATTCCATATTTAATTAAAATAAATGAGTTTATTTTGATTAAAGAATTTGATTAAAATAAAATAGTTTATTTTATTTAAAATTGGATAATTAAAATAAAAGAGGTTTATTTTGATTTAAATTTGGATTAAAATAAAGGAGTTTATTTTGATTCAAAATTAGATCTTATACGAACTAATTTTGCCCATTAAATGATATCAATATATATATTGAATGTTTATTATTCATGAGATGAATGTTATCTATTGATGCACATGGTGATGTGTATGATAATAAATGAGATTGATTATGGACTATTGACCAATGTGATTGGATTTTATTTTAGTTGGATGCATGAATGTATGAGTTTTATTAAATGGGGTCTGCGTACCTCGTCTTCTCTAATTTTTTCTTAATGTAAATTCTATCATCCTCCTATGTACTTTCCCTTGACTGCTAATCAAGGTTTCTATTTATTTTAAATAGTTTTGTAATATGAATAGTTAGAATTATTTTGAAGAATTGGAGATCAAGGAACAAGGAGCGCTTTAAGACCCGTTTGAAATGGAGCCTGGTATTTAAATGTAATAGTTATATTTAAACATTAATTCTTTCACCCCTAGGGTTTGACCTTTTGGTTCACTTGGTGGCTCTAGTGAATCAAACTAGAATAAAAGTCCATAATCAATCCGGGTAGAATATTGTATTCTATATGTGCATGCTTATACTATATATATTATATATTATGCAAACACGCTTCACATGTTAATTAATATAATACGATATATATATATATATATATATATATATATATATATATATATATATATATATATATATATATATATGCACTTAAACAAGATGAGACAAACTAATAACAAACCCTCAAATTTTTTTTTATATTAAGTCCTAAGCGTTCAAAACTATTTGGAATATCGAACGTCGTCTTCTAGCATGATAAAAATAATAGAGTATCAATTAATTATTGTAAGTTTGTTGTGTCACCACAAGACTTATCTTAATTCTTTGAGATGTTAATTTTATCACATTTGATGCTTATAAAGAAAATTGAACAATGTTATTTTGTTGTGTCACCACAAGGACAATATTTTTTTTTTTTGAATATATGGAGTGCTAGGTTGGACTTAACTTGGATAATTTTGATTTGGATGTGCCATCATTTGATCAAAATAATCTAAGAGGCAAAATACAAGGAGTTGCATAGTTGATATAATTGACAAGAGTTGTCTACCTATTTATTTATATATAGTTTGTTGTGTCACCACAAGGCTATATACATTTAAATTGTGATCCTTATTCTCACTAGCAAATCTTTAATTAGATTTTGCCGAACTATATAAGTGGTGGTAATATAGTTTAGAGAAAATAGTGGGAGATACCAATTTAAAACAAGACCTAATTTATTTTGATAATTAATAAAAGAATGTATGCTAAAATATTGTTAATTATAAATTCATTTACAAAATTTTACAATGTCTAAATTACTATCACTGCGAAGCATATTAGATGTTATTTAACTGAACTGTATTAAACGGATTGGTTAAGGAATTTGAGAATAGTTCTCACGACTGAAAAGGGATAATGCCTCTGAGGAAAGATTGTTACTTTTAGAAAGTGGCAAGATGATGCACAGTTGGGTCAATGCATCATGCTCGCATCCATGAGTAACGAGCTTCAGCGTCAGCATGAAACTATGGATGTTATTACTATACTCCTGTACATCAAGTAGTTGATGGTGAGGAAAGTAGGACTAATAGATATCAAATATCTAATGAGCTCTTCCAATCTAGAATGACCAAGGACACTACAGTATAGACACATGTCCTAAACATGATCAATTTGATTGAACAATTAGGATAATAGGTTTTATCATGGATGGAGAGTTGAGCCAAGATTTGATCTTGTAGTCACTCTGGACTCCTTCTCACAATTATTGTGAATTTTTCATATGAACAAGCTAAATATCAGCCTCGCTGATTTGCTTAACATGTTGAAAAATAGCTGAGAGTCATTTTCCAACCAAGAAAGACCAAGTCTTACTGGTAAGGACCAAAGGATCTTCTAAAAAGAAGAACGATTCAAAGAAGGTAAACATAAAGGCAAAAACAAAGGATAATAAGAACAAAATTGATACGGATAGCAAAGGAATTTGCTTCCACTGCAATAAGCCAAGACACTGGAAAAGAAACTGCGAAAAGCATCTTGCAGAGCTAACCAGAAGAAGCTTAGTGAAGTTTTGGTTACAAATACAATTTTGTTCATGATTTAAAATAAATTTTTCTTTAAGTCAAGGTTCTACTTGGGTATTGGATACCGACTTTGGTTATAATAAATATAGATTTATGAAGGGACCAAGCAGAAGTAGAAAGCTAAACAAAGACAAGTAATCTTATGTGTGGGAAATAAAGTAAAGGTTGCTGCATCAGCCATAGGAACTTATAGTTTAGCACAGCCTACGGGCAAGTCTATTAAGTCAATAAGTTGTTATTGTATTCCAGTTCTCGTTGGAAACATTATTTTCATTTTATTGTTGGACAATGAGTTCTTTGGTATTATATTTAAGAACAATTGTTGTTCTATTTATAATAATAATAATATTTTGTATAGAACTGAAATATTACTTAATGGATTTTGTGTACTTGACTTACGTAAAAATTATTTTGCAAATTGAACAAACTAGTATAAGAAAATGAGATGATTGTTCAAAAAGTTGAATGTGTGTATTTCCTGAAATACAATTGTGAATTATTTAAAAGGTTCAAAGAATTCAGAAATGAAACAAATTGGCAAAGTATTCGGATTCTTTGATCGGATCAAGGAAGGAATAATTGTGCAATGAGTTTCTAGATCATCTCAAATGGTTTTCTCACAATGGACGCCTCCTGATACACAATAATTGATTGATGTATCTGAAAGGAAAAATTGTACCTTGTTGGACATGGTGCGGTCTATAATGATTTTACCGACATTTCAAAGATCCTCCGGGGTCATGTCCTAGAAATGGTCGTGACATTCACGAAAAGATAACCTCAAATCCAAAATTTCTAAGACTCCATAAAAGTTATGGATAGGGAGGATTCCTAATCTTAAGTATGTTAAGATAAGGGGTTGTCCAACTTATGTGAAAGGGTTTCAAAGGATAAGCTTGGAACAAGATTTGACAAGTACAGATTTGTGGGACATCCTAAAGTAAGTTTAGGGTATATGTTCTATAATCCTACTTAGCAAAAGGTGTTTGTTGCGAAGCATGCTACCTTCTAAGATAAAGGTGTTTATCATTGAAGGAGCTAGTGCGAGGATAATAGATCTTGAAGAGTTCAAGAACCATAAATCACTATAAGTTAAATAAGAGGAACCTGTAGATAGACCTATTGTACCACAACCGAATCGTAAATCTGAAATAGTACCAAAGATACCTAGGAGGTATGGATTCATCATAGATGATGAGGATGAGGTACACATCTTAGAAGATGATGATCCAGAGTTACATGCGATGAGGTAAGAGTTCTAGTGTGTACAAAAGGGTCAGTGGGAGCGCCGTGACATTCCTAATATTATATGTTGATATATACTACGGATAAGGAATGCCATACTAATGCTACAATCAGTAAAGATAAAGTCGTCTAAACATTACTCCATGAATGATTTGGGAAGAGTATCTTAATTGGGGATACAAATGTATATAGATAGATTCAAGAGGATGCTCGACTTAACTCAAGGAACGTATATTCATTTGATGCTAAAGTCATTTAGCATGGCAGCTAAAGTCGTTTAGCATAGCAAACTCCAAGAGTTGTCCCATGTTGATGAGCCATGGAGTGTATCTCTCTTTATAGTCCCTATAGACTCATAAAAGAGAGATCGCATGAGTAACAATCATGTATATAATGAAATATACAAGACCAGATGTTGATCAGTCATATTCTAGAGAAGTTCACTAAGAGTCATTGAAAAATAACTTAAAGTACTTAACCGACACTAAGGATGTGATCATATTCATGGTGGGTCTAAATTAAAACTAGAGGACTTAACAGACTCAGGTTTTTCAGACAGACCAAGACGACAGAAAATCAACTTTAAGGTAAAGCGTTACCTTGAATAGTGGTGCAGTGAATTGGAAAAGTTCTAAACAGCAAAGAGTTGCTGGTTTAGTGATAAAGACAAAGTATATAGCTGTAAATGAAGATGCAAGTTGATTGTTTGGATGAAAAGTTCATTACAGAACTAGGAATAGTTCCTAAGTCTCATCTTGGATCTAAACATGTGTTGTGGCACTTTCATTTGATTATAGGAATCATTGAAAAGTGGGAAATCACTATAATGATAGTGGACTGTCAAGAACAACATTACATATCCATTAACTAAAGCTTATCCAATAGCAGGATAATCGTCACTTAGAGAAGAATGGTACTAGATACCAAGACGATTGGCTTTAGTGCAAGTGGGAGATTGAAAGTAGTATGCATACAAACCAATCATGTTTGATGATAAAGCATATACTTTATAACAATCTTATTCATTTATTAATAAAAAAGTATTAATTTATTAAAGGCTTTTAATTATCTACATGATGTTGTTTTATAATATGTGATAAACCCATATTTTTAAGCAATGCTTTTAGAATAATGATGATGATTATTCTAATGAGATCTAAATTCTTAGAAAGCTTAAAACTAAAATAGTTCCCAATCGTTGGATTACTAAATTGGGGATTAGTGAATCCGGATAGATTGGTACATACGTTGCTTGCTCATTGGATGAGGATGATTGATCTTATGATCATTTGTGTTGAGACACTAAAGTAAGTATGTAGATGCTTATTAGATAATAAGTTCACCGAACGTGGCTCGCTAAAGAATACCTAATGGAGTTTTACTTGCCTATCAATAGGAATTCTTGTAGTGATAGTAGTACAAGTGATCCTTGGAGTTGAGATCATCATAGTATCTTGTGTATGATGAGTTATACTTTGACTTATTTTTTAAGACCCTTAGGGTATATCAAAGGGTATGCTTAGGTATAATAAGTTGTACATGGAGATAATGTATGATCAATAAAGAATCTACCACTTCTAGTAAAATAAGAGAAATGTCATATGTGATTCGATAAATGACAACCCAGAAGAGTCCTGGGTTAAAGGCGAATGAAATTAGAAAGGAGTTTCTAATTTGCATTATTTGGAGTTGTGCATTTAAGAGTCGAAATACATATAATTAAATAAATTAAGACTTGATAGTAATTCCATGTCTTATATTTAATTGGGACATTGTGTGGTGGAAGGATTGAACTGTACGATAACTATTTACTCAAAGGTTCTTTTATGATTAATGTTGAAATCTATATTATCTTGAAAGTCATTGATCACTAGGGAGGCTTATCCCTATTATAAAATAAATATTATTTATTTAAATAAATTAATAGTTTAATTTATTTATTTAAATAAGATTAGAATTGTTCTAATTAATTTATTCACAACCGGTTTAATATGGAGAACCTAAAGGGTCACACCATAAAATGAAGAATAATTATTTAAGAAGCAAATAGCATAATCTAATAATAAGTTAAGTATATTTAATTTAATCTATTGTGATAGAATAAGAATAAATTAAATAACTTAATATTTATTATTTAATATTTTGGAAATATTAAATATAAATTAATAAGAGGAGTCTTATTATTATTATTACTATTATTATTATTTATTTAATTTCTAAAGGAGTTTGTGAATTAATTAATAAAAGTACAATCATCTATTCCTAATAAGATTAGGAGGTTAAATTAATTAAAATAAAACTTAATTCTTTAATTGTTAAGGAGGGTTGTCTACATCTATAAATAAGAGAAGTCTTATTATGGGAGTGAAGAGTTGTTGTTGAATTTTTCACAATAGACGTGATTCCAATTGTTGGAGAGTACGCTCTTTTTCTATGAGAGATAGAAAAACTAGGGTTTTGCCAAACACCCATCTTCTTGAAACTTTCTTTTTCCTTTGTGGATCACCTCTAGAGGCCAAACACTTGTGTGACTAACGTTGATCAAAGGAATGAACCAAACTCGGTGGATTCAAGTTGAACGCGAAAAGGATTTAGAGGTGAACTTGTACCTGAGAAAACTCGAATCTTCAAGGGTATGATTCTTGTTCTTTATCTTTTTGTTTAATTAATGATTTTGCATAAATGATGATTCGGGTATATGGTTTGTAAAATTTTAAAACTTTAATTTTCATGCTTTCGCTTATTTTATGTAATTTGATTGCGTTCATGAATATTACAAACCTAACATGTATTTCCAGCTGAGTTACTAGGTCTTCTGCCGGATAGGGAGATCGAGTTTGTGATTGATCTGTTACCAGGTACGACACCAGTTTCAAGGGCACCATATAGGATGGCGCCAGTAGAAATGAAGGAGTTAATGGTTCAATTATAGGAACTATTAGATAGGAAGTACACTCAACCGAGTGTGTCTCCGTGGAGAGCACCGGTGTTGTTTGTAAAGAATAAGGATGGGTCGTTACGACTTTGTATCAACTATCGAGATTTAAACAAGTTAACGATTAAGAATAAATACCCGCTGCCCAGGATCGATGATCTATTTGATCAGCTAAAAGGGGCAAAGTATTTTTCTAAGATAGATTTGCGTACGGGGTATCATCAGTTAAAAGTGAGGAAGGAGGATGTACCTAAGACGACGTTCAGGACTCGTTATGGTCATTACGCGTTTCTGGTTAAGTCGTTTGAGTTGACTAATGCGCCAGCCGCATTCATGGATATGATGATTAGAGTGTTCAAATAGTATTTGGACAAGTTCGTCGTAGTGTTCATTGATGATATTCTAGTTTATTCTAAGATGCCAAAAGATCATGCTGAACATTTAAGGATAGTGTTGGAAATACTACGGAAGGAGAAGTTGTATGCGAAATTCACAAAGTGTGAATTTTGGCTTGAACGATTGCAGTTTCTAGGATATGTTATTGATAAAAGATGGCATTTCTGTGGATCCAGCGAAGGTAGAAGCAGTTAATGAGTGGGAGCAACCAAAAACGCCAACCAAGGTTCAGAGTTTTCTGGGGTTAGCGGGATACTATAGAAGGTTCATCCAGGACTTTTCTAAAATAGCTACTCTGCAGACGAATTTGACGAGGAAGTCGGTGAAGTATGTGTGGACTGAAAAGTGTGAGAATAGTTTTCAGGAACTAAAAAGGAGGTTAAGTGAGGCACCTGTATTGTCTTTGCCAGATGATACGGGGAATGTTGTAGTGTATAGCGATGCTTCGTATAAAGGACTGGGTTGCGTGCTCATGCAGCATGGCAAGGTCATTGCATATGCGTCACGTCAGTTAAAGGATTATGAGAAGGTTTATCCTACTCATGACCTAGAATTGGCAGCTGTAGTTTTTGCTTTAAAAATATGGAGACATTATTTATACGGGGAGAAGTGTGAGATATATACGGACCATAAAAGTCTGAAATATTTCTTTACATAGAAGGAGTTGAATATGAGGCAGAGAAGGTGGTTAGAGTTGATAAAAGATTACGATTGTGATATCTTATATCATCCAGGGAAAGCAAATGTTATAGCCGATGCACTAAGTAGGAAGGGTAGAGAAAAGTTGTCAATGTTAACGACTAAGACTGAGTTAGTAACAGAGATGGCGAGGATGGAGTTAGAAGTTAAATTATCGGATTAAGCAGTAGAGATGTTATTCTCAATGGAGACTCAACCGACCATAGTGGAATGGGTTAAGGAAGTGCAATTAAGCAACGAGGAATGCGAACGAATGAAGAAGAGGATGGAAGATGAAGAGAAGACTAAGTATAACCTCGACAATGAGGGATTGTTTCGTTTTGAAGGAAGAATTTGGGTTCCAAATAATTTTGAGGTAAAAGAGGAGATAATGAGTGAGGCCCATAGTTCAAGGTACTCGATACATTCGGGAAGTACTAAGATGTATCAAGACCTTGGACAGAACTTTTGGTGGCCAAACATGAAAAGGGAGATAGTAGAATATGTTAGTAAGTGTTTAACTTGTCAGAAAGTTAAGGCTGAACACCAACGACCTAGTGGGTTGTTGCAATCATTAGAAATTCCAGAGTGGAAATGGGAGCATATCACAATGGATTTTGTGGTGGGACTTCCAACACCAAGGAATGGATACGATGCTTTTTGGGTAATAGTGGATCGGTTAACGAAATCGGCTCACTTTCTATCAATAGGAGTTAGGTATAACCTAGAACAATTAGCTAAACTGTATGTAAAAGAAATTATTTCAAGACATGGAGTACCTGTGTCGATTGTGTCAGATTGTGATCCACGATTCACATTGAACTTTTGGAGGAGTTTGCAAGAGCAAATGGGAACGCAGTTGAAATTGAGTACGGCGTATCATCCTCAAATGGATGGACAAAGTGAACGGGCAATTCAAATGCTAGAAGATATGTTAAGATCTTGTGTTATGGATTTCAAAGGGAGTTGAGACGAACATCTACCTTTGGGGGAATTCGCGTACAATAATAGTTTTCACGCTAATATAGGCTTGCCGCCTTACGAAGCATTGTATAAGAGGAAGTGCAGAACTCCGTTGTGTTGGGATGAAGTAGATGAACGTCGGATGTTAGGACTTGAGATGGTACAACACAGGGGGACATGGTAAAGTTAATACGTACACAATTGGTAGCGGCTCAAGATAGGCAGAAGAAGTATGTTGATCTTCATCGAGAGAAGAGGGAATTAGAAGTAGGTTCATATGTATTTCTGAAAATATTTCCTTGGAAAAAGAAGATACGTTTTGGGAAGAAAGGAAAGTTAAGTCTAAGGTTTATAGGACCTTTTGAAATTTTAAGAAGGGTAAGTGAGGTAGCTTATGAAGTAGCTCTACCTCCAGAAATGGAACGTATACACAATGTGTTTCACGTGTCAATGTTGCGTCCCTATAAACAGGACTATAAACACATAATAGAGTATGAATCTATTCAAATAGAGAAAAACTTAACGTATAAAGAACTTCCAGTTCAAATTGTTGATTGGAAGGAACATATCTTAAGAAATAAGATAATACCTTCGGTAAAGGTGATTTGGAGGAACCACAATGCCGAAGATGCAATGTGGGAACTCAAAAGTAAAATGAAGGAAAATTTTCCTCATTTGTTTATGTAATTATAGCGAGATCCTAGGGATAGAATCCTTATAAGGAGGGGGGGGGAATGTAACGTCTGAGAAAATCAGATTTATATGAGAATTAAATTTTTATTTGATTATGTGGATTAAATGATTTTAATTGATTATTTATGTGATTAAGCTAATTAAAGGTCGTTCTATGACCTAGAATGTGTGGATGTGGTTAGGATTCTGGCTATGTGCTAGAATTAATTGTTTTAAATTTCCAAGACAAAAATAAAAGTTTTTCGAGAAATTTTCGTAAAAACACTATTCATCCATTTCTTCTCGGGAATTAAGTTTGAATTTCCAAGAAATATGTAGTGATAAAATACAAAGACGAGATGGAATATCCAATAATATTTCATTTATGTCAAATGAAGTTTTCGCCTTCGGACTTAAAACCTAAGGGTTAGGAAAAATGATTTCCGAGAAAGAAATGAAGTGTGTATAATGATTAGGGTTATTATACGTAGGATATATGAGTATGATACTAGTTAGAATACAAGTATAGTATGAAGAATATTACGACGTATAATACAAATATCATATGAATACTAAACGAAGAAAATACGAGAATCGAACGCGTAGAATACGATTAATATTAATGGACTTTGAGTTCAAGGACTTTGTAGAATCCAATTGGACTTAGATTATATCAAGCCCAATGAATTGTGTAATCAAGCCCAAGTTAAGGCCTGATGTTAAGTTTAATCAAGCCCGATCCAAGAAACTGAACCACGGATCGAACTGATGGGTCATCGGATGGGTAAAACCAATGGGGCAACCCATGGGAAAGACCCAAGGACCATGTGGGCCGGCCACTTGGCCACCAAGTAAAGTGGTTACTTGGTGGCTAAGCCATAAATAGTAAGGAGGTGGGGTGGGATGACCAAAATACCCTCTATTTGGTTTGCCTATAAAAGAAAGCTTAGGTTGTTCATTTGTTATTTTACAAACTTTGTCCAACATATATTGAGAGAGAGAAAGAGCTAGAAATAAGTAATTTATCTATAAGCAAATCATAAGAGTTTTTATCAAGAACTCGAAGAACGAAAAGGTAATATTTCGTAAACGTTAGTCTTCGACCTTTTCGATTTATTTTTCATAGATAATCATAGATTGGTGGAGCATGTCTCTTTCGGATGTATAAGGATGACTATTAATGATTAAAACATTGATAAGTCATGTTTAAGTAGAAATCATAAGTGATTACGTAAGTTTAAACCGACAAAACCTTTGAACGTTAACTTGGTTGTTGTTGGACAAATTGAAAATCATCATTGTTAGGGTATATGCATATTGCTTGGTTAGGATGTAGATGATGAATCAATGGAGTTGTTCCTTTTGATTTGGCGTATAGAACATGAGTAACGAAGTTATGGAAAAATTTTTGAGATTCGGCATTAAACGTTAAAAACGTAGAAATCTCGGATTTGTAGTCAAAAGTTGGCGTTTAACTTGGAAACTTTGGTTTTTGATGGCATCATGTAAGATAAGTTATTCAAGATTCATGGACTCAAGAATCGTCAAATTCTGACTTAGAACAAAGAAAATGAGCTATGAACGCTCACGAACGATAAACGAACTCTCGATAATGAACTAAAAGATGAATTCTGAGTTAACGGATTCAAAAATATAAAATTCTTGCATGAACACTTAGATTATGTAATTTATGAGCTAATGGCTTTTGAATGAGCCAATTCGGATGTAAAATGAATAAGTTATGAGCCTGGGAAGTTCGTCAAAAAATCAAACTGTCAAAGCCAATTGAGGCTCAGGGGAGGCGCCGCAGCGCCAACCCCAGTAATAAACTCCACGCTGTAGTGCCGTGTACAATAAGATTAGTCACTGAAGAGTGGCGCCACAACGCCACTCATATATAGAAGTCTCGCGCCGCAGCGCGGTGACAAGGGATTTGCCACTACAGACTGGCATCGCAGCGCCACAATTGCAAAGGATGGTCGCGCCGCAACGCCGACAGTAAGAATTTGTTGAACAAGTTAGGTTTTGTAATCCCAACTGATTAGAAATGAATAGTAGAATATGAATGTATTTAATATACATGGCAAGACTAACTTTAAATCACTTATTTAGTGATGACGTTAGTAACATGAGTATGGTTTAATAGAGGGTAAACAAAGAACGCGAGATATATGAAGTAAGATGTATTCAAGATTTGGTAATTAACCAATAACGAATAAGTCTCGGTTAGTAACGTAAGACGTTAATAAGCCGTAATGAAGAATAATAAGTAAATTTGACATTTATTAATGAAATAAATTCATGTAAGACATAGAAGGGAAAGAAGTTGGTAGAAACAATGTGATGAGATGGTTTGGTAGCTAATTACAGTGTGTTATGTAAATATATCATGTAAATTCTATAAAGACTGAGAACTGTTGAATATTATGTTCAAAGACGCTTGAAGGCAAGTTTTCTTAACATTTGTCTAACCTTCGTGTCAGTGAAGTTTTCTATAATTCATGTTCTAAGATGCATGAATTGTTTTATAAAAGAGTCGTTGCCAGTTTTAACTCAACTAGACTATTCTTAAGAGTTAGATTGATTTGTTTACAAGTCTTTTGATATAGAACTATTAACGCTATCCTATGCCACGTATTTGGTACGGATTCAAGGTAAGTTTGTATATGAAAAAACAAATGTATTTTCATCGATTATTCGATGGGCACATGAGGTTGCCAAAACTTAAACGTAAATACATTTAACGGATGAATGTTGATCAACATAGAGTACTATAGGCTGATCACCTAGAAGTGCTTGTAGGAAATATCAGATGTACGACCTTAGTGCCGGGATGTCCTTTTCATGTATGAAAACAAAAAGAGTATGTTCATGGTCTTTTATCTGGTTTAGGATTCCTAAGCTATTATATATACTTTGTAATTGTTGTTATGAAATGAGAAGTGTTAGTCAATGTTTCATAGTACTTCATAGCTATTCTCGACGTGGTATTGATATTATCCTTTGTTATACTTGCTGAGCTAGTTATGCTCACTTCTTGCTTGGATTATATGATTGCTGCTAAGGCCAAACGAGTTGAGAGTTCTAAGAGAGATAAAGGCAAGGCTAAGATGGATAGTTAGTTGTCCTGTAATAGACTAGAATGTTTGTATGTATTATACTTATGAACAACGAATAATGTATTCAGTTTCTGAACTTGGGAAAGGATTTATGATATATGTAATAAGAATGTAGTTAATACACTCATTGTGTTGTTGTTTCAATGGAATGAATGTATGTTTATGAGTACCGTGTAGCACCATTTGTCGGGTTGGAAGATACCCGGATTTGGTGGCGTCACAGCTCGAGCCATCGTCGTTGTCGCATGTTGAGTTCCTTTTGGGTGAAGAAATATTTGAGGCTTTTATAATTGGTATAGATCTCCACCTTATCCCTATACAGGTAGTGCCTCTAGATTTTAAGCACAAAAATGACTGCTGCCAACTCTAGATCACGAGTAGGATAATTCCTCTCATATTCTTTGAGTTGTTGTGAGGCATAGACTATGACTTTCCCATGCTGCATAAGAACACATCCTAAACCTTTGACTTACGCATCGCTGTATATGACAAATCCCTCCGAACCAGATGGTATTTTCAGAACAGGTGCTAAAATGAGTCTCCTCTTGAGTTCTTAAAAACTCTTCTCACATTCCTCGCTCCAATTGAATTATCTATTTTTTTGAGTTAGCTAAGTTAATGGAGTATCAATTCGAGAAAATCCTTCCACGAATATCCGATAATAACCAGTTAAGCCCAGAAAGCTACGTACTTTGGTCACTTTAGGTTGCTCCCAGCTTTGAATTGCTTCAATCTTTGTTGGGTCAACAGATAATCCATGATTTGATATCATGTGCCCAAGGAATGCTACTTCCTCAAGCCAGAACTTGCACTTCTTCAACTTGTCATACAACTTGTTTTCACGAAGCTTTTGTAGTATCAGCCTCAAGAGTTGCTCATGATCTTCACTGTCACACCCCGAAATCCGATCTATCTTCACACCCGAATTCCGTGCATCACGAGTACATCATTCTTCCAACATACATCATTATATAGTGAAATATAACAACATACATTCTCAATTTCTAGGTTCTAATACCTTATAACCTCGTTCATTATAAATAATGATAATTACATTATTCTTTACATCTTACACGAGTGACTTTCATCCGCCACCAAGGATATATAACAGTTCATTAAACTAGTCTATAGTTTAATTAAACTATTCTACATTACAAGTCTTTGCTTGATCTTCACGCTCATTTATCTAATGAATGACACTTCTTCTGGATACAGATCAGCTTGATCTTTACATGATCCTTAAGTTTTTCTACTCGTACGCTCAAAATGTTTTTCATTTAAAGCAAGTGTGAGCATTCAATTGCTCAGCAAGTCATAGCAGTTAAACAAACAACTTCAAGAATTTAAACATTCCTTTAGAACTTCGATAACCGAACAAAGGTTATGAAGCAGCTTGAATAATAGGAATAATTCTGATTCCTATCATTTTAAAACATTAGTCACATTCACTTTGAAATACTTTCATTCTTCTACCTTTTTCAGGCACATTCTGTTTGGCTAGAATCAATAGCACAGAGTTAACAATAACGGTTCATGTATAAACAGAACATTCTCTTTATTGAACATTTTAATCATAGAATAACTCATCTCATAGAAACACCAAAGTGTTCAAATTGTGGCACAAGGCCTCATACGTTCTACCACCTTGTACAAATATCGCACATTCGCACATAGACAAAACTTCTCAAGTTCAACATCTGAGAAGTTTAAGAAACTAACATTCATTTAGAATATGAATGAAGTTAGGAAACTTGCCTTACGCACAGCTACAGCTTAAAGTTTACACTGAACTGCTCATTCCAATTCCTATATAACACATAAGGAAATAACACATACACCATTTAGTCATATACTTGATTTACGCATTGGTTTAAGCTTAACTTTACTTCTTCTTAGGGTTCGCGTTCTTTTATCCTAAGTTTATGGCGATAACTTCCTTTACCGGTTTACGGCTTCATGACATACGGAGATGTCTTACTCAATACGTTCATCATCTTTGATTTGCACACATCGTGTCTCTGCTAGTAGTCCATATGGTACTCTGAGTGGTTTCCCACAAACAACCAACAAAAAAGTTCCCATCTCGTCTACACTGTCTTTCACAGTGAGTTAGATCGGTTGCCAGTTTCGTATATACCTTCGCTCTCTAAAGGAATTGTTTAGCCCAGCTATCATATGTCAACCATCAAATATACGATTGTACCACAACCTAAATTTATCTTAACTTATCTGAACCGTTAAACTATAATGTTCGTTAGCTTTTTGGCAACTAAATGTCATACCTCAGGATTCATTCTTATCTGATTCACATTCGGCTTTCATTAATCTTATTACCGTTCTTTACGACTTTCTTGATAAATCATATCTTACTTAATACTTTCGTTATCCATTACATGAACCCCGTGTTCATTACTCATTCTTAATGTCGAAGCCATATCGTTCGTTGTATGCTAAGACCGATCATTCATCGCAACAGCGTTGCGTTTACAGAGTCTATACGCTTTACACTTATCTCTCATTACCATAACATAATATTGAAATGTTATTCATTACCCTCATCACCCAACGTCTAAGGAATCACAATCATAACAATCCCCCACGTTCATTTATCCTGACTACGGTCCCCAAATATCAGTTTTGTAACTCGCGTTTACATTCTTTGTCTTTTAGTCTCGTTTAATCTTTCCATTCAACCTTTACTAAAGGTTTAAATCACTTGTTTAAGTGTTATATTCGATGAACTACACGTTCATTAGCTTTCATCACACTTTCCCCAGGATTTGAGCAATTAAAACTCATCTTTGGGGCTTGCCTCCTGATCTGGCGCCATGCAAGACGGGTCTCCTTCACTATCTCTTGGCCGCTGCGACCACTATCAAGATCTTGAACTTCTCGGATTGGCGTTGTGGTGCCACCCTCCTTACTATGGCTCGCACTGTAGTACGAGTTTTTAGTGTCCAACTCTCCGGTCTGGCACTGCGGCACCACCTTATAAAGCATGGCTGGCGCTGTGGTGCCAAACCCTAAATTTTGAAAAAATTTCCTAAGTCTTTTACATACTTGAGACGCTTATTTCCCGATCTCATAACTTCTTTGTTATAACTTAGAACGAGGTCGTTCCAAATCCATTCTCTTCCTTATCTTATGTACTTCAACTCCCCTAGGACAGAACTTCATTCTGAATCTGTTAACATGCCACTCGATTGGCTTAATCTTCGTCCTTCATTCATTTTACGTTATTAACGTTCTTTATTTGTTCATCCGTAATTCAGTCATCCAAACTTAGAACTCATTCACTCTTGAGTCCACGACTCACGTTTTTTACGTTCTCTTACTTTCTTATGAAACCCTACATGTTCGGGTTCATTTACTAACTTTCTAATTCTCGTTCGTCTTTTACGAAATTTTCTCCATAACTTCGTTATAGCTAAGTTTCAATTCGTTCTTCATGAACGTTTCTACCGTTCCTAACCAAGCAATAAGCATATAATTTATACGCGATGGTTTTAAATTTGTCCATCAATAACAATTATACTACGATGGTTTTAAATTTGTCAATCAACAACGTTCTTCGTGTTCTTCGTTTGTTCTTCCTTTTTAATCGATATTTTGATTATGATTTCATTTTTTCTTGGAATTTGATGTTATAAAACACCATTCCTTACTTATTTCACTGAATCGTTCATATGCTTCATTCGGATCGCTCAAATTCATTACGAATCTTATACTTCCTTAAGAAATTTATAAACTAAACTTCTAATATCTTATTTCTTCATTTTCTCATGATTTCAACCATATGAAAATCATTATTAACATTTTTTACTTCTATTCTCATTAAGCTATGTTTTTAAAATATAAACTTAAAGAAAATTTATATGAGACAAGGTTTCGGATTACCTTTCTCCTTTAATCTTCTTCCGTCGATCAAAGTTTGCACACGAGCAAGCTTTTCCTCCTCCTCTCCTTCCCATCTGACCTCTCTCTCTCTCTCTCTCTCTCTCTCTCTCTCTCTCTTAAGTGTTGGTGATTTTCAAAATCACCAACAAATAAAATTAAGCTTCCTTTTATAGATTTTCCAAGCTAGGAAAAAATAGTCATTTTGACCTTAAATTACTATTCACACCTCCTTACTATTCACGAAGCTTCCCTTGGAAGTTTCGTGTTTCCGTCTTGCGGAATTCATCTGATAGTTTTAAAAACTGCGATTCTCAGAATCTGAATATTTTTGGATATTTCGTCTTTCGTTTACAGTTTAACTTTTACGTATTCTTTGGATCTCTGAAAAACTAAAAAACACTTTTAACCGTTAAGCGTTTTCCTTCACGTTTTCCCCTAACTTAGTTAAACGATGTACTTTTCATCATTTTTATTTCGTCCGATTTGTGCTCATTTTTTGAGAAAAACTTAATCGGCTTACTTAACTTTTCACGATATATTATCGTCAAATCTTTCAACGGAATGTCATTTCGACATACCGAACTCTTGGAAAGGCTTAGGTTATTCAAACCCTAACCCTTAGGATTTTGTTGGGTAAATAGTGCCTATTTCGTCTTTTTTCTCAGAAATATTTTTATTTCTGGAAATATTTTATTTTTGTCTTGAAATATTTTACGCGTTCAGTCTCGCTCGTAGCCAAAATCCTCTCGTATTATAATCATCATAGGTTATAGAACGATTAATAAATACATAGCACATAATATTATTAATAAAAATTTATTTTATTAATAACTAATTCTTTAAATCTTAAATTGTGGACAATCCAATTTTTTGGGTTATCACATTCATGCCTTTCGGAGTAAATGAGGATGTCATCAATAAAGACGACCACAAAGTGATCCAAATATTCCTTGAATACTCGATTCATAATATCCGTGAAGGCAACAGGAGCATTAGTCAATCCAAAAGACATGACTAGGAATTCGTAATGCCCATACCGAGTTCTGAAAGCAGTCTTTGGGATGTCATCGGTTTTAATCTTTAACTGATGATATCCGAAATGAATATCGATCTTTAAAAAGAATTTGGCGCCTTGCAACTGGTCAAACATGTCATCAATACGTGGCAACGGGCACTTATTTTTTATGGTGACATGATTCAACTCTCGGTAGTCAATAAAAAGTCTCATACTTCCATCTTTCTTTTTTATGAATAGAACAGGAGAACCCCAAGGAGACGTACTAGGACGAATGAAACCAATGTCTAACAATTCCTACACTTGAGTCTTTAACTCCTGAAGTTCAATAGGAGCCATTCGATATGGGGCTTTGGAAATGGATTTTGTACCGGGTTCAAGGTCAATACCAAATTTAATTTCACGCTCTGGGGGTAGGCCGAGAAGTTCTTCAGGGAATACGTTAGGAAATTTATTAACAATAGAAATATCATTCAAATCTGACGTATTTTTGTTTAAATCCGTGACATGGGCTAAGTTCGCCTGACATCCTACAATCAAGTTTAATAACTTAATTAGTACTCCTTGATAAAATCTTTGTTATAACAAAATATTATACTCTAATATTTATTCTTTAAATGAATCTCCTCGATTCATCACTTAAAACTCTATATGAGTTCATCTCTTGATTTTCAGATGTCATTTTCAAATACTACCATAAAACAAGGGTTAATTGACATGCCACATAATACCCATATATTCTGATCGACCAATTAAATAACAAATAAGCTTAGGTAGGTCATATAGCGAAGGATTTACCCGTCTTTCCCCTCCCAGTTGTAGTCTCACATCTAAGCCATGGATCATATCCCTAAGCTTTGATACCAGCTATGATGCCCCCAAAATAGGTATACATCACCCATTCTGAGTTGCCAAATACATGGTACAGAATTCAAATACAACTTAATTATACAACTGTCATGTAAAATATGACAAAAAATAAGCTGAGCGTTTTAACACGGATATTATCTTCTAAACAATATCCAAAGTCAAATTCAATCTCATTACAATTATTTTCACACTGTTTCATAAAATAGTGAGGACTATTATAGCCACCAACTCGGACCATCACTCTATTCCCCAACTAGTCCCGACTACGTTCTCATTTCCTGAAGAGAACAATGAAAGCAAAAGAGTGAGCTCAACTAGCCCAGTAAGAAATATTATGACTAAGATAATGCAGAATAATTTATCGTTAGCCTTCAACAGTGTTAAACTGATAAAATATAATAGACATCAAGTTTAACTGTAGTGGAACAAGCAATCCATTAGAAGAGTCAAGTAGAGCATGATATCAACTATCTTCTATAATTTAAAAAGTTTATCATCAATTTTAACGTTGAGACTCAGCTTAATAAATAATCCACATCACTAAATTATCCATGCACTACGGCCCAAGGATATTCATTAGTATCACGACAATGAATTATCCATGCACTATGAGCCAAGGATATTCGTGTTTTCACCAATGGCCATGATCATGCCAACCACTGTCCATCATTGCACTACGGGCCAATGAGGATTTTTACCACATCATTTTTAACATTAAGGTCATGATTATACCGAATAATCAATGGTCAAAATCATACTAATAAACAGTCCATCTATGCACTACAGGCCAAAGATGACTTTCATAACAATATAAGCATAAGGATGATGACAATGATATAAGAATTCAATTAAATAAAAGTAAAGGATAAATTTTAAAAATTTATAATTTAATTTATCCAGAATTCAATAATGTCCAAATTTTCAACATGATTCTGCTTTGTGGAGTAAAATTCAAGAATAATATTGTACCAAAAATGATTTGGACCGAAAAGAAATCAATTTTTGTCATGAATAGTACCCCGTGTGAATAGGATCCGAGTGAATAGTACTGTGACGCCCCCAAATTCAGGTACTTGAAACCCGAATTCAGTGCTTCACGATACCATTTCTTTGAGCGGAATAATAATAATATTATCATAAATATCAAACTTAAATTACATATCAGAGTTGTCTAAATCCCAGGTACGCGACCTTAAAACATTCCATTACATGATAGATAATAAATATCATCATCTTATTTAAGTCTAGCTATTACATAAGATAACACAAACTTATTCTGACAGCTTTCCTTTCCCTTTGTTCTTGGCAGAGCCCTCTGGTTGGTCACACTTAACTGTAAACATTTAAATTAAGCAAGAATGAGCATTTGAGTGCCCAGCAAGTAATAACAAACAATAAACATTAGCTGAAAGGATTAAATATTTTCTTTGAATGACACTTCTACAACGAATCAACAGTTGTGAAGTAAGTTGAACCAATAATAACAACATAACAATTCTATTTCAAATTTTTTAAACTACGTACTGACGATAAATGAAGATCAATTGACAGACTATGAACATTGTTTTCTATTTTCGAAAAGGTTAAACAGAACTTCATCTGTAAACCATCATAACTTACGGGCACGGGGGGTGATCAACCCGTTATGCCCTGTATTGATCAATACTACATACCAGAACGATATTCTCGTTCATCATAACCGCCTTGGGCGCACAAAAGTTTCTCAGATTCGGGATGTTCATACTTAGTCGGGAATTCGAACCAAAACAATTTGGTTGAATATCAATAGGGTTCTATCATGTTCAACGATATTTTTAAATCTATTTCTAGCTGAGTCAAATAGCTTAGACGACTTTTAATTAAGGTGTACATACTGGAAGTCAACAAGTATGTATCAACATGTATAATAATTATCCAAGTGAGGACACTTGTATAACCATGCTTAGAATTTAACGAGCAGAATATATATATATATATATATATATTTATATATCTGAATCTTACAGTAATATTGTACTGATAAATAATGAACGCATAAAGTTCGAGAACTTGCATGAATACGAATATTTGGATACATAATTAATAACAATAGAGTTAATAATCTGGCATAACGATAAGATAATTCTGAAACTTTCTTACACATGTCCATTGCATAAAGGAAATGCAAAGGTTAGGATACTTGCACAATGTAAAAGATAATTCAGATACTTGCCTGATCTGCTGCTTACACAACTTAGTTCTATCTTTAATTCAACGTCCTATCATTCATAAGATTATTCTATCGAATAGAATAACATATCATAACACATCGTACTGTTATTTACAGTCAACACACAATCTAATCACATTGTCACATACATTTATCAGTCATTAGGACATAAACAAACACTTATCAGGTCAATCTATATAGGTTTAGATCAATTTCGGTAGAATTTTGGTCTACCGACGGCTTTATTGGGAAATTATCAAGTTTATCGTTGATAAAACTCTAATCTGTAATTCAAATATTAATCTGGATAATTTAAATATCAATCATATTATTTTCCCATGACTTATAATAATTTTGAAATAATTATTATAATTTATCTTGATTTTTCAAACTCTAGAATCATTATTAAATGATTTAAATATTAGATAATTCTATTATCATTAATATTTAAATAATATCCAAATATTAATGAAACCATTGCTAAAATATTAAATTTATTTATAATAACTCAAAATATTTTTAAAGTATTAATATTACACTTAAATGATTTTTAAAACATTAAAAATCATTTTAAATAATTACAATTAATATTTAAATATTAAGGTATTATTCACTAAAATATTAAAAGTCATTTATAATAACTTAAAATATTTTTAAACCATTTATATCCTTTTTAAATGATTTTTCAATCAATAAAACCATTTTAAATTATTTATTTAATGTTATTATTAAATAAATCTAATATCATTAATATTAAATAATTAATGAAATTTATCTTAAAATATTAAAAGTTATATTTTATAACTTGGAATATCTTTAAACTCTTTATTTTCATTTAAAATGATTTTTATAATATTAAAATCATTTTTAAACCAATTTATTTAATATAATTATTAAATAAATCTAATATCATTAATATTAAATAATTAATGAAATTTGCTTTAAAATATTAAAAGTTACATTTTATATCTTAAAATATTTTAAATACCTTATTATCATTTAAATTGATTTTTAATATAATAAAATCATTTTTAATTAATTTATTTAATACATTTATTAAATAAATTTTAATATCAATAATTTTCAAATAATTACTAATATTTATGAAAAATATTCCAAATTATTAAAAGTTAATTTTTATAACTTAAAATAATTTTTAAAACTAATTTTGTAATTTTTAGAATTTAATTTTTATTTTTAAATGATTTTTGGAAAATAAATTAAATAAAATTAAATAGTCTGTCGCTATAGCTTTTAGCGACATAAACCGTCGCCTAAAGTGTTCTTGAGCACCAAGAACACTGACAGCCAGTGTTAAAGGGTCTCACTTTGACCAAACATTAAACATTGATTCAATGTGTTTCTGATCAAGCTAATACCTTGATCTTGTAGTACTAGTGTAATACTACAAGATCCAACAACAATCATGAACAAACTGCATCACAATTAAGAGATCAAAGCCTTCAAAGTAGCTGTCAGAGCTATTCTTCATTTTTTGGGTTACCTAGAAATGAAGAACAGTTCGACTAGCCTACTTTGGGCCTCCACTACTTGTTGCTCATGTAATGTTTTAGTGGTCTAAGAGTTGTAGTGTGTAGCTAACATGTAGGGGTACAGATCTATTACATAAAACACATATAACAACAACACAGCAAGAAGATCTAGTCCGGTCAAAGTCTGTCAGAAAAATTGTACATACGGTTTCTGGGTTTTCTAGAAACGCTCAATTAGTGATGAGTGGTCTACTTTGACTAGTCACTCCGATCGATATATTGATGTTATGAAGGGTCTGAAGACATGTATCTAGAGTCCATCTAACAGAATACAACATGAATGCAAGAACAAGAACAAAACAACAAAAACCTGACAGATCTGGAGCCTTAAAAATCTTGTCAGATGCTGGAAAATGATTTCTGGGTTTTCCAAAATTCATCTGGTCATGCCCGGTCAACGGGTTTTGACCAAAGATATCATGAAATCTACATATCCTCTGACCATGATTCCAGTTCTAGATTAAAGATATCATAACATACTACTAGTTTAAACATTTAAACAGCTAAAATAGTAAACATGTTGAGATCTAGAAGGTCTGACATTCATTGTCAGACAACATTTTGAAAATTTTCCAGATTCTTAAAAACTACAAATTCGTGCACTTAGATGTTATGGATCTAACGTGTGCCAACCCAGATCACTTATAGACACTATAAACAACATATTTAAACACTTACACATAACATCTAACATAGCATACAAGATTGAAATTTTGATTTAGGGTTATACCTTTCTATGATCAAATTCTGGTTCTTGGCTACTGATTTTGTTCACATAATTAATTTTGTCATTTATTAATTATGTCAAATAATAAATTTTCTCATTAATTATTAAATTAATTGAGATAATATTAGGCTTATTAAATATTTCTTTTAATTCAGTAAGCTCACATAATTACATACTTCAAATAATAAAGTTCTCCACATTAATTTAATAAATATAACACATATAATTAAATTAATCTACCACAACTTCATCAATTAATTATCTAATCTAATAATTAACTCATCAAAAAATACTTATTTAATCCAATAAATATTAAAATTAAATTATAAAATCTCGTTTGTCACATCTTTCCCCCCTTAAAAAGGATTATGTCCTTAGAATCACGACTCAATCAATTTGTCTCGTTATATTCTCCCCCCCTTACAAAGATTATGTCCCCAAAATCGCTTATAATTAATTAATTAAATAAATGAGGGTAATTCTTCATCATATGCTCTTCAAGTTCCCACGTAGCTTCTTAAGTGTTGTGGTTCCTCCAAATTACCTTAACAAGAAGGTATTACTTTATTTCTGAGAACTTGTTCTTTTCGGTCGACAATCTGAATAGGAATTTCTTCATAGGACAAATCTTTCTCAAATTGCAGTGGTTCATATTCAATCACATGTTTGTAATCGGGTTTGTAGGGTCGTAAAACAAAAACATGGAAAACATTATGGATATGTTCTAAGGCTGGAAGTAAGGCTACCTCATACGTAACTTCTCCGATTCTTCGCAGTACCTCAAAGGGTCCAATGAATCTTAGGCTTAATTTCCCTTTCTTTTCGAACCCGATCTTTCCCTTCCAGGGAGAGAACTTTAAGAACACATAACTACCTGATTCAAACTCAACATATTTACGGCGTGGATCGGCGTATTTCTTCTGCCTATCTTGAGCTGCTATCAGTCTTGTTCAGATCACTTTAACTATTTCTGTTGTTTGCTGTACCAATTTAGGGCCTAGTAATTATTTTTCGCCAACTTCATCCCAGTATAGCGGAGTTCTGCACTTTCTGCCGTATAACACTTCATAAGGCGGCATGCCAATACTAGCGTGGTAACTGTTATTGTAACCAAACTCTACGAGCGGTAGACGATCATCCCAATTTCCTTTAAAGTCCATTATACAAGCTCTTAACATATCTTCTAATGTCTGAATCATTCTTTCACTCTGCCCATCAGTCTGAGGGTGTTATGTCATACTCATTCACAACTGTGTACCCAAGCATTCCTGTAGACGCTTTCAGAAGTTTGATGTAAAGCGCAAATCTCTATCTAAGACAATTGATACTGGGACTCCGTGCCTCGAAACAATCTCTTTCACATATAACCTTGCCAACTAATCTAAGTTAAATCTGATTCTGATCTGGAGGAAGTGTGCAGATTTTGTCAGTCGATCAATGATAACCCATACTTCATCGTAGCCTTTCTGAGTTGTCTGAAGTCCAACCACGAAATCCATCGTAATGTGTTCCCATTTCCATTCTAGAATCTCCAATGGTTGTAGCAACCCACTCGTCCTCTGATGTTCTGCTTTCACTTTCTGACATGTCAGACATTTGGCAACACACTCTGCAACATCTCGTTTCAAATTTGGCCACCAAAAATGTTGTCGATGATCTTTGTACATCTTGGTACTACCAGGGTGAATTGAATATCTTGAGCTATGAGCCTTGCTCAAAATGTATTCCTTAATCTCTGGTACTGGCGGTACCCAAATTCTGCTCTCAAATCTTAGTATTCCTTCCTTGTCCATCTTGAATCTCTGTTCGGTTCCTTCGGATATCTTCTTTTTCACCTTTTTAAATTCTTCATCCTGAAGTTGAGCTTCCTTAACTTTATAGTAAAGTTGTACCAGCTTGCATCTGAAACAGCTTCTCATCAATCTTCATTGGATACTTCACTTCTATTTCCAGCTTTTCCATTGCTAAAATTAGTTCCTCCTGAGCGGTTAACATCATCAATTTCTCCCGATCCCTCCTATTTAAGGCGTCGGCAACCACATTTGCTTTACCCGAATAGTATAAATCTCACAATCATATTCCTTAATTAACTCCAACCACCTTCTTTGGCGCATATTGAAGTCCTTCTGTGTAAAGATATATTTCAGACTCTTGTGGTCTGTATATATATTTCACACTTCTCCCCATAGAGATAGTGCCTCCAGATTTTCAAAGCAAAAACCACTGCAGCTAACTCCAAGTCGTGGGTCGGATACCCCTTTGCATAATCCTTCAATTATCGTGACGTATACGCAATGACTCTGCCGTTTTGCATGAGCACACAGCCAAGTCCTTTATGCGACCCATCACTATAAACTACAAAATTTCCTGTATCATCCGGAAGAGATAACACAGGTGTTGTACTCAACCTCTTCTTCAATTCTTGAAATCTTTCCTCACACTTCTCCGTCCAAACAAATTTCACAGCTTTTCGAGTTAAATTTGTTAACGGAGTTGCAATCTTAGAAAAGTCTTGAATGAATCTTCTGTAATATCCTGCTAATCCAAGAAAACTTCTGACGGCGTCTTCGGCTGTTCCCAGTTAATCACAGCTTCGACTTTGGATGGATCTACTGAAATTCCGTCTTTATCAATCACATGCCCCAGAAATTGTACCCGATCGATCCAAAATTCGCATTTCGAAAACTTGGCGTACAACTTCTCCCTTCTCAACGCCTCTAACGTTACCCTCAAATGCTCTTCATGTTCTTCCTTGGTTTTCGAATATACCAAAATGTCATCGATGAATACCACCGTGAATTTATCCAGAAACTGCAGGAGCAGATGTTATGAATACCACCCTATTCATAAGATCTATAAATGCTGCAGGAGCAGATGTTAGACCGAATGACATTACTAAAAATTCGTAGTGACCATATCGTGTTCTGAACGCTATATTCAGTACATCCTCTGGTCTCACCTTCAGTTCATGATAACCACTCCTCAAGTCTATCTTTGAAAAGTATCTCGCTCCTTTCAGTTAATCAAACAGGTCGTCGATCCTCGGTAATGGATACTTATTCTTAATCGTGACCTTATTCAGTTCTCTATAGTCGATACAAAGCCACATCATCCTATCCTTCTTCTTCACAAACAACACTGGCGCTCCCCATGGCGATACGCTCGGTTGAATGTACTTCTTGTCCAATATTTCTTGTAGTTGTACCATCAATTCTTTCATCTCTACCGGTGCCATACGGTACGGTGCCTTGGATATTGGAGCCATTCTTGGAGCCAAATCGATCACAAATTCAACCTCTCTATCTGGTGGAAGTCCTGGCAAATCGTCCAGAAATACATCTGCAAAATTCCTCACTACTGGTATCTCCTATACTTTCAGATTCTCTTTACGGCTGTAGACTATGTAAGCTAAATATCCTACACAGCTTTGTCTTAACAACTTCCTGGCTTGCATCATCGTCTGACAACTCGCTTGTCTAGGCAATTTGCTACCATAAAACACAACCTTTGACGGAGTCATAATGTTAATACGCTTCTTTTGGCAATCAATTACAGCCCCGTAATTGAATAGCCAATCCATTCCCAAGATAACGTCAAATTCCCCAAGTTTGATAGGGATAAGGTTTACATTCATAATGTTACCCTTAATATCAACCCTACAGTTCTTGTGTACATATTTAAAAGGGAGTAGTTCTCTATTCGCAATTTCTATGTTCATGGGGTATTCCAACTCATCCTTAGGCAATTCTAAATTCTTAGCAAATTCATCGGATATAAATGAACAAGTAGCACCCGAATCAAATAATACATAAGCATTAACTTTATTGATTAGAATGATACCTGGCACCACATCACGAGACTGCACTGCATCCTGCTGATAAATAGGTTTTATACCTACTTATTCGGTATCTATTACTTAAATTAGTTGCTTAAACCTATGTTTCTTAGTTACTTTATATATATTTTATGTTATTTTGTAGGCTATGACATAACATTGGCATGAAAAAGCAAGGAAAAGCAATTCGGACATCTTTTGGACTAAAATATGCAAGCAAATACAAGAAGGAAAGATTGCAGGGATTTTAACACCAATTTGGATGCATGTTCCTGGCTTGGAACTTGAATTATACTGTAGAGCTTCTTCTTAGCTTTTCGGAATATCTTAAATCATCCCAATCAGAGTTCGGATGCGAAAGTTATGGCCGAAGATCAAATCTAAGAGTTCTCATGTTTGCAATTTACACAACATCTACTTCAATCTCGATTTCGATCTTCTTACGACCAGAATTTCTCCATTCTCAAAGAATTAATGTTGTAGAGCTCGTCGATATCTTCGATTTGATAGGTGGTAGGACCCATAACTCCTCCCGGATCAAAAGTTATGGCCGTTTTATTAGAGGACACTTTGTGGTGAAAAGTGACCCCGTAGGCATAACTTTCCCTTCACAAAATATACCGGTGCAAAAGCAGAACCATAGCCTTGCAGGAAATGAAATGAAATGCGTAGAAAAGCCATTTTTTACCCGAATTTAAGTTGGAGAAGTATTGTTTCGATCCGATTGACTTAAGGACTTCCAAGAGGACTTAAAGATAGATAAAAAGGCTTATAAAAGGAGGAGAATCACAAGGATTAGAGGAGAGATTTTGAGATTAGAGAGAAGGAGGATTCCATTAGATTAGATTATAGTAGATTAGGAACACTAGATTAGATTAGAGTTAAAGATTAAACCTATTGATCATCATTGAAGAAACAGATTGGAAGCAAGAGAATACAGATTTGTTTATCTCAATTCTAATTTCTTTTCTTGTCTCTTTGTATCTTTTAATGCTTAATCAATTGTGGATGATGGATTCTAGTTCTGTTATGAATTAAACTTTGTTTTGAGATTACTATGGATCTTATTGTGTAGTTTACTTTGATATGCTTCTTTGTTAGTCTTATTAGCTATATTTGGATTGTCTATTATGATTTGGACTTAATTACTTAATTGCCTAGCTAACAATTATCGTGATAATCTATATGAACTCAAGAGATGAAGTATAGATTTAGATCTGATCATGATAGCATATGTTTGTTATTTCTGCATAGATAGAATTCATGATTCGTGTTTAGGATAGAGATATGCCTTTACGCCATATGTAGTCTAATAAGAACTTGTACTTAAACCCTTTTTAATTGTAATTCACATAGAGATATAGCGGGTTAGTTAATTAGGGTGTTCAATTTGATTCTATCATCTGTGGATTTGATTTGATATGAATACGGTGCATTGAGAGATGGCCATATTTTACTTTCGTGTTCTTGATTAACAATCCAGTATAGATAACTTGGCTTAAAAGGAAATGTGTTGACTTAAATGAAATAATAAGTGAATTTGTAATCTCGAGTCTTCATTATCTTGTTTCATTCTAGGGATAGTTAGTAATAGTTTAATTAATTATTTTAAATTAAAATATTAAATCATTTGTTTAAATAAGATTAAATTGGCTATAGGTTAGTACTTAGTAATTCTGGTTAACTAATTCTCTGTGGGAACGATACTCTACTCTCACTTTATTACTTGTTGACCACATATACTTGCGTGTTGTGCATAATTAGATTTTACCCAACACCTGCACTGTCATGTTGAATGTTCTGGCGGTCGGTCGGTTGGTTGCGATTGGTCATGTGATAGTTAGATTGCTTCCACCGCTGTTTCCTTTATTCCCTCCTGATCCTGCCCCTCTAGATCCTTTCTTGGGACAGTCTCTTGCCAGATGATCCTTTAAGCCACAAGTGAAGTAGGCACCCTTCTTTGGATTAGGACAGTTAGGTGTTATGTGGCCTTCCTGACCACAATTGTAGCATACTCATTTTCCCTTCATGCAAACTCCCAGATGAACTTTCTCACAGGTCGGGCATGCTTTGATCCTCTTCTTCTGCCCTCCTTGTTGATTTCCAGTTGACACGTTGTCAGACCACTTTCTCTTTTGATTATTACTACCTCCTGTGTTACTTCCACTAATCTTGTTAATTCCTTCATTTTCACTCTTTCTTCTTCTTCTTCTTCTTCTTCTTCTTCTTCTTCTTCTTCTTCTTCTTCTTCTTCTTCTTCTGATACTGATTATATTTATTTACCGCATCGCTCCCACCTTCAGCGAGTATGGCTTTCTCCAGTACCCCAGCGAACGCCTTCAACTGAAACATCGACACCTTACTATACAACCAAGGCTTCAGTCCTTGTTCAAACCTTCTTGCTTTTCTCTCATCTGTGTGCACTTGATATGTGGCGAACCTAGCCAACTCATTGAATCTTGCGGCATAGTCTGCTACGAACATATTCCCCTATTTCAACTCCAGAAACTGGAACCTCCATTTGGTTCTGTGAGCTAGTCGAAAAATACATCTCAAAGAACATCTCCTTGAATCTATCCCAAGTAATCACACCTTCTCCTCCCCGTACCTTGTTTGCCTACCACCAATAACTGGCTTCGGATTTTAGCATAAATGTTGCGTATGCGGTTTTCTGGTCCTCTCTGATCCTGGCGATGTCAAACACTTTCTCCATCTCTATAACCCAAGTTTGAGCTTCAATCGGGTTCATGGAGCCCTTAAACTATGGCGGTCTCACCGCCTTGAAATCCTTGAACGATGTATTCAGTGGAGCTTGAGGTTGATTATTAATTGCTCCAACTAATAGGTTCACCAATTGCTGAACAGGGTTAGCATTGGCGTTGTTGTTGTTGTTGTTGTTGTTGTTGTCATTCGTTGACCCTTCCTGGGCTGGTCAATGGTTTGGTCGTCTTCTTGGCGGCATATTTCTGTTAAGAATATACGCCTATTAGGTCTTTATTCAATCCATTAAACATTTAAGGCTTAACTAAACATTTAAACATAATCACTTAACACATATCTCAAATAAACTCTGATATTTTATTCAATTCAAAAGTTTTAACATCATACAATATCATCACTGCTATTTACATCAATTATCCTGAGATAAAGAATCTACAGGATTTAAAACATTAAAATATTCCTTTGTTATAAACACATCAGAATTTACATCTTTAACTACCAGATAGCTTTTCACATAATTAAACTAATCCTATCCTTTTGTTCATATTTGAATAACCTTCTTTCGTTCCTCTTCCATGATGCGAGACATCATTCCGCGATCTAGCATATATGATGGTAGTCGAACTGGATTTGGTATCTCATAACTCGATCCTGGGCCTCATCCATTGCATTTTGAAGTGGAAAGTACGTCTCCCGAAGCTTAGCCTTCTTCACACGACAATCCTCTTCTGCAAGATCAGAACGATGTGATTCCCTTACCAAAGCTTCTTCTACTATAGTTAACCTTGCTGAGCTCTCTTTCAGTTCATTCTTCAACTTCTCTATTTCCTCGGACTTCTCCTCAGTCTGACCCTTCTCTTGAACCATATCCCACTCCACGTTTCTTAGACGTGTCTGAAGAGTCACAACCTCCCTATCCTTCTGCTCGATGGTTAGCTGCTGGCTAACCGTTCGCTCTTTCAGCTCCTGAATAGTATCTCGTAGCTCTATGTTACGATCATAAAGCGAATCGTACATCTCGGCACTAATAGAGTTCGGTGGGAACTCATCTTCTTCCTCTTCTTCTTCCTCAGGATCCTCCTCTGGATTAGTCTCAGGCTCATGCTCCTGACCAACAACAGTGATCAACGGAGATGACTCTCTCTGTACTGTTGCTCCCGACGACATGAATGTCTACAGAAATTTGCTCCTCTGTAGGTACTTGGGGTTCCTCCTCCCCAGCTCAACTAGCTCCTCCAACATCCGACATCCTGACAACACAGTTTTAAGTTTTAGTTACTAATCGATACTCGCAAGCACATAAAGTCTTTTATTATCTTCAATGAATTAAGGAATTAATTTCCTAGAACTCGATAAGAGTTTACCACCACTATGTTCTCGATCTCCTATAAGGTTACAACCTAAGGTTTTTCCCCCACCTAAGGTTCATAACCTACAACTTTGATACCAACCTGTGACACCCCCAAATCCGGGTACTTCAATTCCACGGGATTTGGTGTTCACTGTACAAATATCATCTATCTATAAATTAAATCCTCCCCTTAAGGGGTTACAACATCAAAATAAAAATTTCAATCCCAAGTCAACTAACCTTAATCTTCTGTGCGGAACATAAACAAATAACAAGTCTTAAACAACATCAAGTCTGAAACATAATTACATCAACTAAACAACAAATCCTCATTACTTGCTAACTTTGCCCTTGCCTTTGCTAGTGGAAGGCTCATCAGAATTTTTGTTCTTAACTGCAATGTTATTATTATGCAAGAGTGAGCACGATTGCCCACAAGTATAACAATATAACAATAAAATATTAACATGCGAATGAATCAAAGACTTCTGAAATAAGAAAACTCGGCTTTTGAATCAAGAATGAATAACAAGAATCAAAAGAACTTCTGAGGGTCATAAGACCTTGAACTATGTCCTAGGTTGTCAAGTGTTTACACTTAAAACCTCTAACAGTCATAAGACTATGGACTCTTCTTCTCGTACTTAGGGGGATCAGCCCTTAGTACCATATTGTGCACAATATCTTAACGCTAAAGCGTAAATAATCCCCTATTAAAGGGTTTTATCATCTCAGTTTTACATCGGAGTCTGCACCAAAGGAAGTTTGGTTTGGATAAGTTCAGTAACAGTTCTAGAATTTATAATGCTCATCAACTATGGACTAGTCGAATCAATAAGGGTTCATTAGTCTTACAAGGCTCAACAATAATTGGTATTTAAATTGAATAACAAACTTAAAAGGTATACAATAGAATAATCATTGTATAACAGAATCATACTTTGAAAGGATTAATAATTTTTAATATAACAAATTGAACTTGATCAATAATAATGAGAATTTGCTCGATGTAAGTTTATAAACTTGAATAACGACAACAAGTAGGGTTAGGAAACTTGCCTCGTGCGTAGATTACACGTTAATTATACATGTTCCTTGATTTAATCCTACATACCATTTACATTCACAATACCAGTTAATTATAACGTAACTAGTCATTACAAGATCATTCTTTTGTCTAAATTCTTGTTATGACTATACTTAGTCAAAATACCACACTTATAGTCACATAAGATAACACTACACGAACAATAAGCTAACTATGCGTTCAATAATTCAATCCAAACATAAATGCATTATTGACATATTAAAAATCTATTATAACGTCTCATTATACGTCTAACATATTTGAATGTACAATAGATTAGGTTACTATCACATTCTTAGACTTGAACCATTAAAAAAATTTCATTTCTGAATAATCTGCAGAGTGGCGCTGCGGCACCACTGTTAGACTTGTTCTTGGCGCGGCGGCAGAGACTTGGCTTGGGTATTAGGTATTGGTATGGGCGGCTTAAGGTATGGAGCATGGTGTCGGTGTCGTGGTGGCGAACGAGAATCGATTCTGTAATTCCCAAAAATTACGAACATGGCCGAACCTCAATTAATTTGTTCTTACACAAATTTAAGCAGACCCAAACTTTGTAATATTAATAATAAGCGTGGCGCCCCAAAATAGGTATACATCACCCATCTTGAGTCGCCAAATATATGGTACAAAATTCAAATACAACTTAATAATACAACTGTCGTGTAAAATACGACAAAACATAAACTGAGAGTTTAATAAGAATATTGTCATCTAGACAATATCCACACTCAAAAGAGTCCTCTTTACATTTATTTTTACACTATTTAACAGAATAGTGAGGACTACTAATACTATCATCTAGACCATCACTCCGTTCCCCGACTAGTTCCGGCTACATTCTCATTTCCTGAAGAGAACAGTGAAAGAAAGAGTGAGCTCAACTAGCCAGTAAGAAATATTATGAGTAAGATAATGCAGAATAAATTATCATTAGCCTTCAACAATGATTAACTGATAAAATATAACAAACATCAAGTTTAACTGCAGCGGAACAAACAATCCATTAAAAGAGTCAAGTAGAGAATAAAATCTACTATCTTTTATGATTTAAAAGGTTTTCATTACTTTTATCTCGAGACTCGACAATAAATAATCCACATCATCCCCACTTTTACGACCAAGGATATTCATTAGTATCACAACTGAAATTATCCATGCACTACGGCCGAGGATATTCGTGTATTCATCAATGGTCATGATCATGCCAACAAGCGTCCATCAATGCACTACTCGGGCCAATGAGGACTTTTTCCACATCATTTGTAACATTACGGTCATGATTACAACGAATAATCCTCAGTCATAATCATACCAAGTCCATCTATGCACTTATGGGCCACGAGATGACTTTTAACATAATATAAACATGAGGATGATGACAATGATATAAGAATTCAATAAAACAAGTTCAAGAATTAATTTATCCAGGAACTAATAACGTCCAAATTGTTAACATGATACTTCTTTGTAGAGTAAAACTCAAGAATGCTCAGAAGAATATTTCCATGAAAAGATACTGGATGAAGCGCAAATATCAAAGATATTCCACTAATTTCATGGAGTATAGAAGTCAAAACTTTAACCAATTGAGTATAATAAAGAAAGGGATAACAAAAGAAATCACCAGGCATGCGAGATAGATCGCACAGATAGGTTATTCCAACAGAATAATAAATAACGGAACCAGGTCATGCGCAAACGCACAGACAGGATATTCCAACAGAATAATAAATAAGGGAACCAGGTCATGCGTAACGTACCAACAGGATGTTCCAATAGAATAATAAAAATGGAATAACAGAAGAATTTCACCATGTATGCGGTACTTCGCATAGGCAGGTTATTCCAACATAATGATAAAAAATGGAATAACTGAAGAATTTCACCAAGTATAGGGTAGCCCGCATATACAAGTTATTCCAAAAGAATAATAAAGAATAGAATAACAAAAGTTCTCTTCATGAATAAAAAAGAAATAATACCCCTTACCTTAGTAGGAAATTGGATACCGTAATATTGTAGTAACATAAGATTCTTCTTCTTTCTCTCTTATTCTCTCTATTCTTTCTCGCTCTATAGCGTTAGTGAATTCGTGAAAAATAATGAAGGAATGAGCTTTTATTTTTAAGCTTGGTAGAGTAAGGGTAAAATAGTTTTTTTGCCATAATTTATGACATCATCGCTTACATCATCGATCATATGACATCATTGCTTACATCATCGATCAAATGACATCATTGCTTACATCATCCTTCCGATGACATCATTGATTACCTCATCATTCCGATGACATCGTCACTTACATCAACAGAATTCAAATTCAAATTATTCTCTTCCACCTCATTTTACTTTTATACCATGAATTTAATGTTACCATTCAAATTATAAAAAAAATATACTATCATATAATCACATCATACTACTATAATATAATATTATAATAATATATTTAAATGAATTATTGATTTAATAATTTGAAATACTGTGTAATGACAATTATTGAATCAAAAATATCAACGTAGCAATTATTGAATCAATAAAATATTAAACAGTAATTACTGTAGCAATTATTGAGTAGTGCCTTCTTATGTAAGAATCAATAATTCAAAAAATACGTGCGCAATAACGTGCCTCTTCTTGCAACAACAACGCGTGTTACAGTATTTTAACCACCAGGTATTCCAACAATGTTAACGGTAACACTTTCGTCGTTATTTTCATAAAAATATTTTTGTCATTTTCTAACTACGACAATAATTCCGTTGTGGGGTCCACCAATAATTGTGTCATCGTACGAATATTCTCCAGTAAAAGAATATTCCCCGACTAAACGAATATTTTATAACAACTTGCGTACTTTGCAAAATTTATAAATATTACCCACAACTATAACATTATATCAAATTCATTCCATAATATTTAAAAATAATATTTATAGAAAAATCATCTTTATTAAAAAGTTGGGGTCTTACAATAACTACTACTCAACCCTTCTAACATGATTTTAACAAGTTAAAACACATAATTTACAGAATCAAAATATGTAATTTCACTGTTATTGATGTCTTGAAAGTTTTGAACACAAAACATAACAATTAACACCACGGGTTCGTTATAACACCAAATCTGTCCATTCGAAGTTTGTTTTCTTCGTTTTAACATACATAATTATATAAAAGTGTAAAATTTATGGGACAACATATGATTGACGTATTAAATTTACGTGTAAATATGGCCATATTTTTATACTCTGTAATTTTGAAGCAACAATATACGACATAATTTTATGAAACTGATGATATGGAAATCTGTAATATATAGTAAAAACATGCTATGCTAACATATTATCACATATATATCCACATAATCACTACAATTTTCAATTATAGAGATTTTAACAGAACTTGAAAGCCATTTTCATGAAAACTTTTAAATGACGTGAATAAAAAAACTAGGTTGAAGAGATTACCCAAAGCGTAGATGAGTAGATTAATAGAGATGATCCTTTCTCAGATACTTCTTCAATCACACTCACAATTTTCTCAACAATTCTTCTCCTTTAATCTCACTGGTTCTCAAAGTTCTCTCTGAGATCTCAAGTTTTTAAAAATACGTAAGAGAATAATAAGCCTGATGCGTATAAGTAACTGGCGTGGTGGTCAGTTAATCTCATTCATGGGTTAACTGCCCAACTCCCAATAGGGCTCTGTTTGGCTAACCACTAAAAGACTATTTTCATTTAATTTAATTAATTTCTTATAATATAGTTTAATCATGTCACACCCAATTACACATTATTCAAATATCTTATTTCATTTAATTTAAATAAAATATTATAATTTCTCATTACTTCACATAGTCACATAATTAATTTTCTCATTTATTAATTATGTCAAATTATAAATTTTCTCATTAATTATTAAATTAATTGAGATAATATTAGACTTATTAAATATTTCTTTTAATTCAATAAGCTCACATAATTACATACTTGAATAATAAAATTCTCCACATTAATTTAATAAATATAACACATATAATTAAATTAATCTACCACAACTTCATCAATTAATTATCTAATCTAATAATTAACTCATCGAAAAATACTTATTTAATCCAATAAATATTAAAATTAAATTACAAAATCCCATTTGTCACAATAATTCATAAACATGGTATAATCAGTAATGATTAACCCCAAGCATATTTCAAAAATATCAACTTAAGGTCGAGTTATAGAACTTTTTGTTCCATTGATTCTGAATTCATGACCTATATCGCTTTTGTCTGAAGACCTAATATAGATAATACCGAACTCCAAATATTAGAATAATATCATCACAGTATAGTACTGTTAAATACAGTTATAATATAACCTTACAAATTACCACATAATCCTATCAGTCTATAAAATACCTAAAATTCGGTATCAAGTTAAACTATTTCAGTTTGAGTTGAGTCCGGTATAATTTCGACATCCCGACGGCCTAGTTAGATAAATATCGAGCCTATTTTCCTTAAGGCTCTACTTAAACAACTAACAATTATCTTAGATAATTAATTATTCAGTCAAAATATTTTTCAAAGACTTATAATATTTTTCAAATAATTATTATCATTTATCATAATTTTTTTAATCATTAATATCATATTTAAATGATTTAAATACCATAATATTACTTTATCATTAATATTTATTTAATATTAAATATTAATGAAAATCATAACGTAATATTATAAATCATTTGTAATATCTCAAATTATTTTTAATACATTAATAACACATTTAAATGATTTTAAAAGCAGTTAAAATTATTATCAAATAATTGCCATTAATAATAAAATATTAATGTTTTCATGGCAAAATATTAAAAGTTATGCTTTATAACTTAAAACATTTTCTAAACTTTAAATCATTTTTATATGATTTTTAAAACATTAAAACTTTTTTTTCATAATTTATTTAATACATTTATTAAATAAATCAATTATTATTAATATTTAATTATTAATTAAATTCATCACAAAATATTAAAAGTCATTGAAAATAAATTAAAATATTTTCTAACACTTTATTATAATTTCAAATGATTTTTTAAAGTATTAAAATCCTTTCTAAATAATTATCATTAATATTAAAATATTAATATTATTCATATCAAAATATTAAAATTTATTTATTATAACTTGAAATATTTTTGAAACCTTAATATTACTTTCAAATGATCTTTAAAGTATTAAAATTATTTTTACTTATTTTTTTAATATAATTATAAAATAAATTTAATATCATTAATATTTAATTAAATTAAAATATTATTGAAATTTATGTCAAAGTATTAAAAATTAATTTTTATAACTTAAAATAATTTTTTAAAAACTTTATTATGAATTTTTAATATTTATTTTCTATTTATTCTATAATTTTCGTCTAAAGTTGGGGTCCTCCACGTAAACGTTTGTAGACGGAAATCTACAACTCTGATTTGGGCCCACTTGGTATCGTTAGAACCGTGACTTCCCGAGCTACGATATAGGCTCAAGAAACAGTCCATTTGGCTCAGTATAAACTCTGAAAACAGGCCACTACCGACTGTCCGCTACATGCCTTGTAAACATTTTCAGTTTTGGAGTCTTTTACAGAAACGCTTGTATTATGAGATCCACAACTCCGATTGAGGCCCAATCAAACTCGTTGGATCTGTATCTTCTTGAACTACAGTTTTCATTTATCAAACATGAAATTCCAATCTGTTCAGGTCCCGGAAATCAGGCCCAAAGTGACAGATCAGCAAGGTTTTCTTCAACAGTAGGTTCATTTTTCAGATTTGGGGTCCTTAACGGAAACACTTATAAAATGAAATCTACAAATCAGATTTAGGTCCAATAGGTATCGTTGGATTCGTACTTTCCCGAAATATAGTTTCCATATATTAAACATCTATTTTTGGTTCTGTTTTGGTCCCGGAAAAATGGATAGAAGTGACTGATCAGTAGCTTGTGTTCAACAGTTAAGGTAGTTTGGGATTTAATTCATAACTTGTTCATTTCTTAACAGATTTGAGTGATTCCAAAGGGGTTTTGCCCTTAACGCATGTATCTAGCATGCTAACATGATTTAAACCATTTACCACATGAACCCAACGAATCTAACATAAAAATATATAGCATACAAAAGAAAGCTTTTTCTTAAATCTTTTGGTACAAAACTTGATTTTCTCACTTTGGATCTAACTTTTGATTTCAAAAATACTTTGATACACATATAAAATACCAATACTCATGTAAATCATGAGTTTTTTAAAGATCCAAAACAAAATTTGCTTGGTTCCTAAAGATATAACAAAAGAGAGCAAAAAAATTGTAAATTTTCAATTTTTTACCTTTTTTCTTCTTGCTAGCCTTCTTGATTTCTATTTTTTTTCTCCTTTCTTCTTTTTCTCCATCAATAACAGTCTTCTCCCTCTTATTCTCTATTCTTCTCTTTGTTCTTAGTTTAGACTTAGGTTTAGATATCTAACATAACTTAGTGTATATACAATATACATATAACACATATAATTATAGAATATGTGTAAGACCCCGAAATTTTTTTTTTAATAAAATGGAATTTCCTCTATTTATTATTTTGAAATAGTAAGGGTTGATTTGATTAATGTGGATAGTTATGGGTAAAATACATAAATATTTGAATAAGCAAGTGGTTATAAAATATTCATTATTATTGCCGAGGGAATATTCGTTTGGTAAATGTGGAATATTAAATCTTTGTCGGGAATATTAGTACTACAGTACGATCTTTTAATGGGCCCCATAATGAAAGCGATTGGATGAAGAAAGCGACAAATATAAGTTGTTTATAAATAATTGGCGTAGTTATTACAATTATCTTGTTGGAATACCCGTTGGTTAAAACACACTAATCTGGCGTTGTTGAGCAATAGCTTTGCAGTATTGCACCAATTATTGATTCTTACGTGAAGGCACTACTCAATAATTATTACGATAATTACTATTCAGGTATTTTATTTTATTGATTCAATAATTCTTTGCATTGATATTTTATATTCTTGTTGTTTTGATAAATTGTCATTACACAAGTATTTTCCATTATCGAAGCAATAATTCATATTATCTAAATAATATTATTAGAAAACATTATTGGCAATGTCTAGAAAGTTACATCTAAGGAGAGGTTTGGTCACCTAATTGGCGCAAGAAGGAGAGATCTTTATCGAAAGCTCCCTCTTTTCCAAGGAAACACTGGTTGCCGATCTCTGTGATTCTGTAATATTATTTGTGAATAATTAATTATTTATTTATATGATGAGGAAAATATTGATTTTTGTGGATATAGATGGAGAAATTTTTAATGTGACAATTGTTGAAAATTAATATTTTATCTTTTTTACGATAAAATAATTCATTTAAATATATTATTTTAATAATATATTAACGGTGATATTTTTATAATGAATGTGGGATATATGAGTATATGAGGAGGAAGAGTATTTTTGTGGCATTAAATGTTTAACACATATTTTGTGTGTTGGTGGACACAATTATTGACCGAAATTTGATTATAGCCTGTAAAATCGCCCGTTTATGGATTTCGATCAACTTCTGTTTGGAATTTGGAAAAACGTTCTTCTGCAAAGTTGTAGAGAATTGAATTTCCTATAAAAACTCGCGAGAATTGAATTTTCTGACAAAAGGGCTATTTTTTTATGAATTATTGAAGTTCCGAAACTCCGAAATAATTGATTTTTGGAAGTTTAAAATATTTTTAATATGAAAAACATTTTTGGTGATTTGAGTGTGGGTCTTACATGTGTTTTAATAGCTGAATTCAGATTCTTGGTACGTAGGAAGTTGTAGAAATAATAATAATATTATTATATTAAATTTTCTACTTTGGTGTTCTAAGCATTTTCTATAAATAGGGTGCTTAGGTTAGAATTGAAAATCACACCAGAAAACTGAAGTTTTCTCTCTCTATATTATCGAGCGTATTCTTGTGAGTATTTTGAGTATACTTTGAGTATTGCTATACGGTGCGAGTTCAAGTCATAGCCTATATCCGGTGTTTCAACTAGAAGTATTGTCTTTCGAGGTAAGGGATGTTATTTTCTTCTCAAATGATATTATTTCTTCAATATCATTATGCTGAAATATTGGTTGGAACTTTTTATCTAATTTGGAACTTTTTCATGTCAGGGTTACTATTCATGAGTTACTATTCATGAGTAACTATTCATGAGTTACTATTTACGAGTTACTATTCATGAGTTACTATTCACGAGTTACTATTCACGAGTACTATTCATGAAGCGTGAAGATGTTTTTTGTGGAATTTCTATCTTTTGGTGTCTGAGTTACTATTCACGATATATCGACATTATTCACGATATCTGCACTATTCACGAATACTGCACTATTCATAGAAAAATAAAATTTCTTCTTTTTGTCAAAATATCTATTATGGATACTAGCTTTGATTGTATCCATGTTTTGATCATTCTTGAATTTTACTCCACTATGATTATTCATGAGGTATTTTTGGACATGGAATATAGTGAAATCTGAATCCTTAATATTTATTCTTTTGTTTCCTTGGATTCGTTTTCTTTAAAATATTTTCATCATCCTTAGTCCTAAATGATGATATTCTTCGAATATCTTTGGCTTTTGTAGTGCAAAGATGAATGATTTCTTGATGAATATCTTTGGCCCGTAGTGTGCAGATGAGCAGTGTTGAGATGAACATACCGATCGATTAATATCTTTTGCCGTGAGTGCAAAGATGAATAGGTGTTTAGATGAACATGATTAATCGATGAATATCTTTGGCACGTAGTGCAAAGATGAATATTTGATTCGGATATATATTGATTGATGTTCGGGGATAAAATATCGACGATGAACTTTTAAATTCATATATAGAAGATAGTAGTTTGCATTCTCTACTTAACTCTTCTAATGAATTGTTGTTTCATTGCAGATTGTTGATTAAAAAGCGGTTGTCTATTGTATTCTATTAGATTTTTCCTATTGAAGACTAACGATAATTTGTTGTATATTATCTTAGTCATAATAATATTCTTCTTGGGCTAGTTGAGCTCACCCTTTTCCTTGTTGTTCCATTTTTCTTCTCGGGAGGCGAGAATGTAGCGAGTACTAGTGGGGTATGGAATGAAGGTCTAGAGAGAGTTGTTTAGTAGTCCTCACCATTTTTGAAAAATAATGTATCAATAATTATGATGGGGATTTATTTGCGTGTGGATATTGTCTAGATGGCAATATCTCGTATTTAAACTCAAAGTTTATATGTTGTAATAATAAAGTTGTAGTTATTTCACGTACCATGTATTTGGCGACTCGAGAATGGGTTGGATGGAATGGACCTATTTTGGGGCGTCACGGTTGGTATCGAGCTTAGGGACATGATCTCTGGCGGAGATCGGGGAATAGAACTAGGAGGGAGAGCGAGTAAATCCTTCGCTAGTGTGTCCTACCTAAGCTTATTTGTTAGTTTGTCATTATATAGGGATATTATGTGATATATTGATTTCCTTAATTAACCCTTGTTTTTATGAAGATTTGAGAATGTCGTGAGAATATTAACAATGGAAATGAGACCAGGAGAGGCCTGTACTCACCAACGAGGAGAAAGCAACACGCCGACAATGTTCCTCCTGTGAACAACACCACTGGCGAGATGATGAGCGAGGGGATGTTTAGAAGCTTTTTGCAGTTCATGCAAAATCGACGAGGAGACTCGTGTTCAAAATCTGAGGAGGAAATGATAGCAATTCACGGGTTGTCACAAACCAAGCGATTCAAAGAGTTGGGACCACGAATTTAAGGGAAAGCGAGATCCGATCATGGCGGAAACATGGGTCAAGCAAATTACCAAGATATTCGATGTCTTGGGATGCACGGAGAACAGAAGGTTCCATTCGCCACCTTTATGTTCGTGGCGAAGCGGACTACTGGTGGGAGTCGTGAAGCGTACCCATCCACCACACACACGGCATGTCTTGGGAGAGCGTTTGAGAAACTATTTAATGACAAATACTTTCACGAAAGTGTTAAATCATATGAAGGAAGTGGAGTTTATTAGGCGGAGCGAGAACAACATGGCGGTGTCTCGATGACGAGGCAAAGTTGCAGAGTTATCGAGTTTGCACCTCATTTGGTGGAGAATGAGGAGCGTATGACACGGATGTTTCTTAGAGGTTTGAAACCGGCGATACGTCGGTATCTCATTTCTCATAAATTTTCTCTCTATTCGGATGTTGTAAGCAGGCTCAATTATTAAAGCGAGATACTTGAGTCACTACCAATTGAGGACCACAAACGTAATCATACCGAGAGATAGCGGTCAGCAGAATAATGATAACCAACGGAGAAAAAGCAGACGGACAAAATGGTAACCACTACGGTGGTAATCGTGGCCATGAAAATAGAAGAAGCGAGTCGGGAGGAGATTTAAAAGAGGAGATTTAACAACGACCATGTGAAGATGCGGTCTGCGGCATCAAGCTGGTTCTAAGGAGGAGAAACGACCACGGTCGTATATGTTAAAAATCGGAAAAGAGGGACATATCGGTCAAAGCGCCCCAACAGTTCAAGGTATGCTATAATTGTGGAAAGGAAGGACATATCGCTCGAGATTGTACAGTAGCGAAACCCAGTCCAGCGAGAATGGTGACTCAAAAGGATGTCCCAGAAAAGTCAAAGTCAACGATTCCTGGAAGAGCGTTTGTCGTGATCGGTCAAAATGCGAGGAACCCGAACAAAGTTAGCACGGGTTAGTTAATTATAAATTCTTGAGAAGTTTATACCTTACTAGATACCGGTTCTACCCATTCTTTTATCTCTCTTGCTTGCGCTCAACGTTTGAACTTGACTACGGAGAAATTAGACTTTGACCTATTTATGGAGACTCCGTTAGAAGAAACTTTCATTACATCCGTTGTTTAGAAATCTTGCTTGATTCAGGTTGGCACTATCATATTACCTGTTAACCTTATTTCTATAGAGATATTTGCTTTTGATGTGATTTTAAGGTTAACTACTCATCATCTTTGAAATTGATTACTTTCGTAAGGTTGTTAGTTTTAATATTCTAAGCAACTTTGTTATTCAATTCAAGCAATCAAACCATTGTAGTCAAACATTTTCATATCAAGCCATGAAGTCATTCGTTTATTACGGATGTCAAGTTTTCTTAGTCCATGTTATGGATTTGAATAAAGACACGTCGATTTGAATAATATTCTGTTGTTATTGATTTTTCACGACGTATTTCTGAAGAATTTCTTAGCTTACTCCCAAAGTCCGATATTAAATTTTGTATTGACTTTGAACCCCCGGTACAAAACTCATTTCTAAAATCTCATATCGAATGGCTCTATTGAACTTGAGTTAAAAATTCAACTATAGAATTTGGTACCTGAGCCTTTATCTGGTGACTTACTTTGTGGAATGCACCGAAGCCAGACTCTCGGTAGGGGACACCATATTCGTGCGATAGTAAACTAATTGGTGTCATTGTAACGTGCTATCAAGGTTGGGATATGAGTCACAGTTGAGAACAACCTAAAGTCGGTAATCGAAATACGTAGCTTTCAGGCTTAGTTGGTTATTATCGAGATTTGTTGAAGGATATTCTCGAATCGCTATTCCATTAACGTGGTGACTCGTAGAGATACAAAATTCGAATGGAGCAAGGAATGTGGGAAGAACTTGAAGAACTCGAGAGGAGACTCATTTAAAGACATGTTACGACCATGCCATCACGGAAAAGCGAACGTGGTAGGCGGCGTGTTGAGTAGAAGATCGTATACAAGTCTGAGTACGATATTGTCAAAGACTCATTTCAGTATAATTTACAAATAATAGAGATGGAGATGAAAACTCTAGGTACCCACGTGATGATATCTGAGTATAATCGACTTTAATCGATAAAATTAAAGTCATTCAAGCTACACAAAAGGTGATGAATTTGAAGAAGGAGGTGCAAGAAGTTGTTATTTCAAAAGCAAGAATCGGTGAGGAGGAGGAAAGCTCAAACATTCGATTTATTAATCCATTTGAAATTCTCGATCGAATTAAAGCGTGGCCTATAGACTGCGTTTTTACCGCCAAGTATGGCGCGTGTTCATAACGCGTTTTCACGTATCGATGTTACGTAAATATGTGGATGACCGAACCACGTCATTGAGTTAGAACCGAACGAGATAGCCAAGACTTAACATACGAGGAGGTACTGTCAAGATCTTGTAGAGGAAAGAACATGTCCTATGTACTGGGGGTTATACCACAAGTTAAAGTTTTGTGGGGAAACCATGCTATTGAGGAAATTTTGGAGTTGGAAATGGAAATGAAAGCGAGGTATTCTCATCTTTTCGAAACACCAGGTACGCATGTCAATTTCGAGGACGAAATTTCATAAGGAGGGGAGGTTGTAAGACCCGAATTTTTTTTTAATAAAATGAAATTTCCTCTATTTATTATTTTGAAATAGTAAGGGTTGATTTGATTAATGTGGATAGTTATGGGTAAAATACATAAATATTTGAATAAGTAAGTGGTTATAAAATATTCATTATTATTTGGGAATATTCGTTTGGTCGTGGAATATTAAATCTTTGTTTGGGAATATTCGTATGACAGGCCGCTTGATCTTTTATGGGCCCCATAACTGAAAGCGATTGGATGAAGAAAGCGACAAATATAAGTTGTTTATAAATAACGGCGTAGTTGTTATCGTTATCTTGTTGGAATACCGGTGGTTAAAACACACTAATCTGGCGTTGTTGAGCAAGTAGCTTTGCGGTATTGCACCAATTATTGATTCTTACGTGAAGGCACTACTCAATAATTGTTACGGTAATTACTATTCAATATTTTATTTTATTGATTCAATAATTGTTGCATTTGATATTTTATATTCTTTGTTGTTTCAATAAATTGTCATTACACGAGTATTTTCCATTATCGAAGCAATAATTCATATTATCTAAATAATATTATTAGAAAACATTATTGGCAATGTCTAGAAAGTTACATCTAAGGAGAGGTTTGGTCACCTAATTGCTTGGCGCCAAGATGAGAGAGATCCTTATTGGAAAGCTCCCTCTTTCAAGAGAATGCACTGGTTGCAAGATCTTGTGATTCTGTAATATTATTTGTGAATAATTAATTATTTATTTATATGATGAGGAAAATATTGATTTTATGTGGATATAGATGGAGAATTTTTTAATGTGACAATTGTTGAAAATTAATATTTTATCTTTTTACGATAAAATAATTCATTTAAATATATTATTTTAATAATATATTAGCGGTGATATTTTATAATGAATGTGGGATATATGAGTATATGAGGAGGAAGAGTATTTTTGTGGCATTAAATGTTTAACACATATTTTGTGTGTTGGTGGACACAATTATTAATAGAAATTTGATTATACTTTTGTAAAATTGCCCGTTTATGGATTTGGTCAATTTCTATTTGGAATTTGGAAAATGTTCTTACGCAAAGTTGTAGAGAATTGAATTTCCTATAAAAATCAGCGAGAATTGAATTTTACGACAAAAGGGCTATTTTTTTATGAATTATTGAAGTTAGAAACTCTAAAATAATTGATTTTTGGAAGTTTAAAATATTTTAATATGAAAAACATTTTGGTGATTTGAGTGTGGGTCTTACATGTGTTTTAATAGCTGAATTCAGATTCTTGGTGCGTAGAAGTTGTAGAAATAATAATAATATTATTATATTAAATTTTTTACTTTGGTGTTCTAAGCATTTTCCTATAAATAGGGTGCTTAGGTTAGAATTGAAAATCACACCAAAAGCTGAAGTTTTCTCTCTATATTATCGGCGTATTCTTGTGAGTATTTTGTGTATACTTTGAGTATTGCTATCTGATGAAGCGAGTTCAAGTCATAGCCTATATCAAGGTGTTTCAACTAGAAATCTTGTCTTTTCGAGGTAAGGGATGTTATTTTCTTCTCAAATGATATTATTTCTTCAATATCATTATCTTTGAAATATTGGTTGGAACTTTTTATCTAATTTGGAACTTTTTCATGTCGGGTTACTATTCATGAGTTACTATTCATGAGTTACTATTCACGAGTTACTATTCATGAGATTCTTATTCACGAGTTACTATTCACGAGTACTATTCATGAAGCGTGAATATGTTTTTGTGGAATTTCTATCTTTTGGTGTTGAGTTTTACTATTCACGTATCGACTAATTATTCACGATATCTGACATTATTCACGAATACGGCACTATTCATAGAAAAATGAAATTTCTTCTTTTTGTCCAAAATATCTATTATGGATACTAGCTTTGATTGTATCCATGTTTTGATCATTCTTGAATTTTACTCCACTATGATTATTCATGAGGTATTTTTGTACATGGAATATAATTGAAATCTGAATCCTTAATATTTATTCTTTTGTTTCCTTTGGATTCGTTTTCTTTAAAATATTTTTCATCATCCTTAGTCCTAAATGATGATATAATTGAATATCTTTGGCTTTGTAGTGCAAAGATGAATGATTTCTTGATGAATATCTTTTGGCGTAGAGCAAAGATGAGCAGTGTTGAGATGAACATGACCGATCGATTAATATCTTTGGCCGTAGTGTAAAAGATGAGCAGTGTTTAGATGAACATGACTAAGTGATGAATATCTTTGGCACTGTAGTGCAAAGATGAATATTTGATTCGAGATATATATTGATTGATGTTACGGGGATAAAATATCGACGATGAACTTTTAAATTCATATATAGAAGATAGTAGTTTGCATTCTCTACTTAACTCTTCTAATGAATTGTTGTTTCATTGCAGTTGTTGATTTAAAACCCGGTTGTCTATTGTATTCTATTAGATTTTTCCCTATTGAAGACTAACGATAATTTGTTGTATATTATCTTAGTCATAATATTCTTTACTGGGCTAGTTGAGCTCACCATTTTCCTTGTTGTTCCATTTTTCTTCTCAGGAGGCGAGAATGTAGCGAGTACTAGTCGGGGTATGGAATGAAGGTTCTAGAGAGAGTTGTTTAGTAGTCCTCACCATTTTTGAAAAATAATGTATCAATAATTATGATGAGGATTTATTTGCGTGTGGATATTGTCTAGATGGCAATATCTGTATTTAAACTCAAAGTTTATATGTTGTAATAATAAAGTTGTAGTTATTTCTGTACCATGTATTTGGCGACTCAGAATGGGTTGGATGGAATGGACCTATTTTGGGGGGCGTCACAATTCGTAACTCCCAATATAATTACATATACTAATTATCAATTTAATATATATGTTACAAAAGTAGAATTTTAAAAGCCCTAAGGCTTGTTTGGCAGAACAATATTATTTTAAATTCAGGTTTTAATAGTTAAGGTCTTGTTTGGGTAAAACAGGTTTAAAACAGAAGTAAGGCCTTGTTTGGGAAAACGGTTTTAAAAACTCTTTTAACTCTTTTAATAGATCCTTTATCACATATTCTTAATGTTACCCTTTAATTAATTAAATCTTAACATTAATTTAATTAATTAAAATTTTAACATCAATTAATCACATAAAATTGCCACATTATAATTACTCACTAATTATAACTTCATGTAACAATTACCACATCACTACATTATCTCAATTAAATTAGAACTATAACATAAAATCATTACATATTAATTAAATATTAAATAATCATTTAATTAATATAATAAACTTAATTACATTACTCCTATAAATCACATAATCTCAAGAAATAATACAATTAAAATATTTATTTACTTCAATAAATATTAAATTAACATTTAAATTCTCTTCACATCAATTCACATATTTCACAATATATAACACATATACACATACTCGTACTTAAACATCTTAAAATAAGAATTTTATTTATTAAATTCTCATTTATTAATTCTTAAAAATCTGGGATGCCACATCCTTCCCTCCTTATAAGGATTCCGTCCTCAGAATCAACGAAACCTCCCTTACTCAGTTTTCGCAAAATCTCTTTCACAATTATCGTTGAATAACTTCAACACATTAACTTAGCAAAAAAATTTACATATATATATATATACTTCATTCATTTCTTCAACAACTTTTAGGTTTTATTATATAATCTTCAATTAAATACAGTCATATATCTAATATTATATATTCTTTAACCCATTCATTTTCTTTTCTAAGGTACGTTATCATAAACACTCAGTATATTACATTCACCCTTTCTTCTAAGAATTTCGTCCTCAAAATTTTATTTATTAATCTTCATTCAATCTGTGACGCCCTCAAAATAGGTATACATCACCCATCTTGAGTCGCCAAATATAAGGTAAAAAATTTAAATACAACTTAATAATACAACTGTCGTGTGACATACGACAAATCATAAACTGAGAGTTTTAATACGAATGTTGTCTTCTAGACAGTATTCAAACTCAAATGAAGTCCTCAATATATTTATTATCACACTATTTCATAGAATAGTGAGGACTACTAATGCTATCATCTGGACCGTCACTCCGTTCCCCGACTAGTCCCGGCTACGTTCTCATTTCCTGAAGAGAATAGTAAAAGAAAAAGGGTGAGCTCAACTAGCCCAGTAAGAATTATTATGACTAAGATAATGCAGAATAATTTATCGTTAGCCTTCAACAGTGTTAAACTGATAAAATATAACAACATCAAGTTTAACTGCAGCGAAATAAGCAATCCATTAGAAGAGTCAAGTAGAGCATAAAATCTACTATCTTCTATGATTTAAAAGATTTATCATCAATTTTATCGTTGAGACTCAGCTTAATAAGTAATCCACATCATCGAATCATTCCTGCACTACAGGTCAAGGATATTTTTTAGTATCACGACCATGAATTATCCATGCACTACGGGCCAAAGATAATCGTGTTTTCATCAACAGTCATGATCATGCCATAAAACAATTCATCTTTGCACCCTTGGTCGAAGAGAATCCATGGCCATAATCATACCAAAAACTGTCCATCAATGCACTACGAGCCAATGAGAAATTTTACCACATCATTTGTAACATTATGGTCATGATTATATCGAATAATCCCTGGTCATAATCATACCAAGTCCATCTATGCACTACGGGCCAAAGATGACTTTCATAACAATATAAGCATGAGGATGATGACAATGATATAATAATTCAATAAAATAAGTTCAAGGATAAATTTTAAGATTTAATTTATCCAGAATTCAATAACGTTCAAATTGTCACATGATACTGCTTTGTGGAGTAATATTCAAGAATAATATTGTACCAAAAATGATTTGGACCGAAAACGAATCATTTTTTTATCATGAATAGTACCTGGGTGAATAGTACTTGAGTGAATAGTACTCAGTGAATAGTACTTCGTGAATAGTAATCCGCGAATAGTACTCCTCATAAAGGAGTCAAATGGGCCTAATTTTAAGTTTCATTGGAGAACAAAGCAGCAAAGGATAACCCATTTGTGTTTCGTTGATGACCTTCTTCTCTTTTTCCATGGAGACCTCCGATCAGTAAGCATCCTTAAAGAAAGCCTCAACATGTTCTCCTCTATCTCTGGTCTGTGCTTGAACCCCTCAAAAAGCACTTGCTACCTGGCAAATGTCCTCCCGAAAAACTCTGCTTCCATCCTTTCCTTATTAGAGTTCCAAGAGGGGAATTTTCCTGCTAAGTTCCCGGGGGTTCCCCTCCTTACCTCAAAGCTTAGCCTAGCTGAGTGTAGACCTCTCCTTGAAAGGGTTACTAAAAGGATTTCCTCTTGGACCAACAGATTCCTATCCTATGTGGGATGCCTGCAGCTTATCAAATCTGTTCTCTTCTCTATCCAAACTTTCTGGTTTTTAAACTTCATCCTCCCTGATGTTGCCTTAAAAGACATGAAGTCCACCTTTTGCCGGTTCTTTTGGAAGGGCCCTACTCTTTTGAAGCATGGTGCTAAAGTGGCTTGGAGTAAAATCGCTCTCCTCACTCCCGAGGGAGGGTTGGGGATTAAAAAATTGGATGAGTGGAATCGTGCCTCCATTATTCAGCATCTATGGGATATCATCAACCCCTGTTCTTCTTCTATTTGGGCTGAATGGGTTAGGATTTTTTCCTTAAAGGGAAAACATTTCTGGTGCATGGGCATCCCTGGAGACTGCTCATGGATTTGGAGGAAAATCCTTAACCTTAGGCAGATTGCTTTGAGCCACACTTCATACCTCATTAGAAATGGTCGCCGCACTAAACTTTGGTTTAACCCATGGATCTTAAGGGAACCGCTTGCCTATTCCACCTCCTCTCCTCTTATATCCAACTCTGGATTGGGTCCTGACGCAATGGTTAGTAGCATCATCAGCAATTCCGATTGGGCCCTCCCAAGTTCTAACCATCACTCGGTTATTGAATTCAGACAACTATTTTCTCCGGCCATAGGCTGCAATCCCTCCAAAGAGGACTCGGTTCTATGGGACAACACTAATACCTTTGGGAAAATAACTTCCTTTTTTTGGAAATCCATCCGATCCTATGGAAATCTACTGACTTGGGATAATCTGGTGTGGCACAAATACCTCCCTCCTCGATATTCTTTCTTCATATGGCTTGCATTCCAGAATGGGTTACGTACCAAGGATCGGCTCTTAAATTATGGGCTCGTTGTAAACCAAACATGCCTTCTATGTAACTCCCACAATGAGACTTTTGACCATCTTTTTTTCAACTGCCCTTTCTCCTACAACATGCTCTTTTTTGTTCTCAGGAACTGTGGGTGGAAGGGGTCCTCAAGGAGCTGGATCCCCATCACTTCTTTCCTCATTGCCCAACCAAACAACTCCGTTCAACAAGGTATTCTTCTCCTAGGTTTTGCCATGTTTGCTTATCACATATGGCAGGAAAGAAATGTTATGCTACATGATAAAGGTCCCATGTCGGTCAGGACTGTCACCCGTAATGTTATGCAGATTTTGAAATGCAAGCTCCACTCCATTCGTAGATTCCAAAAAGTGAAAGATAGGCCATGGTTTTCTAATCTGGCCCTCTAGAGGCCTGTCTATTCAGGTTTTCTAATGTGTAATGAGATAGGTAATCATCTATTTCTCCTGTTGCTGTTTGGGGTTGTGTCCTGCTATGGGTCAAAGGATGTTAATGTATGGTTAGCAACACCTTGTATTGATTTAGCTATCCTTGCCTTCTAGTACAGTAGTCGTGGTATGCTATGATTCAACACTTGTTCCGGCTGTTCGCTGTGTGTTTGGCTGCTATCGCTGCTATGCTACTGGTTCCGTCGATTTTTCTAGATTAGTATTGGATTTTGGGTTGGACAGCTGAAGTTCCCGGCAGGTGCTGACTGATTTGGGCTAGTGTTACTGCAGTTGGGTTGTTTCATCCTCTCAAATTGCTTGGTGAAGCCTGGGTTGGGGATTAGCTAAGGTTTGTGGGCTGCTTATGCAGCTGATCATTTTGGGCTTCTCTACGATTTAGGTCTACAGTCGGCTAGTATTCTGGTTTGGTTTGCTATATGGTTTATGCTGGTTCTGTGGCTGTTTGGGGTATGGGCAGGGCCGGTTCTTTGTAGTCTGCTATCTTTTGTAGGCTGCCGATTTGCATTTGTTTGGGTACAGGTTGGGGTTGAAGCCAGAATGGGATATTGGGTCTGGTTTTATTTCTCTTTTAATACAGTCTAAATTCAGCAAAAAAAAAAAAAGAATAGTACTCCGGCATGAAAAAGTTAAAACTTATCATGAATGCTCAGAATAATATTTTCATGAAAAGATACTGGATGAAGAGCAAATATCAAGGATATTCTACTAATTTCATGGAGTATAGAAGCCAAAACTTTAACCAAATGAGTATAGAATTCGAAATCTGAAACGAAATAATATTACTTATATACTACGTAGTATGGAAGAAAATATTATTTCAAGCTTAATATTGAACAAAAATAACATCCTTACTTAATATTAAGCGAAAATAATATTCATTTTGAATATTGAACGAATATAATATTCCTTACGAATATTAAATGAAAACAATATTTCTTATGAATATTGAACGAAATAATATTCATACGAATACGAAAAAAAATATCTCTTCAGAATATGAAATAAATAATATCCCCTACCTCAAAAAGAAGAGTATTCTAACTGGTATAGCGGAGATATTCTTGAAGAAAACTTTTACTATTTTCTACACTCAAAGCTTTCTAAAACTCGAAAGAAATACGCTCAATATTATAGAAGAAGAATTCTCTGATTTTGGTGTGATTTTCAATTCTAAATAAGCCTCCTATTTATAGGAGAATGAAAATGATACTATTTGATTTTTAGAATCACGGACTGCACAGTATTTGAAATTAAATTAATTCACGGGCGCTGAACTGATTCACAAGATTTATTGTGCACTACATAGTAAAATACAATGCAATAAAATATTCTAATAAAACAAAAACTTATAAATAAAATATCTTATATATTATATATTTATATAACATAAGCCTACAATTTACATTCACGGGATGCACCCGTGATTCACCCAACTAATAGTATCAATATAATATATATATATATATATATATATTTATATATACAAACAACAAAGTAACTCCACCCGTGAATTCAAAATCCAACCCCTTACATTTTTTCTTCCACACGTGGGCCCCACGTGTTCCCCTCCCACCAACATATCATCATCACAGGTGGATCCCACCATATAATATATATTGAATAATCTTCTACCTATTATTTTGAAAAATTGGTAAATGGGGCTCCATAAAATAAGCAAAATTTACAACAAATACTTCATAAAAATCCCCTCAATATTTTTAACAACATTTATCATCATTATTATAATTCATAATATTTAACAACTAGGTCGTTCCCAGGAAAGAGGGGGCTTTCCAATAAGGATTTCTCCATATTGGCGCGCAATTAGGTGACCAAACTTCTCATTGACAGAACTTCTAGACATCGTTAATATTGCAAATAATAATATGAATAACTTGTCATCTCAATTATTGATTTAATAATATATAAAATATCGACAATAATTGAATCAAATAACGTGAGATACTATGCAACAATTACTATAGCAATAATTGAACAAAACTAAGTGCCTTCTCACGTAAGCATCAATAATCAATATTGTGTGCTACTATGCAACCACACGTATTACTGTACTTTTACTACTGGATAGTTCAGCAGTTTTAACGGTAAAACTTCCGCCATTATTTTCATAAAAAGATATTTCTGTCGTTCTCTCATTTCGACAATAATTCCGTTGTGGGGTCCAATAATGATTGTGCCGTCGTATGAATATTCCCCGACAAAAAGAATATTCTCCGACCAATCGAATATTATATAACAACTTGCTTACTTTGCAAAATTTATAAATATTACCCACAACTATAACATTATCTCAAATCCACACCATAATATTCAAAAAAAAAATTTAAGAAAATTAAATCTTTATAAAATTTGGGTTCTTACAATCTCCCCTCCTTATAAAATTTCGCCCACGAAATTTATGTACGTACCTGGTATGCCGAATAGATGAGGATACCTCGTCAGATTCTAACTCTTGAGGTATAACCTTTGAGCGTAGAATATATTCCAATATTTTAACAGGTACATCTTCATACGTTAAATTATCCGCTATCTCTTCCGGTTCTAAATCAATAATGTGGTTCGGGTCGTCCACATATTTACGTAACATCGATATGTAAAAAACGTTATGAACATGAGACATACTTAGCGGTAAAGCGAGTCTATAGGCCAAAGTTGTGACGCCCCCAAATCCGGGTCCTCTGACCCCGGTTCGGTCATCACGATAAACTACAAACATCCACCTGTAAACAACACATGATAACTAAAATGCGGAATATAACAAACATATGTTGTTCATTCAAAAGGTGTGACTAGTCCCAAGATATGATAACCTTAATATCATCTTATAATCATACCCTAAAATATATATTAGGGTTCACATTACATAATCGTAATTTAAACTAAGCATAAGATAAATTCTGCCTCTCGCAATTATCCTACATCTTCTCTTTACCCTTGTCCTTTCACGAGGTCTCTCAGCTTAATCGCAATATAATTCATGATATAGCAAGGATGAGCAACAAGTTTGCTCAACAAGTTTAAATACAACAATAAGGATATATCATGATGAATGGAAAAATATCTAGCAATGGATTCAATAATATGAATATCTGAAGGATTCAACAATATGAATATTATAAGCAAAGACAATGATTGCTTTTAGAATAACTGCTAGTCAAGTTGACTTTGAACTATAACACTCCAATGGAATCAATAGCTAATTGACCCTTTGGTTACTGGCTACAGAATAAGTACTTGAGGAGATCAGCCTCACGTACTCTATGTATATGCATAACATTTAAATATGCTCTGTTGTATCTTATATTAGATACCTGGGGTACTCCTCTATCATAAGAGGGGTGTTCTTTCAATCTAAGAATCCTTACCATCAATTGGTTTGGATAGCTTTTATAAAAATTCATACGTTTGTCTGACCGAACAAAGGTTCAGACTCTATCTGACACAGTTCAAGAATTATTGAACTTTAATGATGTACAAGTTCAAGACTGTACGAACTCAAGTGCACTAAGTGTGAATATCAATAATATCGATGTGGGATAATTGTAAGGTAATTAAACAACTTAATAGTGTGCTTGGAAACAATATTTCAAGCTTAAATGAATAACTTTCAATTTAACAATATCCTGCTCAATGCAATATGAGAAGGATAGGAAAGCTTTCACAAACTCAAAGCTGTGTAAGTTTGGAAACTTGCAACACCATAAATTCGGATACTTGCTCAATATAATTTAGGGTAAGTTTAGGGAAACTTGCTTAACAAAAGTAGGGTTCATGGAACTTGCTCAATCAAAGAGTGAAGTTCAAAGAAAACTTGCTTACGATATGCGTCGAATAAAGTAATGCAAGGGTTTAGGATACTTGCCTGCTTGCTCAGCTACAATATAATTCTAGCTTTAATTACTTACGTTGAAACGACCTAATATTAAGAAGTTGGTCTTTTCAATTAGTATGTGTAAACTAGTACGAGTCTACACTTAAAGAATCAAATCATCACATAGCACGCTTCTATACATGTATCATTACATTACTCAATTAGTTTCTAACTATGTCATAGTTGAAATCACCATTTACTAATTCATCATAGGATTCTTTCAATAACATGCTTATTATCATATGACTACTAAACTAGACATGTATTACATATTAGAGCAACCATATAAGCATGCATCAGTTCTCAATTTATTAACAAAACTCAGACCTCAATGCGACGGTGGCGGCGCTTGCCGCTTGGTTTTTACTAAGGAGGGTGCGGTACATTACCTCTCCTGGTGCAAACCAAGACATGGCTGCTTCTGCAGTAAGCCAGTGCGCACACAACTTGCACATAAACGAACAATCATGCACAACACACATGTTATTATATGAATAACTAACTTTTAACCCTTCATCAAACATATCAAAGGTCATTATTCATTTTCACTTAATCAAGACTTCACATGTTAAGATAACAAGGTCGATCATGTCTAGTCATTATACATATGCTACTTGGTCCTTTAGCCTCAACTATACATTCATATGCAAGATATCAAAAGCATACTTACAAGTTCTCAACTTATAGTTTATCAAATTTATTTTTAAAACTTTAAGTCTCCATAGTAAATTCATTCAAACATGCAAGGTGAGTTTGCATAGTCTAAATCATGCTTTTATAATCACATAATAAAACACATTAACATCTCTTTTAAGTTCAAAAACTTAGTGTATACATAGTTCGCTTATACATAGCGAATATAGTCCTTATTCTTGAAATTCCTATCTTAATCATGCTTGAATATCTTATAATATCTTCAACCATGTAACTAACATATTGACCCATGTCAAGACATATCAGAACGTAATACTCTTGCATCCGAGGTTAGAACTTGTGTTGCAAAAATGTTTATCAAAACTATTTTCAAACTCTTTAAGCCCTCTTTGAATAATCCAATTAAAACCAACTAACATGGCTTACTATATACATAACTACCTTAGTCCACAAGTTCAGGTCATTTGTATGCATAGTAATCAAAGTAACATGCTTAGAATATCTTAAGGAGCTAACATGAGCAACTGAGATCTGCGACCCATTGTTGCTTGGTCTTGAAGGAAAGCTAGGGAAGTGGTGGCGGTATATAATTACCGACAGACGACAGAAAAAAATGGCCTCTACTTCTGCAGAGGCACAACTCCAACCAATGCCAAACATCTTATGCAGCAATTCAACTACTTCTAATACTTCTAAGCATGCATACTAACTTAGATAACACACCCTTAAGCCAATTCATACCACATTACAAGGAATTCATGAAAATTACAAGAATTTGCCAAAAACCCAATTCAAGAACATAAATTAGATTTTCATACCTCTTAAGCTTGAATTGATTTCCCTCTCTTCTCTAACAATTCTCCCTAATAGCTCAGCAGCTACACACTCAAATGCACAATCTCAGCAACAAGGAATGAGAAGAGAAGTGTTCTATTTATAGAAAGTTTATTGACTATGCTAAGCCATTATTCAAGAATTTAAACCAAGGGATGGATGAAGAATTCATTGGATTAAGAGAGTTTGGTAAGAGTTGGTGATTCCACTCATAAATCCCACTCCCCATCCACTAATTGTTCTAGGTTGGTTGAATTTGAGATGAAGCTAGAATAGGCTTGCTAGCTTCTTCACGTGAAATGAAACGGGACTCTAATTATGGGACAAAGCAAAATCCCAGCATTTATAACATGTGAAATAAGATGCAACCCTTGGCTTATACCATATATACACATAATATAATTTGGTTATACACTATGTACACTCAATTTATTTCATATAACATAGGTTATAATGAGTTAAAGAGCATACAATGTATTTCCTAATTACAAGGTATCGAGTAGTGCACATACATATAATTCATGTACATTTTCAATTACCATGACTGTTATTATCATAATAACTTAATGAAATCATTATTAATTTAATAATTGATATTATTATATGTCAATAGGATATACATGAATGTTTACCCACACACTTCATATCTTATAACAATATTATTATACAACTCACATGAATGCAAATAATTCATTACTATATAGTCTATATATAGACATATTAATGTGCCACCTTGTACTTATATAAAATATATAGTTAACTACCATATAATAAAGGATTACTATATTGCACCAATTAATCAAGTAAACATATAATCATTTTATAAACTATTAATCTCTTACTCATTAATTATTATTTATTCATAATAGTTATAAATCAACATATTATCAATTATTTACTCAAAATTACAATTAATCAATATGTTCAACTCTTGATACTATATTCAAATAATTTGAATATTTAATTAATAATCTTATTAAGTTTTTGATATTAGAATCTTAGGGTTAGTCCACTAATTTAAATCAACTATTAGTGACTCCTTTTAATCCTTTCGTAAATTCACATAACCACTTAAGGTTTAAATAAACTCACAAAACTAACTCATTAAAATTAAATCACATATTTAATTAATAAGGAGTTTAAAATTCGTGGACGTTACATCCCTCTCCCCTTATAAAAATTTCGTCCTCGGAATTGTAAAAATAAGGTTACTCAAATAAAAACAGATAATTCACTCTCATTTTCTCTTCTAACTCCCACGTAACTTCTTCTACGGCGTGATTCCTCTATTGAATCTTAACGGAATGAATAATCTTATTCCTTAACTTTGGTTCCTTCCTATCTAGTATCTGGACAGGAACTTCCTCGTATGATATCTCGACTTTAATTGGCATAGGAGATAACGTGCTTGTAGTCTGGTTTATACGGCCGCAACACTGACACATGAAACACGTTGTGAATGTGCTCAAGTTTAGGAGGTAACGCTACCTCGTACGCCACTTCACTGACTCACCTTAAAATCTTGAATGGTCCTATGAACCTAGGGCTCAACTTGCCCTTCTTCCCAAAACGAATCTTCCCTTTCCAAGGAGATACTTTTAGAAAAGCAAAGCTTCCTACTTCAAAATCTCTCTTCTTGCGATGTAAATCCGCATATTTCTTCTGGCGATCTTGAGCTACAACTAGTCGAGCTCTTATCACCTTGATGATTTCAACCGTCTGTTGTACCAATTCTGGTCCTAACAGTCGATGTTCTCTAACTTCGTCCCAGCATAAAGGCGTTCTACATTTCCTCCCATACAGTGCTTCGTACGGTGGCATTCCAATACTGGCGTGATAACTATTGTTATAAACGAACTCTACTAATGGAAGGTGATCCTCCCAACTACCCTTGAAGTCCATCACACAAGCTCGGAGCATGTCTTCAAGTGTTTGAATCGTCCTCTCACTTTGCCCATCGGTCTGCGGATGATACGTGGTACTCATTCGTAGTTGTGTCCCCGTTCTTTCTTGAAGACTCTTCCAGAAGTTTGACCTGAATCGCGAATCTCTATCTGATACAATAGATACCGGCACCCCATGCCTCGAGATAATTTCCTTGACATATAATTTGGCTAATTTGTCCAAACTATACTTAATCTTAATCGGCAAAAAGTGAGCTGACTTAGTAAGACGATCTACAAGCACCCATATGGCGTCGTGCCCTTTCTGCGTTGCCGGAAGTCCCACCACAAAGTCCATTGTGATGTGCTCCCATTTCCATTCTGAAATTTCTAATGGTTGTAATAATCCGTTTGGTCGTTGGTGCTCTGCCTTGACTCTCTGACAAGTTAGGCATCTACTCACGCATTCTGCAACCTCTATCTTCATGTTTGGCCACCAGAAATGGTGACACAAATCTTGGTACATCTTCGTGCTTCCTGGGTGTATCGAGTATTTCGTACTGTGCGCTTTTTGTAAAATCTCCTCTCTCAGTTCTGGTACTAGCGGTACCCAAATTCGTCCTTCAAATCTTTGCAGTCCAGTGCTATCAATCTTAAATTTTAAATCATCACCTTCAGTCAATCGCTTCTTGATGTTAATGCAATCTTCGTCCTTTTCTTGTGCTTCTCTAACCTTATCCAATAAAGTAAAACTCGCTGTCATTGTAAATAATTGTTCGTTCGTCTCCATCGGATACTTAATCTCCAAGTCTAATCGTTCAAAATCTTTCACCAATTTATCTTGAATGGTCAATTTCAATAACTTCTCTCTGCCTTTTCTGCTCAAGGCATCTGCTACTACATTTGCTTTGCCTGGATGGTATAGAATCACAATCATAATCTTTGATCAATTCTAGCCATCGGCGCTGCCTCATGTTTAACTCTCTCTGTGTGAAGATATACTTCAGACTCTTGTGGTCCATATATATCTCACACTTCTCGCCATATAAATAATGCCTCCAAATCTTCAAGGCAAAAACTACTGCTGCTAACTCCAAGTCATGAGTCAGATATCCCTTCTCATAATCTTTTAGCTGACGTGAAGCGTACGTAATGACCCTGCCGTGTTGTATCAGTACACAACCAAGTCCCTTGTGTGACGCATCACTATACACTATAAACCCTCCCGTGTTGTCCGGTAAGGCCAACACAGGTGCTTGACTAAGCCTCTTCTTCAATTCTAGGAAACTTTCTTCACACTTCTTCGTCCAAATGAACTTAACTGTCTTCCTGGTAAGATTGGTCAACGGTGATGCTAATTTCAAAAAATCCCGAATAAATCTTCCATAGTATCCCTCCAATCCTAAGAAACTCCTAATTTCTGTCTGCGTCTTTGGCTGCTCCCAATTGATAACCACTTCTACCTTCACTTGATCCATCGAAATACCATTCTTGTCGATAATGTGCCCTTAAAATTGCACTCTTTGCAACCAAAACTCACATTTGGAGAATTTTGCATACAACTTCTCCCTCCTTAATGTCTCCAACACTATCCGAAGATGTTCGGCGTGTTCTTCCTCTGTTTCTGAATATACAAGAATGTCATCAATGAATACGACAACAAACTTATCCAAATACTATTTGAACACTCTGTTCATTAAATCCATAAAGGCTACTGGTGCATTCATCAAACCAAATGACATTACTAGAAACTCAAAATGTCCATACCGAGTTCTGAATGCTGTCTTTGGAATATCCTTCGGCCTCACTTTCAGTTGGTGATAATCGGTCCTCAAGTCAATCTTTGAAAAGTACTTTGCCCCCTTCAACTTATCAAACAAATCGTCTATCCTGGGTAACGGGTACTTGTTCTTAATGGTGACCTTGCTCAACTCTCAGTAGTCGATACAAAGCCTTAGCGACCCATCTTTCTTCTTTACGAATAAGATTGGTGCTCCCCAAGGTGATACGCTCGGTCGAATGTATCCCTTATCTAACAACTCTTGTCATTGAGCCATCAGTTCTTTCATCTCTACCGATGCCATACGATACGACGCTTTGTATACCGGTGTTGTGCCTGGTGCCAAATCAATGACAAACTCAATCTCTCTTTTCGGTGGCAATCCTAGAATCTCGTCTGGGAAGATATCAACGAAATTCCTTACAATAGGTTTCTAACTCAGTTCACCCTCGACTCGTCAAGTATCAACCACGTGAGCCAAATAACCTATACAACCCTCCTTAAGCAACCTCTGAGCTTGCACCTTTGTCAGACAATGAGATTGTCTCGGCGATTTTCTACCATAAAATACAACCTTAGACTTATTCGGAGTCTTAAGGTGTACACACTTCTCCTTACAGTCTATAACTGCTCTATGAACCGATAACCAATCCATTCCAAGGATTACATTGAACCCCCCCAAGCGAATCAGTATCAAATCCACTTTTAGCTTAAATCCTCGTAATTCGGTATAACAATTCCTATGAAGGTATTCTACGGGGATAATTTCCTTGTTCGCTACTTCTATGTTCATAGGGTGTTCTAATCTCTCACGGGGTAAGTCTAACTGTTTAGAAAATTCTTCAGAAATAAAAGAGCAGATAGCACCCGAATCAAATAACATGTATGCATCTATATCATTGGTAGGAATGATACCTGACACCACGTCCTTAGACTCCACCGCATCTTGTACGGTCATGTTGAATGTTCGTGCCATTGGTTTGTTGGCTTGACTGGCTGGCCCACCAATGTTTAGCCCATTGTTGTTGCGGTTGCCGCTAGCTGCATCGCCCTTTATCTTTGAGCAGTCCTTAATTTGATTGTCTATGGCTCCACACGAGAAACAACCTCCCTTCTGCTTATTCGGACACTGAGGAGCCATGTGCCCCGGTTGTCCACAACGATAACAAACACTTTTTCCTTTCATGCACTCCCCCGAGTGATTCCTCCCACAGTTGTTGCACTTCATACTCTTCTTGGCCTCCCCTCCGGACTTATTACCTCCAAGGGATTGACTCTCCATCCATTTACGCTTATTAGGGTTGCTGCCTCCACTGCTTCCCCCTTTCTGTCCATCCTGAAAGGTCATCTTTTCTTGTTTGAATCGAGTGATGGCTTCATGGCCTCCTTCAGCACTGATAGCCCTTTCCAAAAGATCAGAGTAAGTCTTGATCTTCAACACAGCCACTACCTTCTGCACCCATAGTTTCAGTCCTAATTCAAACCTTCTTGACTTCCCGGCCTCCGTGTCAACCTTATGTGAAGCGAATTAGGCTAATTCGTTAAATCTTATCGCGTACTCTGCGACAGACATACTACCTTGTTTCAGTTCCAGAAACTTAACCTCCATATCTTGTTGCGTATTCTCCGAGAAGTAATTCTCAAGGAATATCTCCTTAAATCTCTCCCAAGGAATAACTCCTTCATCTTCTCGACCCCTATTGTCTTTCCACCAATAGTTAGCTTCACCTTTCATCATAAAAGTGGAAAAACTCGTCTTCTATGCTTCGGCCACATGTGCGACCTCAAACATCTTCTCCATTTCTTCTATCCATGTATGGGCTTCAATTAGATCCAAGGATTCCCGGAATTCTGGTGGTCCTACCAATTTGAAGTCCTTAAAGCTAGCCAAGTGTTGTCCTGGCTGCCCTGCTGCTAGTGGGGGTCTATTTTTCATTGCCTCAGTTAACAGGTTAACGAAGTTTTGCATTGGATCGACATTTTCCCCTCCACCATTGTTAACGAATCCTTTCTCCCTCTGATTCTACTGAATTCTCCTAGGCGGCATGATCTGAGGAAAGGAAGACAATTATTAGGCTTTATGTGATATGCTATCAATGGTAGTATTAAGAAGTTTAAGGCGTCTATCAGTCATTCTTGATTTAAATGAACAACTTCAGTATCACAATAAAACTCGATGGATTTCCTCAACCCATCATTTATATACTCTACTTGAGTTTTCTAATAAGGTTATAACCTAGGTTTCGCATTCCTAATGTTTATAACCTACGGCTTTGATTCCAACCTGTGACGCCCCCAAATTTGGGTCCTCTAACGGGGTTCGGTCATCACGATAAACTACAAACATCCACCTGTAAACAACATATGATAACTAAAATGCGGAATATAACAAACATATGTTGTTCATTCAAAAGGTGTGACTAGTCCCAAGATACGATAACCTTAATATCATCTTACAATCATACCCTAAAATAAATATTAGGGTTCACATTACATAATCGTAATTTAAACTAAGCATAAGATAAATTTTGCTTCTCGCAATTATCCTACATCTTCCCTTTACCCTTGTTCTTTTCCTGAGGTCTCGGGCTTAGCTACAATATAATTCTTGATATAGCAAGGATGAGCAACAAGTTTGCTCAACAAGTTTAAATACAACAATAAGGATATATCATGATGAATAGAAAAATATCTGGCAATGGATTCAACAATATGAATATCTGAAGGATTCAACAATATGAATATTATAAGCAAAGACAATGATTGCTTTTAGAATAACTGCTAGTCAAGTAGACTTTGAACTATAACACTCCAATGGAATCAATAGCTAATTGTCCCTTTGGTTACTGGCTACAAAATAAGTACTTGAGGAGATCAGCCTCACGTACTCTATGTATATGCATAACATTTAAATCTGCTCTGTTGTATCTTATATTAGATACCTAGGGTACTCCCCTATCATAAGAGGGGTGTTCTTTCAGTCTAAGAATCCTTACCATCAATTGGTTTGGATAGCTTTTATAAAATTTCATACGTTTGTCTGACCGAACAAAGGTTCAGACTCTATCTAACATAGTTCAAGAATTATTGAACTTTAATGATGTACAAGTTCAAGACTGTACGAACTCAAGTGCACTAAGTGCGAATATCAAAAATATCGATGTGGGATAATTGTAAAGTAATTAAACCATTTATTAATAAAACTCAGACCTCATTGCAGACTGGCGAGGCCGCGCTGCTCCTGGTGCAAACCAAGACATGGCTGCTTCTTCAATAAGCCAGTGCGCACACAACTTGCACATAAACGAACAATCATGCACAACACACATGTTATTATATGAATAACTAACTTTTAACCCTTCATCAAACATATCAAAGGTTATTATTCGTTTTCACTTAATCAAGACTTCACAAGTTAAGCTGATAAGGTCGATCATGTCTAGTCATTATACATATGCTACATGGTCCTTTAGCCTCAACTATACATTCATATGCTAGATATCAAAAGCATACTTACAAGTTCTCAACTTATAGTTTATCAAATTTATTTTCAAAACTTTAAGTCTCCATAGTAAATTCATTCAAACATGCAAGGTGAGTTTGCATAGTCTAAATCACGCTTTTATAATCACATAATAAAACACATTAACATCTCTTTTAAGTTGAAAAACTTAGTGTATACATAGTTCATTTATACATAGCCAATATAGTCCTTATTCTTGAAATTCCTATCTTAATCATGCTTGAATATCTTATAATATCTTCAACCATGTAACTAACATATTGACCCATGTCAAGACATACCAGAACGTAATACACTTGCATCCGAGGTTAGAACTTGTGTTGCAAAAATGTTTATCAAAACTATTTTCAAACTCTTTAAGCCCCCTTTGAATAATCCAATTAAAACCAACTAACATGGCTTACTATATACATAACTACCTTAGTCCACAAGTTCAGGTCATTTGTATGCATATAGTAATTAAAGTAACATGCTTAGAATATCTTAAGGAACTAATATGAGCAATCGAGATCTCGCTATTCAGGCAATTTGGCGGTGAAAGGCTAGGGAAGTAAGTGCGGTAGCTGCCACTTCCGACCGACAGAAAAAAAATAGCATCTACTTCTGCAGAGGCTCAACTCCAACCAATGCCAAACATCTTATGCAGTAATTCAACTACTTGTAATACTTCTAAGCATAACTTAGATAACACACCCTTAAGCCAATTCATACCACATTACAAAGAATTCATGAAAATTAGAAGAATTTGCCAAAAACCCAATTCAAGAACATAAATTAGATTTTCATACCTCTTAAGCTTCAATTGATTGCCCTCTCTTCTCTAACAATTCTCCCTAATAGCTCAGCAACTACCACACTCAAATGCACAATCTCAGCAACAAGGAATGAGAAGAGAAGTGTTCTATTTATAGAAAGTTTATTGACCATGCTAAGCCATTATTCAAGAATTTAAACCAAGGGATGGATGAAGAATTCATTGGATTAAGAGAGTTTGGTAAGAGTTGGTGATTCCACTCATGAATCCCACTCCCCCATCCACTAATTGTTCTAGGTTGGTTGATTTTGAGATGAAGCTAGAGTAGGCTTGCTAGCTTCTTCACGTGAAATGAAATGGGACTCTAATTATGGGACAAAGCAAAATCCCAGCATTTGCAACATGTGAAATAAGATGCAACCCTTGGCTTATACCATATATACACATAATATAATTTGGTTATACACTATGTACACTCAATTTATTTCATATAACATAGGTTATAATGAGTTAAAGAGCATACAATGTATTTCCTAATTACAATGTATCGAGTAGTGCACATACATATAATTCATGTACATTTTCAATTACCATAACTGTTATTATCATAATAACTTAATGAAATCATTATTAATTTAACAATTGATATTATTATATGTCCATAGGATATACATGAATGTTTACCCACACACTCCATATCTTATAACAATATTATTATACAACTCACATGAATGCAAATAATTCATTACTATATAGTCTATATATAGACATATTAATGTGCCACCTTGTACTATATAAAATATATAGTTAACTACCATATAATAAAGGTTTACTATATTGCACCAATTAATCAAGTAAACATATAATCATTTTATAAACTATTAATCTCTTACTCATTAATTATTATTTATTCATAATAATTATAAATCAACATATTATCAATTAATTACTCATAATTACAATTAATCAATATGTTCAACTCTTGATACTATATTCAAATAATTTGAATATTTAATTAATACTCTTATTAAGTCTTTGATATTAGAATCTTAGAGTTAGTCCACTAATTTAAATCAACTATTAGTGACTCCCTTTAATCCTTTCGTAAATTCAAATAACCACTTAAGGTTTAAATAAACTCACAAAACTAATTCATTAAAATTAAATCACATATTTAATTAATAAGGAGTTTAAAATTCGTGGACATTACAACAATTCCTACTCGATCGAGGATTTTAAATGGGCCAATTAAATCGATGGTTGAGATTTTCTCTCTTCAGCAACTCTTGCTTCTAAAATAACGCCCTCTTGAACCTTCTTTTTTGTATTCATCATCTCCGGGTCTTTAGCTTGAGCAGCTTTAACTTTATCGATTAAAGTCGGTTCTACTCGTATATTTGATATAACCACGTGGGTTCTTGGAGTCTTTAACTCTATCTCCATCTTTTGTAAGTCGTATGAAATAGGTCTCAACGTCACACTCGTAATCGCATACGATTTTCCACTCAACGCGTCAGCTACCACATTCGTTTTTCTACGATGATATTGAATGGTATGGTCGTAATCTTCAACAGCTCGAGCCAACGTCTTCAGCGCATATTACGTTCGTTTTGGGTGAAGAAATACTTTAGGGTTTTAGAAATGGGGTTTTGTACTGGGGTCAATATAAAATTCGATTTCACGCTCTAGGGTAGGCTAAGAAGTCTTCAGAGAATACGTCAGGAAATTTATTATCGATAGAAATATCATTCAAAACTATGACTCTCATCCAAGACTTGGATAGCACGTCGCATTGATACCTATCAACTTGCCACCGTTATTCACAGCGTCGCCTAAGGAAAGTCGGGGTTCGATGCATTCCAAGACTTGGAAGTCACCAGCAAAAGGCTAGGGGCTCTTTACATATGGCTTGATATGACAGTGATTGACTTTAGTGGTTTGGTTTCTTGAATTCGCATAATAGGTTGGTTAGGAATATGAAAACTAACAACCTTACGAAAATAATCAATTTTAGCATGATGAGTAGTTAACCAGTGGAGTCCTAAAATCACATCAAAAGTAAGTATTTTCAAAGAGATAAGATCGACAGATAACGTGAAAGTGTCGATTTGAATCAAACAAGACTTATAAACAATGGAGGTAACGAAGGTTTCTCCTAATAGAGTTTCAACAGATAAGTCAAGGTCTAATTTCTCAAGAGTCAAGTTCAAACGTTGAGCACAAATAGGAGAAATAAAAGAGTAGGTAGAACCGGTATCGAATAAGGTATAGACTTCACAAGAGTTTATGATTAACTTACCCGTGATAACTTTGTTCGGGTTCCTCGACAAACGGTCTCACTTAAACTACCGGCTTTGACATGTCTGGGACGTTCTTTTGCCGTCACTATCCCAGCTGAACTTGACTTCACTACACGACAAAATCGAGCTAGGTGACCATCTCTTCCGCAATTGAAACACGCTTTGGGTTACTACGTACAGTTTGGACGGATGTGTTCCTCCTGTCCGCATTTGAAACCTACGACCGGTGGTCGTTCTTTTTCCTTAACAACGGGTGCTGGTGCTGCTGTCTTTCCATCATTATTGAACCTTCTCTTCTTGAAATTTCAACTTTTATTATCTTGGCCATGATTACCACCGAAGTGGTTACCATTCTTGGCATGATAATTTCCCCCACGATGGTTATCATTGTTCCGATGGCCGTTGCCACCAGTATGATTATTATCGTGTTGTTGGTTGTTGCCTTTTGGTTGTGCTGACTCATTATCGCACTCCAATAACTGAGCCCTATTCACAACATCTGAATATAAACAAAGTTTGTGTGAAATGAGGTATTGACGTATATCGAGTTTCAAACCTCACAGAAATATTCGTGTCATTCGCTCCTCATTATCAACCAAATGGGATGCAAATCGGGATAACTCCGCAAATTTAGCCTCGTACTGCGATACGGTCATATTGTTTTGCTCCAGCTTGATGAATTCCACCTCCTTCATGTGACGAATACTTTCGTGAAAGTACTTGTCGTTGAACAATTCGTGGAACTTCTCCCAAGACATCTTGAGTGCGTCAAGCTGGGTACGTTTTACAGATTCCCACCAATGATTTGCTTCTTCACGCAACATAAAGGTGGCAAATGGAACCTTTTGCCTCTTTGAGCATTCCAAGACATCAAATATCTTGGTGATCTGCTTTATCCACGTCTCTGCCTTAAGTGGTTCTGGCTTTCCCAAAAACTCTGGTGCTCGCAGCTCCTTGAACTGCTTAGCGGTGACCAACCGTAGGTTGCCATTTTTTCCACCTGCATTATGAACAAGAGTCTCTCTCGTTTGGTGTTGCATGAATTCTAAAAAACTCCTAAATGTACCATCGTTCGTTATTTGATCAGTGTTGTTGTTGTTTACAGGAGGATTATTGTCTTCCTAATGCACATTATCTTGGTTATTGATCGTTGGTGATTCAACGGTCTCATGTGCTCCATTGATATTCTCAACATTCTCGGATGCCATTTTCAAACACTGCCACAAGACAAGGGTTAAATCACATGCCACATATTATCCCTATATTCCGACCGACCATTTAAATAACAAATAAACTTAGGTAGGTCATACTAGCGAAGGAATTACCCGACTCTCCCCTCCTAGTTCAAGTCTCACATCTCAACCAGCGATCATATCCCTAAGCTTTGATACCAACCATGACGCCCCCAAAATAAGTAAACATCACCCATCTTGAGTCGCCAAATACATGGTACAAAATTCAAATACAACTTAATAATACAACTGTCTGTGACATACGATAAAACTTAAACTGAGAGTTTTAATATGAATGTTGTCTTCTAGACAGTATTCAAAGTCAAATTAAGTCCTCAATACATTTATTATCACACTATTTCATAGAATAGTGAGGACTACTAATGCTATCATCTGGACCATCACTCTGTTCCCCGACTAGTCCCGGCTACGTTCTCGTTTTCTGAAGAGAACAATGAAAGCAAAAGGGTGAGCTCAACTAGCCCAGTAAGAAATATTATGACTAAGATAATGCAGAATAATTTATCGTTAGCCTTCAACAGTGTTAAATTGATAAAATATAACAACATCTAGTTTAACTACAGCGAAACAAGCAATCCATTAGAAGAGTCAAGTAGAGCATAAAATCTACTATCTTCTATGATTTAAAAGATTTATCATCAATTTTATCGCTGAGACTTAGCTTAATAAATAATCCACATCATCGAATCATCCCTGCACTACAGGTTAAGGATATTCTTTAGTATCACGACCACGAATTATCCATGCACTACGAGCTAAAGATAATCGTGTTTTCATCAACGGTCATGATCATGCCATAAAATAATTCATCTTTGAGCCCATGGCCGAAGAGAATCCATGACCATAATCATACCAAAAACTGTCCATCAATGCACTACGGACCAATGACGACTTTTACCACATCATTTGTAACATTACGGTCATGATTATACCAAATAATCCATGGTCATAATCATATCAAGTCCATCTATGAACTACGGGCCAAAGATGAATTTCATAACAATATAAGCATGAGGATGATAACAATGATATCATAATTCAATAAAACAAGTTCAAGGATAAAATTTAAAGATTTAATTTATCCAAAATTCAATAACGTTCAAATTGTCAACATGATACTACTTTGTAGAGTAAAATTCAAGAATAATATTGTACCAAAAATTATTTGGACCGAAAATGAATCAATTTTTATAATGAATAGTACCCCGGGTGAATAGTACTCGAGTGAATAGTACTTCGTGAATAGTAACCCGTCAAGCGTAAATATCAAGGATATTCTATTAATTTCATGGAGAATAAAAGCCAAAACTTTAACCAAATGAATATAGAATTCAAAATCTGAAACGAAATAATATTACTTACATGCTACAGAGTATAGAAGAAAATATTATTTCAAGCAAATATTGAACAAAAATAACACCCCTTACGAATATTAAACGAAAATAATATTCATTTTGAATATTGAAGGAATATAATATTCCTTACGAATATTAAATGAAAATAATATTGAACGAAATAATATTCATACGAATACGAAAAAAAATATTTCTTCAAAATATGAAATAAATAATACCTCTTACCTCAAAAAGAAGAGTATTCCAACTGGTATAGCGGAGATATTCTTGAAGAAAACTTTCACTATTTTCTACACTCAAAGCTTTCTAAAACTCGAAAGAAATACGCTCAATATTATAGAAGAAGAATTCTCTGATTCTGGTGTGATTTTTAATTCTAAATAAGAATCCTATTTATAGGAGAATGGAAAAGATACTATTTGATTTTTAAAATCACAATTTGATCGCATAAAGATATTTAAAATTAAACGAATTCACCAATTTGAATCGATTCAAAAGATTTATCGTAATTCGCATAGTAAAATACTATGCAATAAAATATTCTAATAAAACGAAAACTTTTAAATAAAATATATTATATATTATATATTTATATAACATAAGCCTACAATTTACATTCACGGGATGCACCCGTGATTCACCCAACTAATGGTATCAATATAATATATATATATATATATATATATATATATATACACAACAAAGCAACTCCTCCCGTGAATTCAAAATCCAACCCCTTTCATTTTTTCTTCCACATGTGGGCCCCACGTGTTTCCCTCCCACCAACATGTCATCATCACAGGTGGGTCCTACCATATAATATATATTGAATAATCTTCTACCGATTATTTTGAAAAATGGGTAAATGGGGGTCCATAAAATAAGCAAAATTTACAACAAATACTTCATAAAAATCCCCTCAATATTTTTAACAACATTTATCATCATTATTATAATTTGCAATATTTAACAACTAGGTCGTTTCAAGGAAAGAGAGGGCTTTCCAATAAGGATTTCTCCATATTGGCACGCAATTAGGTGACCAAACCTCTCCTTGACAGAACTTCTAGACATCGTCAATATTGCAAATAATAATATGAATAATTTGTCATCTCAATTATTGATTTAATAATATATAAAATATCGACAATAATTCAATCAAATAACGTGAGATACTATCGCAAAGATTCATCTTTGTAGTAATAATTGAACAAAACCGAGTGACTTCTCACGTAAACATCAATAATCAATACTTGTGTGCTACTATGTAACCACGCCAGACATCTTTGTACTTTTTTACTTTGGGTAGTTCAACAGCTTTTAACGGTAAAACTTCCCGCCGTTATTTTAATAAAAAGATATTTCTGTCATTTTCTCATTCCAACAATAATTCCGTTGTGGGGTCCACCAATGATTGTGCCGTCGTATGAATATTCTCCGACAAAAAGAATATTCTCCGACCAATTGAATATTATATAACAACTTGCTTACTTTGCAAAATTTATAAATATTACCCACAACTATAACATTATCTCAAATCCACACCATAATATTCAAAAAATATATTTCGAGAAAATTAAATCTTTATAAAATTTGGGGTCTTACACAATCTATCAAAATAGATTTTACGTTAATCTCTATTCACTGGATTAAAGCGTTCTACAACTACTTCTTTCTAAGGGCTATTCTTCTCGCTACATTCTCCATCAGAATAATAAGAATCTTCCACAATTGCTTAATAATTGGGAAGCGATATAAATAACTCAGGAATTTAAAAGATTCCAATAATATTGAGTGGTCGCAAGACCTTGAACTTCATTCTAGGTTTAATAGTGCTTCACCCCCGGTACTTCACACTATAAACCGCATCAGTATTCTAGGTGGCCAGCCTATCGTACCCCTATATCGGGTCCAAACGTAGTACATCGTAACGACTATATGCGTTACATTCGGAACAATTGTCTCCGATAACATGTCCCCTTGTATAGGGTTGTTCACCTCAGTTCTTAACATCTGAATCCGCACCAAAACAATTTGGTTTGGCATAATTTGACCAAAAACGCTCGAATTCCATAAACATCTTTCAATATTTGTCTAGCTGAATCAAGTAGTATAGACTTCTTGCAAAATTTCGGACATCAATCGAAATAATTTTATCTAATTCATATGGCATATCTTTCTTAGTTTAAAGAAAACCAAAAATCCTTTTATGATGACATGATACCGTACTATTTCGATAGTACGTTGAGGATTTAGTCATTATATGACTTTGTCATGCTACATTATACCATAATGGGTTGACGATCTTATGATCACATCCAACACCATGTTTAATTGCATTGATGACTTCCTCGTTTGACAAATCAGCATTGTGACGCCCCCAAATTCGGGTATCTTCCAACCCGACAGATGGGGCTACATGGTACTCATAACTGTACATTCATTCTATTGAAACGACATCAACATGTGTGTATCAACGACATTCTTATTACAATAATAATATTACATCTCATTCCCAAGTTCTAAAACCAATACATTCTTTGTTCATCATACTATAATATATACAACTTACTAGTTTATTACAAAGTAAACTAATCGTTCATCTTTGTCCTGCCTTTATCCTTGTCGGATCCCTCGGTTCGTTCGGTCCTAGCTGAATTCATATGGTTTAAGCAAGAGTGAGCATAACAAGCTCAGCAAGTAAAACAATTTCCTTTAAACGACATGCTTGAAACATAGAAATCTTATATCTTCAGTAACTGAACAATAGTTACGAAGTACTATCGATAATTCAAAATAGCACTTCTTTTCCTTCAAAACGTTTTACAATAACAATATTCAATAAAACATCAATTCTGGCTCAAGACCATGAGCATTTCGTAATTTCTTTGAAAAGGACAACCCGACACTAAGTCCGTAAGTCCGGCATATCTTACAAGTAATTCTGGGTGATCAACCCATAGTACTCTATGTTGATCAACACTACATCCTGTTAAACGTATGTACGTTTAAGTTTTGGCAACCTTGCGTGCCCATCGAATAATCGATGAAAATACATTTGTTTATTCATACTTATGCTTACCTTGAATCCGTACCAAACAATTAGCGTAGGATAGCGTTATCAATTCTATATTGAATGACTTGTAAATAAATCAATTAACTCTTCAAGATCAGTCTAGCCGAGGTAAAACTAGCATCGACCCCTTTAGTAAAATAGTTCATGCATCTCATAACATGAATCACAGAAAACTTGGCTAACACGAAGGTTAGACAAGCATTTTAAGAAAAACATGCCTTTAGCGTCTTCTACAGTATAATAACTTTTCCTTTCAGTCTTTACGGTCTCTACAACACATAACCACATAACATACCACATTAGGTCATGAATGAACATACATGGTTCCTAATGAATCTTACCCTTCTTCTCCATCTAATCCTGTATTAGATTTGTTATTATTGGTTCTAGATTACCATTATAACTTACATCATTCTTACCAACTTCTTTCTCTTCTATAACTTAACTAAAATTATTTCAGTAATACAACTCGTTTCGAGTTAATCATCATTCCTCATGGCTTACTATCATTCCTACATTACTATCCAAGACTTGATCGTCATTGGTTAAGTACGTATATTGCATACTGTTCACGTTCATATTTAATAGATTTACTTCAACCCTAAATGATCATAATTAAGGTTTAAACATGTCTTAACAATGTTATAATTAAACTATAGTTTATTACTAATGAGTTACCATTCATTTCATACTTGTAAACTTTCTTCTCTGCCCAAACCCAAGGGGGTCATAGTGCCGGCCATAGCCTTTACATCTCGTTTGCGGTACATGAAGTTAGCAGAGAGCTGAGCCGGCCTTGGCATTGCGGCTCCACACTCAACACACAAGTTTACGCCGCGGCGCGACTCTGCAATATGTCATTACACTGTATATGGCACTGCAGCGCCACCAATATACCTTGGGTTGTGCACTAGAAAATTTTGACAGACTTTTTACTTTGCGAATTTCCCGGACGCATAACTTCTTCGTTATAAGTCCGATTTGGCTCGTTCAAAAGCCTACGGTTCACAAATTACATACTCTACGCGTTCATGTAAGAATTTTATCTATTTGACTTCGTTTACTAAAATTTCACCTACTAGTCCATTTTTAGCGAAAACGATAAACGTTCGTGAACGTTCAATGCTAGTTTCTTCGTTCTAAGTCGGAATCCGGTCATTTTTGAGTCCACAACTCTATAATGCCAAATATGACTTGTCTCCATTGAAAACCAATGTTTCCAAGCTCAATATCAAAATTCAACTTCCATTCCGAGAATTTCACAAATTCGACGATTATCGTCTAAATTGGTAAATTTCGCCTTAACTTCATTTCTTATGATTTGTTCATCGTTTCAAATGGATTCAATCCATCATACTAACATCTTGACATACATACTTCATTAACTTATAAACATGATAAGTTATTACTTGTTCTTTGTGAGTTTATAACTTATAAAAGTATAAACTACTTATGACTTCTTTTCTCATGACTTATTATAGATTAAGTCTTTTAACCACCATTCTTACTTCTTATTATAATACAATTTTATTAAAGTACACATATGAGTAGTTCATATAAGCTCTTCATAAGTTCATAACTTAATTAAGTTTGAATTACTTATTCATGAATTATACGGCTTAAGTCCATTGATTAATCATTCTTATCATTCCTTAGCATACATGTTCTACCACTACCCACTTCTCTAACAATGGAAGAAAAAGAGATTTATGGTTTAAGTTCTTACGCTTGATAATCACTTGGTTAATCTTTAATCTCCTTTTTGCTTCTTGAATTCTGAAAGACTAACTTGTTCTAGCTTTTGTAGCTTTTTCTCTCTAACCAATAAGTTATAAGTCATTGGATGAAAATCTAACAACTAACAAATGAGCTAGCAAGCTTCCTATTTATAGGACTTCCTAAGTTAGGGTATAATGGTCATAATGCCACTCCACCTCCTTAATCACCTCCTTACTATTCATTTTCATAATTATTAAGTTAACTTGCTCACCACATATACTTGGCCACCACACTTACCCATTAAGTTCACTTGTTAATCACATAGCTTATCCTTTACTTGCTCATCACAACACTTAGCCATTAAATTACTTGGTCATCACATAAAAGCACTTTACTTTTTCATCACACATAAGCACTTTACTTAGCCTTTAAGTTACTTAGCTTATCCTTTGTTTAACCCTTAAGTCTACTTGCTCATCACACTTAATTATTGGCCACTAATTCACCCATATGATCATGGGTTGCCCCATGGATTCTCCTAATCCATTGAATTCTTACTTTGGGCTTAAGGTTTAATTAACCTAACTTATACATTGGGGTTGCATTAACAATTCTTTGGGTTTTATCATTAGCTTTCATTGGGCTTACACATTTCTACACTTGGGCCTTATCAATATCTCATTGGACTTTACAATTTCTTACTCAATCCTACAAGTCCATTACATTTGGCTTAAAGCCTTATAACGTATAATTTACGTATAATTCTCGTATTCCAACTTGTATACTTATTTAATATACGACATTCCATCATTCATACATACTCGTATAATACCTCATATTATACTTGTATTCATTACCTCGTACAATACTTATGTATTATACAATCATAGCTTTAATTCATTATACGCATTTAAATTCCTTCTCGGAACTCATTTTCCCTAACCGTTAGGTTTTAAGTCCGCAGGCGAAAAACTGTGTTTGCCATAACTGAAATATTATTGGATATTCTATCTCACCTAGATATTCTATCATTACGTATTTCTCGGAAGTTCAAAAATAATTCCCGAGCAAAAATGCATGAATAGTGTTTTGCGAAAAATTTCTCGGAAAGCTTTTATTTTTGTCTTAGGAATTCAAACACTTTAATTCTACCACGTAGCTAAAATACTACGACATTCCAATATGTCTAGGTCATAGAACGACCTTCAAATAGCTTACTCCCATAATAAATTAATTAAATTCATTTAATCCACATAATCAAATAAAAAAAATTAATTCTCAAAAATTCGATTTTTCTGGGGCGTTACACTCTTCCCCCCTTATAAGGATTCTATCCCCAGAATCTCGCTAATAATTCATACACCATTGAGGAAAATTTTTCTTTTGATTTAATCTCAAGTTCCCACAGTTCTTCGACATTGTGGTTCTTTCAATTCACCTTCAACGAAGGTATTATCTTATTTTTTATGACTTATCACTTCCTATCAATAATTTTAGTTGGAAGTTTAAATATGTAATAACATATTATGCTATCTTCCTCTGATTAATTCTTCCTTTAACTTTAAAATTATTTGAACTCAAATTCCTCCTTCAAAACAAGATTATACATGATCTTCTCTTTATCCTGCATCCTCTTCTTCAGTCATTTGCACTCCTAATTACATAGTTGCACTTAATTAACTCATTCCATTATCGTGGATTGAGTCTACGTTATGAATAACATTTCTACCTCTTCATTCCATATTTAACTTCTAACTCCATTATTACCATCTCTTTTAGTAACTTGTTCTGAGTCGTTAACATCGATAGCTTTTCCCTACCCTTCCTACTTAACGCGTCAGCTTCTACGTTTACCTTCCATGTATGCTATAACATAACACAGTCGTAACCTCTTATCAATTCTAATCATCTTCTCTACTTCATATTCAACTTCTTTTGTGTGGAGATATATTTCAAACTCTTAGAGTCCGTGTATATCTCACACTTCTCCCCGTATAAATACTATCTTCTGATTTTTAATTCTAAAACTACAGCTGCCAATTCTAGATCATCAGTAGGATAGGCCTCCTCATAATTCTTTAACTGGCGTGATGCATACGTAATGACCTTGCCATGCTACATGAGCATGCAACCCCGTCATCTATATGAAACATCGAGATACACTATAATATCCCCTGTATCACCTAATGAAGATAATACAAATGCCTCACTTAACCTTCCTTTTAGCTTTTGAAAACTATTTTCTCCCTTCTCATTCCCAACATACTTCTCAATAACAGATTTTATCTATCTCTTTAAGCTACAATTCACACGTAGTGAATTTCGTATCCAACTTCTCCCTCCGTAGTGTTTCTCACACTATCTCCAAATGTTCAACGTGATCTTCTGATGTCTTAAATTAGACTAGAATATCACCAATGACCATTACTACGCCCTCGTCCAAATAATATTTGAACACTCTATGACTCTAATGGTACTTTCAACCATAGCACCTCACAAGAGTATCTATCGATTTGCCACCGACTTGCTCGGCACCCCTTATGGAAAGTTTACCTTCTGCACATTAGTTAACCCAAATGACATAACCAGAAACTCATCATAACTATAACATTTTTTGAATGTCGTCTTAGGTACCTGGTCCTTCCTTACATTTTACCAATAACACCCCGTACACAAATCTATCTTAGAAAAATACTTTACCCTCTTCAACTGATCAAATAGATCATCGATCCTGGGCACTGGGTATTTACTCTCAACCACTAATTTACTCTCATGGTAGTCGATACGTAAACTAAATGATTCATTCCCTTTCTTAACATCCTCCTAAGTTGCGTCATGGTTAGATAATAAAAGCGTCGCGATATTTTATTACCGTAAATTACTACCTTGGGTTACTTTAGAAAACCGAAGATTCATACTTTTATTCTAATAATTTATTAAAGTTCTATGGTTAATCAACTCATTCATATCGAGAATTACTTCAAATTCTCTCAACTTTATCGGTACTTATCTACCGATACTTGCTTACATTCCTTATTCATGAAGCCATTTCCACGAATATAATTAACGAAAGTTATTTCCCCATTCTCTACCTTAACGTATAAAGGTATTTATAATCCCTTTCGAGAATGAACATAATCACTTAGCAAACTCTCATGCTATAAAAGAAAAGTAACACTCGAATCAAACAACACATAAGCATTTATTGTATTGACCGGAATGATACTTGCTACTAAATCCACTGATGCAACCGCATCATGGCTAACTTACTACTACTAACACCTTTACTTTCCTCTGACCCCTCCTCAAGTATTCCCGGAGTTAAAAATTCTTTCTTTATTTTTTGCATACTATCACTACCACTGGCACTCTCTGCCTTGGTTCCTCCCTCTCCCTTGCATACTTGTAGGGAAATAATTCTCGAAGAAAACCTTCTTGAATTGTTCCCATGTTACCGCATCTGTTCTAGCCCCACCCCGGTGAGCCTCCCACCAAAAGTTGGTTTCCACTTTCATCATGTAAGTCGCAAAAGAAGTCTTTTGCGTCTCACCTACGTTTGTAATATCAAACGCCTTCTCTATTTCCTTTACTCATGTCTGGGCTTCTAATGGGTCTGTCGTTCCTTTGAACTCTAGCGGACCTACACTTTTAAATTCTTTAAAAGTAGTCATTCTGCCTAACCTAGGTTCCGCGGGTACTCTACCCCCGGTTTAGTTAAATGCAGATGTTAATAAATTAACGAACTCTTACATAGGGTTGTTTTGACCCCCTTGATTTTCATTACGTGATTCCGCTTCTTGATTACACTATCTTCTCCTTGACGGCATTTAAATAGAATTTCATTATTATTTATTTACTTACTTCGTTATTATTCGCCACATAACAACTCATACCATAACAAAGCATATTAAATGAAAACTTCATTATATTCATATGCTTCTTCATAGTCTGAAACTATTTACACTTTACTTCCATAGCCAACGACTAGTACATTTCTATCCCGCAATTGAACTTCTCAAAAGTTGGGATTTACAAAAAGACTACCCTGTTATACAAAAGAGGGTTTTATGTCATTACACACATATTTATAACTCTAGCTTTCTAATAATGAATAACAACGTCCTCGTGGTTCTCATTCGCAATCTTCGCTACATTATCCCGACTAATAGTATGTCGAGTCTACCCCGACTCTATGCAATAACAAGCAACTTTAAGCTTGAAATCCTTATGAGCACTCTTATGGATGTAAGACATCCGTGCTATCTTCTGGTCCTTCTCCTCCAGTTTCTTACGAAGCTCTACCACCTCGTTCATATAATCCCTAGCCTTATATGAGCACCTTCTCATCATGCTCTGACTCAAAATCTGCTTTCGCAGACTCCTTCGCTACATAAAGAGCACTAATCTCTTCATTCTGATTCTCGCACAACTATACTCGGTTGCACATTCCTCGTTATAATCGCCAGATACAATGATCTCATCAGATCCGAGTCGATGACTCTAGTGTAGGTACCACCGTATCAACCGATGTTACCTCCATCCCTTCATCCACATCATTCATCATACTAAGGTATGACGCTATATCCATATCTCCCTCAGAGTAGTCCTCCTCAGAAAAGTACTCCACCGCCTCCCACTCCTCTAGAATCACTAATGGTACCACCGCCACCGGCACGGGCATGTGCTCTACTGCTCACGTTTTTCACTCACCGCTGTATATCTCTATACATCAAGCTATCGATCGACATCCTATAATAACACATATGTTGATTAGTACATAACACACAATAGTATAAGCACAAATCACATTTAATTTATTTAGGTTACTTTCCATCTTTTAAATCTTTTGCATCGAAGTTTCTCAATACCTTATTAACTCATTCAACTTAAGTAAAGCTCGAGTTTATTTCCTTCTTGACTTTTCTTCCTTAACGAGGTTATTAGCCTAAGGTTCTTCCCCCTTAAGTTTTATAACCTAATGCTTTGATACCAACCTCGTGACGCTTCTAAATCCGGGTATCTTCGAACCCGATGTGATGGTGCTACACTTGCACTCATAATCTGCACATTCATTCTATTGAAACGACATCAAAATGTGTGTATCAACTAAATTCTTATTACAATAATAATATTACATCCCGTTCCTAGGTTCTAAAACCAATACATTCTTTGTTCATCATACTATAATATATACAACTTACTAGTTTATTACAAAGTAAATTAATCGTTCATCTTCGTCTTGCCTTTATCCTTGTCGGATCCCTAGGTTCGTTCGGTCCTAGTTGCATTCATATGGTTCAAGCAAGAGTGAGCATAACAACCTCAGCAAGTACAACAATTTCTTTTAAACAACATGCTTGAAACATAGAAATCTTATATCTTCAGTAACTGAACAATAGTTACGAAGTACTATCGATAATTCAAAATAACACTTCTTTTCTTTCAAAACATTTTACAATAACAATATTCAATAAAACATCAATTCTGGCTCAAGACCATGAGCATTTCATAATTTCTTTGAAAAGGACAACCCGACACTAAGTCCGTAAGTCCGGCATATCTTACGAGCAATTCTGGGTGATCAGCCCATAGTACTCTATGTTGATCAACACTATATCCTGTTAAACGTATGTACATTTAAGTTTTGGCAACCTCGCGTGCCCTCGATGAAAATACATTTGTTTATTCATACTTATGCTTACCTTGAATCCGTACCAAACAATTAGCGTAGGATATCGTTATCAATTCTATATTGAAAGACTTGTAAATAAATCAATCAACTCTTCAAGATCAGTCTAGCCGAGGTAAAACTGGCATCGACCCCTTTAGTAAAACAGTTCCTACATCTCATAACATGAATCACAGAAAACTTGGCTAACACGAAGGTTAGACAAGCGTTTTAAGAAAAACATGCCTTCAACGTCTTCTATAGTATAATAACTTTTCCTTTCAGTCTTTACGGTCTCTACAACACATAACCACATAACATACCACATTAGGTCATGAATGAACATACATGGTTCCTAATGAATCTTACCCTTCTTCTCCATCTACTCCCGTATTAGATTTGTTATTATTGGTTCTAGCTTACCGTTATAACTTACATCATTCTTACCAAATTCTTTCTCTTCTATAACTTAACTAAAATTATTTCAGTAATACAACTCATTTTGAGTTAATCATCATTCCTCACGGCTTACTATCATTCCTACATTACAATCCAAGACTTGACCGTCATTAGTTAAGTACGTATATTGCATACCGTTCACGTTCACATTCAATAGATTTACTTCAACCCTAAATGATCATAATTAAGGTTTAAACATGTCTTAACAATGTTATAATCAAAATACAGTTCATTACTAATGAGTTACCATTCATTTCATACTTGTAAACTTTCTTCTCTCTTTAAACCCTAGGATCAAGGCATGCAAGCATTTCATTAAAGTTTTACATCTCGCAATATGGCGCACATGAAAGTTAAGAGCGAGAGAGTCCCTACCATGGCGTTAAATACCACACTCAACACTCAAGTTCAAGTAATGCAGCGACTCTGCAAAAGAGATGTCATTACACTATATATGGCATCGCAAAGACCACCTAATATACTTGGGTTGGTAATGGCACGCCAACTCTCAGGCACTGAAAAATTTTGAGACTTTTTTACTGCGAATTTTTTGACGCATAACTTCTTCGTTATAAGTCCGAATTGGCTCATTCAAAAGCCTACGGTTCACAAATTACATACTCTATGCGTTCATGTAAGAATTTTATCTATTCGACTTCATTTGCTAAAATTTCACTTATTAGTCCATTTTTAGCGAAAACGATAAACGTTCGTGAACGTTCAATGCTCGTTTCTTCGTTCTAAGTCGGAATCTGATCATTTTTGAGTCCGCGACTCTATAATGCAAAATATGACTTGTCTCCATTGAAAACCAATTTTTCCAAGCTCAATATCAAAATTCAACTTCCATTCCGAGAATTTCACGAATTCGACGATTATAGTCTAAACTCGTAAATTTCGCCTTAACTTCATTTCTTATGATTTGTTCATCGTTTCAAATGGATTCAATCCATCATACTAACATCTTGACATGCATACTTCATTAACTTATAAACATGATAAGTTATTACTTGTTCTTTGTGAGTTTATAACTTATAAAAGTATAAACTACTTATGACTTCTTTTCTCATGACTTATTATAGATTAAATCTTTTAACCACCATTCTTACTTCTTATTGTCATACAATTTTATTAAAGTACACATATGAGTAGTTCATATAAGCTCTTCATAAGTTCATAACTTAATTAAGTTTGAATTACTTATTCATGAATTATACGGCTTAAGTCCATTGATTAATCATTCTTATCATTCCTTAGCATATATGTTCTACCACTACCCACTTCTCTAACAATGGAAGAGAAAGAGATTTATGGTTTAAGTTCTTACCCTTGATAATCACTTGGTTAATCTTTAATCTCCTTCTTGCTTCTTGAATTCTCAAAGACTAACTTGTTCTAGATTTTGTAGCTTTTTCTCTCTAACCAATAAGTTATAAGTCATTGGATGAAAATCTAACAACTAACAAATGAGCTAGCAAGCTTCCTATTTATAGGACTTCCTAAGTTAGGGTATAATGGTCATAAAGCCATTCCACCTCTTTAATCACCTCCTTACTATTCATAGCGTATCCTTTACTTGCTCATCACAACACTTAGCCATTAAATTACTTCGTCATCACATAAAAGCACTTTACTTTTTCATCACACATAAGCACTTTACTTAGCCTTTAAGTTACTTAGCTTATCATTTGCTTAACCCTTAAGTCTACTTGCTCATCACACTTAATTCTTGGCCACTAATTCACCCATATGATCATGGGTTGCCCCATGGATTCTCCTAATCCATTGGATTCTTACTTTGGGCTTAAGGTTTAATTAACCTAACTTATACATTGGGCTTGCATTAACAATTCTTTGGGGTTTATCATTAGCTTTCATTGGCCTTACACATTTCTACACTTGGGCCTTATCAATATCTCATTGGACTTTACAATTTCTTACTCAATCCTACAAGTCCATTACATTTGGTTTAAAGCCTTATAACGTATAATTTACGTATAATTCTCGTATTCCAACTCATATACTTATTTAATATACGACATTCCATCATTCATACATACTCGTATAATACCTCGTATTATACTTGTATTCATTACCTTTTACAATACTTACGTATTATACAATTATAGCTTTAATTCATTATACGCATTTAAATTCCTTCTCAAAACTCATTTTCCCTAACCGTTAGGTTTTAAGTTCGCAGGCGAAAAACTGTGTTTGCCATAACTGAAATATTATTGGATATTCTATCTCACCTAGATATTCTTTCATTACGTATTTCTCGGAAGTTCAAAAATAATTCCCGAGCAAAAATGCGTGAATAGTGTTTTTCGAAAAATTTCTCGGAAAGCTTTTATTTTCATCTTGGAAATTCAAACACTTTAATTCTATCACGTAGCCAAAATACTACGACATTCCGATATGTCTAGGTCATAGAACAACCTTCAAATAGCTTACTCCCATAATAAATTAATTAAATTCATTTAATTCACATAATCAAATAAAAAAATTTAATTCTCAAAAATCGAATTTTTCTGGGGCGTTACAAGCATCATATTTAGTGATGCCTTAATGACTACGAAAAAAAAAATACATTTTGATATTTTTAAATCATTTTTGTCTAGCCGAAACAATTAGCATAGACAGACGAATAACAGTATTATTTATAAAACTCATTGGTTCCATCATTTGATCCAAAATTTTTCAAGAAAAAATAGAAGTGCAAACATCAGCACGAATTCAATAAATTTTGAAAATCTAGCAAAGCTAGATGATTTTGAATACCTAATTTTCTCCATCAATTATAATTTTTACTCCATTACCTCGATACTGACTACTTCTTTTATTTCTAGCACCACCAATGCTCTTATACTAAGTATTCTTGTATTTTAACTTACAATCTTCCTATACCCCCAGTATAGTTCATCAAACTTACTACACATTGGAAGTTTAGGACTTGCCACAATAATATGAGTTTAAGAACTTATCCTAGTCAGACCATAGATGTGACGCCCCCAAAACAGGTATACATCACCCATCTTAAGTCGCCAAATACATGGTACAAAATTCAAATACAACTTAATTGTACAACAGTCGTGTAAAATACGACAAAACATAATCTAAGAGTTTTAATAAGAATATTGTCATCTAGACAATATCCACACTCAATGGAGTCCTCATTACATTTATTGTCACACTATTTAACAGAATAGTGAGGACTACTAATGCTATCATCTGGACCGTCACTTCATTCCCCGACTAGTCCCGGCTACGTTCTCATTTCCTGAAGAGAACAGTGAAATAAAGGGTGAGCTCAACTAGGCCAATAAGAAATATTATGACTAAGATAATGCAAAAGAAATTATCATTAGTCTTCAACAATGTTAAACTGATAAAATACAATAGACATCAAGTTTAACTGCAACAGAATAAGCAATCCATTAGAAGAGTCAAATAAAGCATGATTTCTACTATCTTCTATGATTTAAAATGTTTTCATCAATTTTTATCGCTGAGACTGATCTTAATAAATAAACCACATCATCGAGTCATCCCTGCACTACGGGCCAAGGATATTTATTAAATCATCAATGGTCATGACTATACCGAATAATCCCTGGTCATAATCATACCAAAAACTGTCCACCAATGCACTACAGGCTACTGGGGACTTTTACCACATCATTTGTAACATTACAGGTCATGATTATACCGAATAATCCCTTGTCATAATCTTACCAAGTCCATCTATGCACGTAAGCGAAAGATGACTTTCATCACAATATAAGCATGAGGAGTAAAATCAATTACACAATTTATAAGTTAATTTATCTTGAAATCAATTACGTCCAAATTGTCAACATGATACTGCTTTGTGGAGTAAAATTCAAGAATGCTCAAAAGAATATTTCCATGAAAAGAAACCGGATGAAGCGTAAATATCCAGGATATTCTACTAATTTCATGGAGTATAGAAGCCAAAACTTTAACCAAATGAGTATCATAGAATATAAGACAATCGCAAATGGATTTTCACCCGCCATGCCAGTAATCCACGTCAGATGCATCATTTCCACAATTTAATAAGGAATGAATACGAAAGATCATTTACCATGCATGTGATAATCCACATAGACAAAAGTTATTCCAATGTAATAATAAAGAATGGAACTAGGTAATGCGTAATCCGCATGCATGTGATATTCCAAATGTAATAATAAAGAATGGAATAACAAAGAATTCACCATGCATGCGATAGACCATCGCATGCATAAAGTTATTCCAATGTAATAATAAAGAATGGAATAATGTAAGAATTTCACCATGTATGCAAGTTATTTCAGATGTACAAAGTTATTCCAACAAAATAATAAAGAATGGAATAACATAAGAATTTCACCATGATGCGCTTACTTCAAGATGTATAAAAGTTATTCCAACATAATAATAAAGAATGCAATAATGTAAGAATTTTACCATGTATAAGATTGATGATAGACAAAGTTATTCCAACATAATAATAAAGAATGGAATAATGTAAGCTCTCTTCATGAATATGAAAGAAATAATATCCCTTACCTTAGAAAAGAAATCGATAATCGGAGTAGAGAGGTAGCAGAATTTCTTCTTCTTCGCTTCTCTATAATTTCTCTCGTATAATAATTTCTTTATAGCTTTAGTGAATTGGTTAGAAATGAAGGAAGAATGAGCTTCTATTTATATGAAAATATAGTTTCAATAATTGCACGCGTTTTGGGGCTCAAATATTACAAGACAATACCTTCAACTTTTCTTTCATTTTTAATTTAGTCCCGCAAGTATTATCAAACTTGCACCACCTCCCCTAATAGTAAATAATGTGAATCAATAGTTCAATCGTGTGAATCAATAGTTATAATCATGTGAAAATACGAATTATAGTATAGTACCTCTATCTATACCTCCATTTTTAACTTAGTTATGCAAGTATTATCAATCTTGCACCAACTCCCCTAATAGTATAAGAATGTGAATCAATAGTACACACATGTGAACATATAGTTATAATCATGTGAATTAATAGCAATTAATTGCTCATTTATCCGGTTAATTATCCGATTGGTCAGTATAACTTCCAGACATCAATTAATATCAAAATAAATATCGATTTCCACTAACACTAATAATTCCAACACAATGGAACAATCAATTTCATCTTTAATTAACACGAACTTATTCATCATTAATATTATAACTCATAATATTTAACAACTAGGTCGTTCCCAGGAAAGAGGGGGCTTTCCAATAAGGATTTCTCCCTATTGACGCGCAATTATGTCACCAAACCTCTCCTTGATAGAACTTCTAGACATTGTAAATATTGTAATTTAATAATATGAATAACTTTGTCGTCTCAATTATTGATTTAATAATATATTATATTATGTAGATGATACTGTGACAATAATCGAATCAATAACATGAGAAATATGATACAACAATTACTATAATAATAATTGAGTATAACTGAGTGACTTCTCACGTAAGCATCAATAATCAAAACCATGTGCTACTATGCAACCATGTGTATTACTATACTTTTACTATCGAGTAGTTCAACAGTTTTAACGGTAATACTTTAGCCGTTATTTTTTTAAAAAGATAATTCTGTCGTTTTCTTGCTACGACAATACTTCCATTGTGGGGTCCACCAATGATTGTGTCGTCGTACGGATATTCCCCGACAAAAAGAATATTCCCTGACCAAACGAATATTTTATAACAACTTGCATACTTTGCAAAAATTTTCACATATCACCCTTAACTTTATCCCTTTATCAATTTAGCCATTTACGAAATAAAATAATAATTATAAGAAAATTGAATACTTTTATTTCATAAAATTCGGGGTCTTACAATCTCCTCCTTGTGAAATTTCTCGAAATTTACGCGACGCACTCGTATGATGAGGATACCTTGACTTCATTTCAGATTCTAACTCTGGAGGTATAACCTTTGAGTGTTGAATATGATCCTTCTTATCCAAGATTTTAACACGTATCTCCTCATACGTTAAATCTTTTACTATCTCGTCTAGTTCTAATTTAATAACGTGGTTCGGGTCATCCACATATTTACGTAACATCGATACGTAAAAAAAATGTTATGAACACGCGACATACTTGGCGGTAAAACGAGTCTATAGGCCACAGTTCCTACTCGATCAAGGATTTCAAATAGACTAATAAAATCAAGGGTTGATATTTCCTTTATTCATCGACTCTTGCTTTTAGAATAACTCCTTCTTGAACCTTCTTCTTCTTTATATTCATCAGCTTTAGGTGTGTAGTTTGAACGACTTTAACTTTATCAATCAAAGTCGATTCTACTCGTATATTTGTTATCTTCACGTGGGTCCCAAGAGTCTTTAACTCTATCTTTATCATTTTTAAGTTATATAAAATGGGTCTTTATGTTAACAACGTCGCACTCGTAAACGCATATGATCTTCTACTCAATGCATCAGCTACCACATTCACTTTTTCCACGATAATATTGAATAATATGGTTGTAATCTTCAGCAGCTCGAGCCAACATCTTTGGCGCATTATACGTTCGTTTTGGTTGCAGAAATATTTAAGGGTTGAAGAAATGGGTTTTGTACTGGGGTCAGTACAAAATTTGATTTCATACTCTGGGGTAAGCCAGGAAGTTCTTCGAGAATATGTCAGGAAATTTATTAACGATAGAAATATCATTTAAAAACTGTAACTCTCATCAAAGACTTGGACAACACGTTACATTGATAACTATCAACTTGCCACCGCTATTCACGACGTCCCCTACGAATATTCTGGTTTCGGTGTATTACAAGACTTGGAAGTCACCAACGAAAGGCTCGGGGCTCTTTACTTATGGCATGATATGACAGTGATTGAATTTAGTGGTTTGGTTGCTTGAATTCGCATAACAGGTTGGTTAGGAATATGAAAACTAATAACCTTACAAAAAGCATGATGAGTAGTTAACCAATCAATTCCTAAAATCATATCAAATGCAAGTATTTTCAAAGAGATAAGATCTACAGGTAACGTGATTGTGCCCACTTGGATCAAACAAGATTTATAAATAGTGGATATGATAAAAGTTTCTCCTAACGGAGTCTCCACAGATAAGTCAAAGTCTAATTTCTCCGGAGTCAAGCTTAAACGTTGAGCACAAGCAAGAGAAATAAAAGAATGGGTAGAACCGGTAACTAACAGGGTATAAACTTCACAAAAACTTATGATTAACTAACCCGTGATAACTTCATTTGGGTTCCTCATTTGTTGGGAAGTCATTACAACTGCTCTCCCTTGAACTACCCGGCTTTGACTTGTCTAGGGCAGCATTTGGTGTCATCACTACCGTTGAAATTGACTTTTCTATAAGGCATATTCCACCATCAACTGTTTCATCGTACTCCTGTTTCATGATCTGAATCATTAATCTTCGATCCATATCGAATTGGTGTTGACCACAATGTATATGATAATTCAAGACTCGATGTTGGGTTCTCTCAATTGCTGTCCAAAAGGAGAAATACATATCATCTATTTTAGCCTTCTTAGATCGGACATTTCTTTCCACAATATCAACTCGTCGTGCAGCTTTTACCCATGCATCACTCATTCTTACTCGTTCAGTTATTTATTCTTTCAGCTCAGATTCCAGCTTTATCATCTTATACTCTGCCAAAGAGTGCTTCTGTTCAAGCATCACATATCGGGTAACACAATCTTGAATTGTTGCATCCTTTTGCTCCACGACCGCTTGCCGTTCTTCAGCCTGTTCTTCTAACTCATGAATACGATTTTGCAATTCTAAATTTTGATCATAAAATTCTTTTAATAAATTCTCCTCAGGTTCCACTTCTTCCTCACTCTCAGATACTACCTCTGCGACCATCTAGGGTGCAACTATCAATTCTTCACTCACCACATGGATACCTCTAATTCCTTCTTTGTTTGACATCACATTATCCTGGTTGGTGATTAAAGGTGTCTCCACGATCTCATTCACTCCGTTATTAACGTTCTAAGCTGCTATTCTTAAAAACTGCCATAAAATAAGAGTTAATTAAACCAATTAACATATTATCCCAATACTCTGACCGACCAATTAAATACCAAATAAACTTAGGTAGGTCATACTAGCGAAGGAATTCCCCGTCTCTCCCCTCCTAGTTCTTGTCTCACATCTCGCATAGGATCATATCCCTAAGCTTTGATACTAACCGTGACGCCTCAAAAGCAGTATACATCACCCATCTTGAGTCGCCAAATACATGGTACAAAATTCAAATACAACTTAATTATACAACAGTTGTGTAAAATACGACAAAATATAATCTAAGAGTTTTAATAAGAATATTGTCATCTAGACAATATCCACACTCAATGGAGTCCTCATTATATTTATTGTCACACTATTTAACAGAATAGTGAGGACTACTAATGCTATCATCTGGACCGTCACTCCATTCCCCGACTAGTCTCGGCTACGTTATCATTTTCTGAAGAGAACAGTGAAAGAAAGGGCGAGCTCAACGAGCCTAGTAAGAAATATTATGACTAAGATAGTTGCAGAATAAATTATCATTAGTCTTCAACAATGTTAAACTGATAAAATACAATAGACATCAGGTTTAACTGCAGCGGAATAAATAATCCATTAGAAGAGTCAAGTAAAACATGATATCTACTATGTTCTATGATTTAAAATGTTTTCATCAATTTTTATCGCTGAGACTCGGCTTAATAAATAAACCACATCATCGAGTTATCCCCTCACTACTACGCCAAGGATATTCATTAAACATCAATGGTCATGACTATATACCGAATAATCTTCGGTCATAATCATACCAAAAATCGCCCATCAATGCACTATACGCTACTGAGGACTTTTACCACATCATTTATAACATTACAGGTCATGATTATACCGAATAATCCCTGGTCATAATCATACCAAGTCCATCTATGCACGCCATAGTCATAGTCAAGTAAAGCATGATACCGGATGAAGCGCAAATATCTAGGATATTCTATTAATTTAATGGAGTATAGAAGCCAAAACTTTAACCAAATGAGTATCATAGAATATATGAAACTGCAAATGGATTTTCACCCGCCATGCGGTAATCCACGTAGACAGATTATTTCCACAATTTAATAAGGAATGAATACGAAGGATCATTCACCATGCATGTGATAATCCACGTAGACAGGTTATTCCAATAGAATAATAAAGAATGGAACTGTGTCACGCAGAATCAGAGACAGATGTGATATTCCAGCGGAATAATAAAGAATGGAATAATGTAAGAATTCACCATGCATGCGAGGCGATAGATCGCATGCATGTTATTCCAATGTAATAATAAAGAATGGAACTGTGTCTAGCGTAATCCGCACAGACATGATATTCCAACAGAATAATAAAGAATGGAATAACAAAGAATTCACCATGCATGCGATAGACCGCACAGACAAGTTATTCCAATAGAATAATGAAGAATGGAACCAGGTCTAGCGTAATCCGCACAGACATGATATTCCAACAGAATAATAAAGAATGGAATCACTACAAAAAAATTGGCCTTTAGCAACGATTTTTCGGGCAACGACTTTATCAGTCGTTGCTAAAAGTATATGTTTAGCAATGAAATTTGTCCTTCGTTACAGATTGTGTTAGGCTTTAACTTTTTTCAACGAAATTCATAAGTCGTTGCAAAATTTCGTTGCTAATTCATTGGCGGGAAAAATTTTTGTTAGAAATTCGTTGCAAAATTTTTGGCCACTTGCTTTCCCGTTATCATGGGCAACGAAAGTTTTTTTGTTGCTAAAAAGGGGGCTTTAGCGACGATTTTTCAAGCAACGACATTATAAGTCGGTTCTAAAAGTGTAAACGAAACTTGTCCTTCGTTGCAGATTGTGTCAGGCTTTCACTTTTTACAACGAAATTCATAAGTAGTTGCAAAATTTGGAAACAAAATTCGTTAGAAATTTGTTACAAAATTTCTAACCACTTGATTTCTCTTCATCATGGGTAACGAAAGTTTTTTTGTTGCTATATTTCGTTGCCTAATATGGACCACATTCATTGGCAACAATTTTTATTTTTGTTGTATATTTTCTAAAACTTTTTGCAACGACTATTATAATGTTGCCTTAAATTAAGATGATAATAATAATAATAATAATAATAATAATAATAATAATAATAATAATAATAATAATAATAAAATAATAATAATAATAATAGTAATAATAATAATAATAATAATGCTTAAAATAATTATAGAACTAATAATTATAATAACAATAATAATAATAATAATAATAATAATAATAATAATAATAATAATAATAATAATAATAATAATAATAATAATAATAATAATAATAATAATAATAATAATAATAAATAAAATAATAATAGAACTAATAATATTAATAATAATAATAATAATAATAATAATAATAATAATAATAATAATAAAATAATAATAATAATAATAATACTATTAATAATAATAATAATAATAATAATAATAATAATAATAATAATAATAATAGTACTAATAATAATAATAATAATAATAATAATAATAATAATAATAATAATAATAATAATAATAATAATAATAATAATAATAGTACTAAATATTAATCCTTGCAAAATAATAGCAACTCTAGGCCCAGGTGCTCGAGTGGTCATTGGATCAATTTTCCAAATTGTAGGTCTAGGGATTGAATCTGTGCATCAACATATTTTTTGGGATAAAGTTCAATATTTGCCACGTCAGCCCGTCCACATATGATATGTACGTATGTGTATATACATATTCTTTTTAAAATTTCTTATCAAACTAAATAAAATACTAAACAAATCTCAACATTAAACTAAATAATATATTATATACCTAATATCATTAAAATATCATTTTCTTTCTCAAAACTAAATAACCATTAAGTTAATTAATATTTTTCTTATAAAATAATTAACTAATATAAGTTAACATCTCTTACAAATTTTCTATCTTTCATTTACTTCATTATATATATATATATATATATATATATATATATATATATATATATATATAACACAAAATTCATTACATGAATATTACCACATAACACGAATTATCTTTCTTATATATTTTTTATTTATCAAAATAATTCAATTGTAAGTTCCTTTTTTTAGATTATTATATATATATATGTGTGTGTGTGTGTGTGTGTGTGTGTGTGTGCAAGGCACACAAGGTGTATGTGTGACATTAATATTTTTTATGACGTTTCTCTTACTTTATTATGATATTCATGCATTTATATGTATCAAATTATAATTATATTCATTGAATTTGAACATGTATTATTATAATTTTGTACTTTATATTTAAAAATTATAAGTTGATGTCCAATTTACCTTTGAAATGACCAACCAAATTAATTTGGATAAGATCTCATCTTGACTTGTTATATACTTGTATTGATTTATCTAATTTTTAATTATACAATTGTAATTATTGCAACTATTTAAAAGATATTACAAATTACTCATTGGAATGAGATTAGTAATAAACTATACGATGTTAATTGAGGAATATGTTTTTATTTATTATTAAAACAATATTATAAATTATATATGTGACGCCCCCAAAATAGGTATACACAACACCCATTCTGAGTCGCCAAATACATGGTACAAAAAGTAAACTACAACTTCAATAATACAAATGTCGTGTGAAATACGACAATATATACTGTGAGTTTAAATATAATATTGTCTTCTAGACAATATCCACATGCAAATAAATCCCCATCATAATTATTGATTCATTATTTTACAAAAATGGTGAGGACTACTAAACAACTCTCTAGAACCTTCATTCCATACCCCCGACTAGTACTCGCTACATTCTCGCCTCCCGAGAAGAAAAAATGGAACAACAAGGAAAAGGGTGAGCTCAACTAGCCCAAGAAGAATATTATGACTAAGATAATATACAACAAATTATCGTTAGTCTTCAACAGGAAAAACTGATAGAATACAATGTATAACAAGTTTCAGATCAATATTCGCAATGAAATAATAATTCATAAGAGTTACGAGAGAATGAAATCTACTATAATCTATGAATTTAATAAAGCCCATCATCAATATTTTATCCTCGTAACATCAATCAATATACATCCGAATCAAATATTCATCTTTGCACTATGTGCCAAAGATATTCATCATTGGTCATGTTCATTTAAACACCTATTCATCTTTGCACTATGTGCCAAAGATATTAATCAATCTGGCCATGTTCATCTCAACACTGCTCATCTTTGCACTACATGTGCCAAAGATATTCTTCGAAATCATTCATCTTTGCACTACTGTGCCAAAGATATTCAATAATATCATCATTTAAGACCGAGGATGATGAAAAATATTTTTAAAGAAACGAATCCAAAGTGAAACAAAATGACAAGGATTAAGGATTAAGGATTCGTACTTGGTTTTATCCACGCCCTCAAAAATACTCAAAAATAATCATAGTGGTGTAAAATTCAAGAATGATCAAAACATGGATACAATCGAGTTAGTATCCGTAATAGATATTTTGGACAAAAGAAGAAATTTTATTTTTTGGTGAATAGTGTCAGATACGTGAATAGTGTCAGATACGTGAATAGGCCGATAACGTGAATAGTAACTCCGACACCAAAAGATAGAAATTCCACAAAACATCTTCACGCTTCATGAATAGTACTCGTGAATAGTAACTCGTGAATAAGAACTCATTAATAGTAACTCGTGAATAGTAACTCATGAATAAGAACCCATGAATAGTAACCCGACATGAAAAAGTTCCAAATTTGATAAAACTTCAGATCAACATTTCAAAGATAATGATATTGAAGAAATAATATCATTACAAAAAAAAATAATAATATCCCTTACCTCGAAAGATCAAGATTTCTAAATGAAAACACCTGATATAAGCTATGACTTGGACTTGCAATCAGATAGCAATACTCAAAGTATACTCAAAATACTCACAAGAATACGCTCGATAATATAGAGAGAGAAAACTTCAGTTTCTGGTGTGATTTTCAATTCTAACCTAAGCACCCTATTTATAGGAAATTGCTTAGAACACCAAAGCAGAAAATTTAATAAATTAATATATATATATATCAAATTCATACGCCAACCTTAGAATTCAGATCCTAGCATTTCCCACATGCCACCTTCTAGAAAGAAATGATAAAAAACGTTTTTCATAAAATAAATAATTAAAACTTACAAAAATTAATTATTTCGGAGCTTCAGAACTTCAATAATTCATAATAAATAGCCCTTTCATCAGAAAATTCGAATCTCGCGAGTTTTTATAGGAAATTCAATTCTCTACAACTTTGCAGAAGAAAGTTTTTCCAAATTCCAAATAGAAATTGACCAAATCCATAAACCAGCGATTTTTTGTGCTATAATCAAATTCAAACCAATAAATGGGGTCCACCGACATGTTTAACATGTTTTAAACATTTATTGCAACAAAAATACTACTCTTCCTCCTCAGATACTCATATATCCCACATTCGTTGTAAAAATATCACCGTTAATATATTATTAAAATAATATATTTAAACGAATTATTTTATCGTAAAAAGATAAAATATTAATTTTCAACAATTGTCATTTTAAAAATTTTCTCCATCTATATCCACATAAAATCAATATTTTCCTCATCATATAAATCAATAATTAATTATTCACAAATAATATTACATGTAATCACAATATTGACAACTGTGCGCTTCCTAGGAAAGAGGGGCTTCCAATAAGAATTTCTTCATCAAGCGCCGCAATTAGGTGACCAAACCTCTCCTTAGACAGTAACTTTCTAGACATTGCCAACAATGTTATCTAATAATATTATTCAGATAATATGAATTATTGCTTCGATAATGAAAAGATCGTGTAATGACAATTATCAAACAACAAAGAATATAAAATATCAACGCAAAGAATTATTAACTCAATAAAATATCGAATAAAGAATTATTGTAACCATTATCGAGTAGTGCCTTTCACGTAAGAATCAATAATTGGTGCAATACCAAGTGCTACTGCTCAACAACGCCAGATTAGTGTGTTTTAACCACCGGGTATTCCAACAAAGATAATCTGTGAATAACTACGCCGTTATTTAAAAACAACTTATATTTGTCGCTTTCTTCATCCAATCACTTTCCGTTATGGGCCCACACACGGTCGCTGCGTCGCATTTAATATTCCCGACAAGCATTTAATATTCCACGACCAAACTAATATTCCCGACGATAATGAATATTTTATAACCACTTGCTTAATTTTAACCCTTAACTATCCACATTAATCAAATCAACCCTTACTATTTCAAAATAATAAATAAAGGAAATTCCTTTTTATTTAAAAATTTCGGTCTTACAACCTCCCTCCTTATGAAATTTCGTCCTCTAAATCGACGACGACATTCGTGTGTTTTGAAAAGGTGAGGATACCTCGCTTTCATTTCCGCTTCCAACTCCTGTGTCATTTCCTCTATAGCATGATTCCTCCACAAAACTTTAACTTGTGGTATAACCTTTCTCAAGCGTAGGGACATGCTCCTTCCTATCCAAAATCTTGACAGTACCTCCTCATACGTTAAGTCTTCTGGGCTATCTCGTCCTGGGTTCTAACTCTATAACGTGGTCGGGTCTTTCACATATTTATTTAAGTACGATATGTGAAACACATTATGAACACGAGACATACTCGGAGAGGTAACGCAAGTCTATAGGCTACATTTCCTACTCGGTCAAGAATTTGAAATGGACCGATAAATCGTGGATCGAGCTTTCCTCTCTTCCCAAATCTTGTAACTCCCTTCCATGGAGCAACTCGCAACAATACATGATCCCTCACATTAAATTCCACGCCCTTTCGATGAAGATCCGCATAACTCTTTTGTCGATCTTGTGCCGCTTGTATACGTTGTCGAATCATTTGGATCTTTTTTCAGAGTCATACGTATTTAACTCGGGTCCCAACAATGTTGCTTCACCCACCTCATCCCAACATATCGAGAACGACATTTTCGTCCATATATTGCTTCGAATGGAACCATGCCTATATTTGTTTAATAACTATTATTGTATGAGGATTCCACCAATGGCAAGTACTTATCCCAACTTCCTTTGAAATCTAGGACACAGAGTTTTAATATATCTTCAAGAGTTTGAGTAGTCCTTTTTGATTGCCCATCCGCTTGAGGATGGTATGCCAAATCGAATCAGAAATGCGTGCCCATAGCTTTTTGCAAGCTAACCCAAAATCTTGAAGTGAATCTTGGGTCACGATCCTAAAACTATGGATACAGCATGCCATGCAACCTCACAATCTCATTCACGCATATACTAGCAAGACGCTCAAGGAATAAGTCTCCAGACGGCAAGAAATGAGCAGACTTGGTTAATCTATCAACAATAACCCAAATAGCATTGATGCCTTGAGAAACCGTAGGAAGACCCGAACGTAAATCCATAGTAATGTGTTCCCACTTCCATTCCGGAATCTCAAGTGGTTGCAACGGACCCTTAGGTACAAGATGCTCTACTTTACACGCTGGCAAGTTAAACACATCGAGATAAACTTTGCAATCTCTCTCTTCATATTGTTCCACCAAAATGTATGTCAAGATCACGATACATTTTAGTACTTCCGAGGATGGATTGCAAATGGCGATTGTATGCCTCCATCATAATCTTGTACTTCAAATCGTAGTCGTTAGGAACACAAAGTTCAGAGTGGACTCAAGTATTCCTTCTTCATTAATTCTCGCCCTAATAGCTCCTTCTTGTACTTTCTTCTTCATACGATCGCCTCCGCCTCGGTGGCTTCGAGCAACCTTAACTTTTTCTATTAAAGTTGGCTCTACGCGATACTTGACATCATCGCACTCGCTCCTCAAGATATGATCTTCTACTCAACGCACACTACCACGCTCGCGCTTTCCAAGATGGTATGGTTAGAATATGTGTCAAATGAGTCGCCTCTCGAGCTCTTGGAAAATCTTCTCGCATTCCTCGCTCCATACGAATTTTGTATCTTTTCTAGTCACTAAGTTAACGGAATAGCGATTCAAGAAAATCCTTCCACGAATCTCCGATAATAACCAACTAAGCTTTAGAAAGCTACGATTTCGACATCGACTTAGGTTGCTCTCAATCGTGACTCATATCCCAATCTTGGATAAAGACGTCACAATGACACCTATCGCTTTACTATCACACTAATACGACGCCCCCTACAGAGAGTTCGCTTAGGTGAATTCCACAAAGGAAGTCACAAAATAAAGGCTCAGTACCAAATTTATAGTTGAAATTTTAACTCCTCAAGTTCAATAGAGCCATTCGATATGAGATTTTAGAAATGAGTTTTGTATCGGGTTCAAAGTCGATACAAAATTTAATATCGTGCTTTGGGAGTAAGCCAAGAAATTCTTCGAGAAAATACGCCAGAAAAATCAATAACAACAAGAATATTATTCAAATCGACGTGTCTTTATTCAAATCCATAACATGGACTAAGAAAACTCGACATCCGTAATAAACGAATGACTTCATGGCTTGATATGAAAATGTTTGATTACAATGGTTTGATTGCTTAAATTCAATAACAAAGTTGCTTAGGAATGTGAAAACTAACAACCTTACGAAAGTAATTAATTTTGGCATGATGAGTAGTTAACCTTAAAATCACATCAAAAGCAAATATCTCTATAGAAATAAGGTTAATGGTAATGTGATAGTGCCAACTTGAATCAAGCAAGATTTTTAAATAACGGATGTAATGAAATTTTCTCCTAATGGAGTCTCCACAGATAGGTCAAAGTTTAATTTCTCCGTAGTCAAGTTCAAACGTTGAACGCAAGCAAGAGAGATAAAAGAATGGGTAGAACCCATATATCTAGTAAGGTATAAACTTCGCAAGAATTTATAATTAACTAACCCGTGCTAACTTCTTTCGTTCCTCGCATTTTGACCGGCCATGACAAACGCTCTTCCAAGAACCGTTGACTTTGACTTTTTCGGGACATCCTTTTGAGTCACCATTCTCGCCGGATCGGGTTTCGATATATAATAATCTCGAGCGATATGTCCTTCTTTTCCACAATTATAGCATACCTTGAACTGCTGGGCGTTTTGACCGATATGTCCCTCTTTTCCGTGATTTGTAAATATACGACCGGTGGTCGTTCTCCTCCTTAAAACTAGTTGCATCGGGTACCGACGTCTTCACATGGTCGTTGTTGAATCTCTCTTTTTAAAATCTCCTCCCGACTCGCTTCTTCTATTTTCATGGCCACGATTACCACCAGAGTGGTTACCGCTTTTGTCAGATTCTTCTTTCTCCATTTGGTTATCGTTATTCGATGACCGCTATCTTCAGATGATCCTCGGTTATGGTCCCTCGGTTGAACGTATTTCGTTATCTCGCCTAACAACCGAGCCTCGCTGACAACATCCGAATAGAGAGAAAATTTATGAGAAATGAGATATCGACGTATGTCGGGTTTCAAACCTCTCGTAAACATCCGCGCCATAACGCTCCTCATTCTCCACCAAATGAGGTGCAAACTCGATAACTCCGCTGAACTTCGCCTCGTCGGGACACCGCCATGTTATTCTCGCTTCTAGTCTAATAAACTCCACTTCCTTCATATGATTTAATACTTTCGTGGAAGTACTTGTCATTGAACTGCTTTCAAACGTCTCCCACGACATACGCCGAAGGTAATTGGATGGGTACGCCTCACGATTCCCACCAAGAATCGCTTCGCCACGGAACATAAAGGTGGCAAATGGAACTTTCTCGTTCTCCGCATCCCAAGACATCGAATATCTTGGTAATTTGTTTGACCCACGCCTCCGCCTTTAATCGGATCCGGCTTCCCGTAATTTTGGTGGTCCCAACTCTTTGAATCGCCATGTGTGACCATCCGTGAATTACTATCATTTCTCCTCAGATTTTGAACACGAGTCTCCTCATTCGATTTTGCATGAACTCGCAAAAGCTTCTAAACATCCCCTCGCTCATCATCTCGCCGGTGGTGTTGTTCACAGGAGGAACATTGCCACTTATTCGCACGTTCTCCTCCTTGGTAAAAGCACAGCATCTCCACGGCCTCATTTACTCTAATCGTTAATATTCTCAACGACATTCTCAAACACCGCCATAAAACAAGGGTTAATTAAGGAAATCAATATATCACATAATATCCCTATATATCGACCAACTAACAAATAAGCTTAGTAGGACACACTAGCGAAGGATTTACTCTGCTCTCCCTCCTAGTTCTATTCCCCGATCTCCGCCAGAGATCATATCCCTAAGCTCTGATACCAACGTGACGCCCCCAAAATAGGTATACACAACACCCATTCTTGAGTCGCCAAATACATGGTACAAAAAGCAAACTACAACTTCAATAATACAAATGTCGGGTGAAATACGACACAATATATATCGTGAGTTTAAATATAATATTGTCTTCTAGACAATATCCACATGCAAATAAATCCCCATCATAATTATTCATTCATTATTTTACAAAATGGTGAGGACTACTAAACAACTCTCTCTAGAACCTTCATTCCATACCCCCGACTAAGACTCGCTACATTCTCGCCTCCCGGAGAAGAAAAAATGGAACAACAAGGAAAAGGGTGAGCTCAACTAGCCCAGTAAAGAATATTATGACTAAGATAATATACAACAAATTATCGTTAGTCTTCAACAGGGAAAAATCTGATAGAATACAATAGACAACAAGTTTCAGATCAATATTCGCAGCGGAAATAATAATTCATAGAAGAGTTACGTAGAGAATGAAATCTACTATAATCTATGAATTTAAAAGTCCATCATCAATATTTTATCCCTGTAACATCAATCAATATACATCCGAATCAAATATTCATCTTTGCACTCATGTGCCAAAGATATTCATCATTGGTCATGTTCATTTAAACACCTGTTCATCTTTCCACTAAAGCCCAAAGTTTTAATCAATCGGTCATGTTCATCTCAACACCTGTTCATCTTTGCACTACATGCCAAAGATATTCTTCAGAAATCATTCATCTTTGCACTACAGGCCAAAGATATTCAATAATATCATCATTTAAGACTGAGGATGATGAAAAATATTTTTAAAGAAACGAATCCAAAGGAAACAAAATGACAAGGATTAAGGATTAAGGATTCGTACTTGGTTTTATCCACGCCAAAAAATACCTCAAAAATAATCATAGTGGTGTAAAATTCAAGAATGATCAAAACATGGATACAATCGAGTTAGTATCCGTAATAGATATATTTGGACAAAAAGAAGAAATTTTATTTTTCTATGAATAGTGTCAAGATACGTGAATAGTGCCAGATACGTGAATAGTAACTCGACACCAAAAGATAGAAATTCCACAAAAACATCTTCACGCTTCATGAATAGTACTTTGAATAAGAACTCGTGAATAAGAATCTCTTAATAGTAATCGTGAATAGTAATTCATGAATAAGAACCCATGAATAGTAACCCGACATGAAAAAGTTCCAAATTTGATAAAACTTCGATCAACATTTCAAAGATAATGATATTGAAGAAATAATATCATTACAAAAAAAAATATCCCTTACCTCGAAAGATCAAGATTTAAATTTAAACACCTGGATATAAAGGCTATGACTTGACTTGCATCGTATAGCAATACTCAAAGTATACTCAAAATACTCACAAGAATACGCCGATAATATATAGAGAGAAAACTTCAGCTTTCGGTGTGATTTTCAATTCTAACCTAAGCACCTATTTATAGAAATCGCTGTAACACCAAAGCGTAAAATTTAATAAATTAATATATATATATCAAATTCATACGCCAACCTTAGAATTCAGATCCTAGCATTTCCACATGCCACCTTCTAGAAAGAAATGATAAAAAACGTTTTTCATAAAATAAATAATTAAAACTTACAAAAATTAATTATTTTGAGCTTCGTAACTTCAATAATTCATAATAAATAGCCCTTTCATCAGAAAATTCGAATCTTGCGAGTTTTTATAGGAAATTCAATTTCTACAACTTTGCAGAAGAAAGTTTTTCCAAATTCCAAATAGAAATTGACCAAATCCATAAACCAGGCGATTTTTTAAAGCTATAATCAAATTTCAACCAATAAATGGGGTCCACCGACATGTTTAACATGTTTTAAACATTTATTGCAAAAAAAATACTACTCTTCCTCCTCAGATACTCATATATCCCACATTCGTTGTAAAAATATCACCGTTAATATATTATTAAAATAATATATTTAAATGAATTATTTTATCGTAAAAAGATAAAATATTAATTTTCAACAATTGTCATTTTAAAAATTTTCTCCATCTATATCCACATAAAATAAATATTTTCCTCATCATATAAATCAATAATTAATTATTCACAAATAATATTACGTAATCACAATATTGACAACTGTGCGGCTCCTCAGAAAGAGGGGCTTTCCAATAAGAATTTCTTCTTCATCGCGCCTTGCAATTAGGTGACCAAACCTCTCCTTATTGTAACTTTCTAGACATTGCCAATAATGTTATCTAATAATATTATTCAGATAATATGAATTATTGCTTCGATAATGAAAGATATCGTGTAATGACAATTATTAAAACAACAAAGAATATAAAATATCAATGCAAAGAATTATTAACTCAATAAAATATCGAATAAAGAATTATCAGTAACCATTATTGAGTAAAGGCCTTCACGTAAGAATCAATAATTGGTGCAATACCAAGTGCTAATGTTCAACAACGCCAGATTAGTGTGTTTTAACCACCGGTATTCCAACAAAGATAATTCAGAATAACTACGCCAAGTTATTTAAAAACAACTTATATTTGTCGTTTTCTTCATCCAATCACTTTCGTTATGGGGCCCACACATGGTCGCGCCGTCGCATTTAATATTCTCGACGATGCATTTAATATTCCACGACCAAACGAATATTCCCGACGATAATGAATATTTTATAACCACTTGCTTAATTTGAAATATTTGCATATTTAACCCTTAACTATCCACATTAATCAAATCAACCCTTACTATTTCAAAATAATAAATAAAGGAAATTCCTTTTTATTTAAAAATTTCGGGGTCTTACAATATAATTATAAATGATATATCTAAAAACAAAGATAAAATCAATAAATAGATATAAGATCATACAATTTATTGGTCTGCTTATTTAAATCATAAAATGAGGTCAAACTGTAAATTTGTTCAAAATGAGTATTTTTTTTAAATCTTAATTTTTTTATATCTGATTCAGTTATTCGGTTTTATCCGCTGTTAGATTTAAGAACATAAATCAAACCCGTGAAAAGACTTGAATTTGAGTGCCATTATTTATTTTTCTTTTTGTGTCAATTCCAAAAATCATAAAAATTTTGTGAAGGAATTCATTCCTTCACATGAGGAGTTTTCTAGTGAAGGAACAATGAAGGAAAAAAAATGTAGTGACAATATAGTTATTAGCGAAAGAAACATCTTTCACAATTTATATTTTTTTTCACGCAAAATTGAGGTGGTAGAATGATATTTGGCACCAATTTATGATGAAAATTTGCGAGGAAAAAAAATAATTAATGAAGGAATTACTACTCACTATATGTTGTTGTTCAAAGGTTTTTTGTGAGAGATAAAATTAGTCATTGTTTTGTTCTAAATAATTTTTTAAAATTTAATTATAATAAATATAAATTGTATTATTTATAAATATATTATTTTTTTTATAATAATAAATTTATTTTTAATAACATTTTTAAGTAATTTACAATATCAATTATTTTTTTTAATAAACTATAAAATAAATAATTTTACACTAACCTGAACTTTAAAATTTCTTAGAGTGATCCCGACAAAAAGAAAGAGAAAAAATAAATAAATAAATAATGGCGCTACTTTGTGGAACAGAGATCAGAGATGTGAATATCCGTAAAGCTATCCTCCTCCCTCTAACTTCGATACCTTCATCTCTCTGTCGTCCCTCCTCAATCCATCTCTCTCTGCTCTGGCGACAAACTCCATCTCACTCAAAGTGGAACCCTAAAAATTAAGTCTTTTCCCCGCTCAAATTGGAACCCTAGAAAGCAATTAAGCAAATTGAAATCTTTTGAGTAGGTAATTTCAGTCTTGGGTTTTCCATTTATACTAATATTTCTATCCTCTACACCTAATCTTGGTCTGATTGCCACTATATTTCCCCTATTTTTCTCCTCCCTCTAACAAGCACTAAATTTCGAAGAAGAAGCTTTGTGGTTTGTTGTGGCTGCTTTGTATTCAAATTTCTCCTCCTCCATTGTTGATCCTAAATTAAAGGTTAGCTTCTAACTTTGTATGTTTACTATTAAGAAACTCAGTCTTATTAGTACGTAATTGTGGGTATTTCATTGTACATGTTGTTTGATAATAATTAGGGAAATACACAATGTGTTTGATAAATCGTCTGCTTGAACTAGATAAATATCATTTATATTTACTTTTGTGTATACACACTATATGGTCACTTCTTGAAATTGATCAAACTTATCTTTAGTATTCAATCTTAGTGGTGTTAACAATGAAAGCTTTATTGTTAATGTGATATTCAGAGCTCTTAACTTATGAGCAGAGATCTTAATGTAATGACTCAGAAAATCCTATGTAATATTCAATTATTATAATGTCAAATTTTGAGAATAATTTTTTTTTATTACTTCTCATTGTGGAAAAAATTTATTTACTAAGTTTATTAAGTATCCTATATTATAAGTGGTAAATAAAGAGATGTTGATATATACATTAATATAATGTTATATAAACATCAAGAATAAAAAGGAAAGCCAATATGGCTTAGTTATGAAATATTCTTGACATGGAACTACATTGTGATAGGGGCCAACTAGGGATGATGCCATCAACAGTAGAAGAAGCTAGGCTCAGCCATAAAATGCCAAGTTTATTGCCCAAAAACAATTAGCTTCATTACTTAATTGAGTCCAAAAGAAATAAGTAGTAACAGTCATATAGAGTGAGAGTGAAGGGTTCGGACTAGAGAAGGAGGAGGAACTAGACAGCTCAAGCCATTGGTGGCTTTTGAATCAGCAAGTAAGTTATTCTGGCCTTCATAATCCCTTGTTCTTGTTCCTTTAAGTGTTAGCAATTCTACTATTAATGGTTGGGTGAGGTTGTTTTGAATGACTGCACGAGAATGATTATGTAATTAAAACTAGTATTATTGATTGATACCTGTGAATGAAGGCATGTGTCCACCTTAATGTTAATTGATTGACTGCCATGTTTTGCTTTACTCTGGTTATTGTTTTAAAGCCATAAGGCTGGTAACACTAAGCTAATAACATAAGTAAAATGAGGAAATATAGGCGCCCCACTAATTTATTTGATGAAATGCTCATGAGAAAATTTGTTGGTGTCAATTGTGTTGAATAAGAGTACGCATAAGGCTAATCCTATGCCAATAATCTATATTGAAATTCTAAAGATAACCAGGTGCTTCAAGGTCAGTTTTTGCCTTAACATAAGATGATTATAACTTGCCACGCTTAGAAGGTCAAAGTGGGACTATTTTGTGTTAGTGTTCTGACTATTGCATTATTAATGCTTAACATGGCTGTGCAAGTATAGAATTATATGATTGAGCCATCTGAACCAAACAAGCCTTATACATTTAGGTTGAATTATTAAAACACAAATTTGAAATTCATTAAGGATGAGACTATTCTTATAAGAAGGTCATGGACTAAGTAATTGTCATTTGGACTGTTAATTTCAAACTGTTAGTATAGTACAAACTGGAGAAAAAAAATGGTGCAACCAATAAATAAGGTTTCTTGAAATTAAAGCTTTATGGTTACATATATGTTAAAGTTAGAAATGTGCTCTTTGAATGAGAATTATAGACTAAATAAAATTGTTATAATGGCAAAAATAGTATGGCTAGGAAAGGAATCCAAAATGGTGGTTAAATTTTAACATAAATTGTAGCTATGCATCAAGTACACTCTACGCCTATGTATGACAGGTATTGGTGTAACACTTGGGCAAAACAAGTAAAAAGGGGCTGAAATAGTGAGCACTTTGTTAACTGTTTTGGAAGCCTATCTCTAGATAATTATACCTTGTATTCCAGTTTTTTTTATCATGAACGTATAATATATAGCAATTACATTATGTAATAGCACTTGTGTTAAGAATTTGAAGAACTGTTTTCTATTTTTGAGCCATGCTACTGCTATAAGTAACTGCTGTGCTATGGCTGTTACTATGATGACTGTCATGCCAACTCTTATTAAGTTTTGTGAATGCTTGGCTTAGGCACAAGGAGATAGGTTGGCTGTGGTGTTATAAGGTGATGTAATGTAGTTATAGAGCAAGCAAATAGCTATGACACCAGTGATTATGGACTGTGCTCACCACCTGCTCGACGAAAGTCCCAAGTGGACTGCCTTAATTAAAAGTTAAGTAGTAGGCACAAACAAGGCTAGAAATTTACTCATGTATTACATGTATTGATAATGAGCAAGTTAAGCCTCTTAAAATGAAATAAAATTCAGTCTCAAGTTAAAATGAAGAATTAGTAAAATTAGAATGTTAAGCACTGATTTGGGAAGTCTATTAAGACAATCATAATGGTGTTATAAATTCTAAACATACTTGTATGTGCTAGACATAATCTATCTCAATTCGTATAAAAACCAAGCTTTTGTTCAAAAGTTTTATAACTTTTTGGACTACTCTCTTTTTTAGAAAATAGGATAGGGGAGGCAGGGATGCTGCCTAATGGCGGCAACATGCATCAATTATTTTTGGGACTTGCTTCTTTTTGGTTTTCTGTTAGCATCAGTTATTAGGAAAATAGATTTTTAAAGAAGTAGCAAAGTGGGGATCAAGAGAGCCAGCTACTGTCCAAGGACAGTAGCTGTCACCGACCACAATAGGCAAATGGCCCTCTTCAGTTTCCAAGATCAGATGTCAAAGCCATGCTTTAGTAGCTGCTAACATAATGGGAGAAAAAAGAACTATTTGAGCAGAAAACTGCTATAGCAGTTTTAGAAAACCATTTTTGGCTTTAAAGTGTGATTAAAAAGCTTACCTATCATGTACAAACCTTAAGTAAACATATAATGAACCTTATTGCTACAGTTTTCTTTAGATTATTATAAAAAGCAAGTTGTTTAACTACTCTTAAACAAGGGCCCTTTATAACTAAAAAGCTAACTCTATACTAGCAAGGGTGGTTTAAGTTAGTAACCTAGTATATAGACTTTCCTTGGAAGTTTGCAGGTATAAAAATTTAAAGGAAGAAAGGCGTAACTCATCGCTTCATTTGTGGCAAAGAGTTGCCAAGTTAGCAATTGCAATAAGCGACTTTGGGTTTAACTTAGGGTCGTGAGGCTGTTAGGCCACACCAAGCTTAGCTGAGCCTCACAGGGCCAAGCCAAGCTTTGTTGCTGGCATAGAAAGACTATGGACTAGTGTTATATGAACGTTGAAATTTACCTTCAATGCCAAGGACTACAGGTGGTTCATCAATGTGGACTAGTGTTATATGATTTTGCATATTAACCAATAAATAATCATATGTTTGGTGATTTGGTCATTTAAAATCTTTTCTTGGTAAAGAGCGCTGATTTAATCCTGCCACAACCTCCCTGTTGAAAAATAGGATCCTATGCAGCCATGCAGTGAGCACAAAGCGAATCATTATTTTGCCTTTTACTAAAATATGATTCCCATTTTAGGATTATGTAGACAATGTGTACAAAAGGTAAGGGCTAAGATTTCTTTTTAATCAAGTAAGGGCTTTCCCATTTTCAAAAATATAGACCGAGGTCTAATTTTTTTCTTCTGAATACTACACAATGTTTTCCTGATGTCAGAGTAGTCTATCAACTGAGCAAAGCATGATTGAATTTACTAACCAAAGTGTTTTAATGGTCATAAACCTGGTTACCTATCTTAGTCTCTTAGATAAGAAATTTGGTTGTCTACAGCTTTGGAACTTGTAATTAATTTGTTAAATTATCAGTAGTGAATATTATAAAGAGGAACTGGGAATTTCAGATGGCGTAAAAGCGGTATTTGCATTCGAAGCAAGGTTACAAGATTAATTCAAAGAAGAGTTTGTTTATAGAGTTGTTATTATATGATATTGTTGGAAACTTGGAATTTAATCCTGTAATTTTGCTGACAGATCTGTTAACTATATGATCTTGTTTAATTTTATAATACTGACATATAATTGTATAGTGCTTTTCGATGTGAATTTTATATTCTTCATTTTTCTCTTCTCTCGTGGTTCTAGAAATGTATAGAGGGTTTGGTTAAAGCTCTAAAGGATGTTGTGAACAGTCTATATACACCCGAGTATGATATTTCTGGGATAGCAGACCCTTTTCTCCACATAAGGTTACTTAGGTTTTTTTGTGTCTTGGGCCATGGAGATGATAATGCTAGTGATTTTATGAATGACATTCTTGCTCAGGTCCGCTTCTGTTTCCTATCATCTATGATTGTGTAGATCTTGGGTTGAACTTGATTTAATTCATGCTTGGTTTTAACCTTAATAAATCGAAGACTTAAAAAATGATAGTTTCTCTTTTAATAATTAATATTTTAAAAATCATACTTAAAATTGATAATGTATTTTGTACACTGTTTCTCATGCCACATCTTCTTCTAGGCGGCGACAAAAACTGAGTCAAACAAAAATGCAGGGAATGCCATTCTATATGAGTGTGTTGAAACTATCATGAGCATTGAAGATAATAGTGGCTTACGTGTGCTTGCTATCAATATTTTGGGAAGATTTCTATCGAACCGCGATAATAATATTAGGTCAAATTTTTGTTTGTTTGTAGTTATCATATATCTGGTCTTTTTTAAAAAAAATATATCTACTTTGTTAATTCAATTGATCTTTGAGAATAATATTCTAGATTAATTGAAAAGTTAAAATATGCATGAATGTAGAATGACTGCTTGTAAAGATGGGGTTTTGAATGATTTTATCTATATAAAAAGAATGATGGGTTTGAATGTTCTTGTCTCAATATCCAGTTGCTGAATGGCTTACTTCTATTATGATGCACTTATGTTTAGGTACGACGCTTTTGGCAAAATATTGTAACTTGACTATGTAGTTGCAAAATATTTTTAGCCAGACAAGAATAGCTTACATAAGACTAACTTTTGACCAAATTATAGGTGGCATGAAAGCACTAAGCCTGGGTGATACCCTGGAGGAGTAAGGAGAAGTGATAAGCATTCACTAACAGGCTTGACAGTTAACTGAACCCTATCATGACTAGTAACTAATATATATGTATTTTTTTGTTGATAAGTTATGACATCATGCAATTAAGTAAGAAAAGCAGTTATCGCAATCAACAATTTCCTTTCCAGCAGAATCATCAAGTATGTTTCTGAGTTTCGCTACATGCACAAACATATTTATCAAGTTGTACTGTCATCATTATAAGCATATAAAATGTATGTTCACTTGTAGCATTATTTATGAGCACCAATTATTATCTTGATCCGTGTGTCAATGTATACCCACCAGGACGAGGTTCACGAAGCACATGCTTGTCTTCTTCAGGATATTTGATTTAGATATTAATTTGGTAGTCAATAAAAAGGGTATTACCTTCTTCCATGTCCCTTGATTAGTAAGAAAATAACACAACATTGTTGTATTTGTGTACTGATTTTGGCACTAAGTGTCTCTGGTGACCTATTTGCTTCATTTTCCTGACTTGCTATTATTTTTTAAATATGTGCAGGTAGACTGCTTCTACGACCTGCCTTACAATGTTGGGTATCAAATTTCCGTGCTATGTTTACGGAAGATAAGGGACGAAATTATGAAGTGTACTCTCTCTATATATGTAGATATATACTTTGATTGAAGAACTGTGGTAGCTTTAGATGGTTAATTGTAAAGATAATGAATGGTTATGTAGTGGATGATTTTATTAAGTTAATAATATTTTAGTTTTTTGTATTTTTGCCATTATTTGCTATGGGGACATTGAGCCAGCTAGGTACACAAAAAGAATGTCAAATTTTGATTTAGCAACAATATAATTCGTTACCAAAGCATTGAACAAGTTTTAATATAGCAACAATTTTTTATACAATTAGCAACAAATTTTTGTTGCTAATGGCATTAAAAATATAATATTTGGTAACGAAAAGTTAACTTAATAACAACGGAGAGGATATTGTTGCTAATACTAAATTAAAAGGCAACATTTTTTATCGTTGCAAATCATATCAACTTTCGTTGCACATATAAAGAAACGACAACATATAATGTTGTTTCTAACCGACGACTTTTGTTGCTATTGAAAAATAACCAGCAATAAACATTTTCATTGGTGATTCAGCATAATGTCGTTGCCAAATAATATAATCAGCAACGAAAATCGTTGCTAAAAAGTTTACACTCTGCAACGAAAGCAAGCTTAGGCAACAATTTTCATAATTTACTACAACGAAAAATGTCATTGCAAAATGGTGTCAATTGCAACGAAAATGCATGGTCGTTGCAAAAAAAAAAGAGTTCATTTCGTTGCCAATTAGCAGGCTTTTGCAACGAAATGGGGTTTTTAGCAACAAAATTTTAATTATTCTGTAACAATACATTTTTTTGCTAAAGGATCGATGTATCTGTACGAAAGCCAAATTTCGTTGCAAAATGTATTACTTTTGGCAACGAAAAAAATACGTTCGTTACGGAACAATTAGCAACGCTCATTACGCAACGAAAGACGCAGCGATAGTAAAGTTGTTGCCAAAAACCTTTAGCAACAAAATTTGGCACCTTTAGCAATGAAAATCAGTTGTTGTTGAAGCCCCATTTTTTGTAGTGAACCAGGTCTAGCGTAATCCGCATAGACAGGATATTCTAATAGAATAATAAAGAATGGAATAACATAGAATTTACCATGCATGCGATGATAATCGCATGCACAAAGAGTTATTCTCGATGCGAATAATAAAGAATGGAACCAGGTCTAGCGTAATCCGCACAGACATGATATTCCAACAGAATAATAAAGAATGGAATAACAAAATAATTTAACCATGTATGCGGTACTTCGCATAGATAGGTTATTCCAACATAATAATAAAGAATGGAATAACAGAAGAATTTCACCATGTATGCGGTACTTCGCATAGACATGTTATTCCAATATAATAATAAAGAATGGATTAACAGAAACTCTCTTCATGAATACGAAAGAAATAATACCCCTTACCTTAGAAAGAAACTGGATACTGGAGTAGAGAGGTAGCAGACTTCTCTTCTTCTTTCTCTCTATAATTTCTCTCTATAATAATTGCTCTGTAGCTTTAGTGAATTGGTGAGAAATGAAGGAAGAATGAGCTTTTATTTATAGGAAAATATAGTTTCGATAATTGCACGTTTTGGGGCTCAAAATATTACAGTACAATACCTTCAACTTTTTTTTCATTTTTAATTTAGTCCTGCAAGTATTATCAAATTTGCACCACCTCCCCTAATAGTAAATAATGTGAATAAATAGTTCAATCATGTGAATCAATAGTTATAATCATGTGAAAATACGAATTACAGTATAATACCTCCATCTATACCTCCATTTTTAACTTAGTCATGCAAGTATTATCAATCTTGCACCAACTCCCCTAATAATACAAGAATGAAAATCAATAGTACACACATGTGAACAAATAGTAATAATCATGTGAATTAATAGCAATTAATTGCTCATTTATCCGGTTAATTACCCGACTGGTCAGTATAACTTCCAGACATCAATTAATATCGAAATAAATGTCGATTTCCACTAACACTAATAATTCCAACATAATGAAACTATCAATTTCATCTTTAATCAACACGAACTTATTCATCATTAATATTATAACTCAAAATATTTAACAATCAGGTCGTTCCCAAGAAAGAGGGGGATTTCCAATAAGGATTTCTCCCTATTGGTGTGCAATTAGGTGATCAAACCTCTCCTTGACAGAACTTCTAGACATTGTAAATATTGCAATTTAATAATATGAATAACTTTGTCGTCTCAATTATTGATTTAATAATATATCATATTATGCAGATGATACTGTGACAATAATCGAATCAATAACATGAAAAATATGATGCAGCAATTACTGTAACAATAATTGAGTATAACTGAGTGACTTTTCACGTAAGCATCAATAATCAATGCCGTGTGCTACTATGCAACCACGCCAGACATCGTACTTTTTACTACCGAGTAGTTCAACAGTTTTAACGGTAACACTTTCACCGTTATTTTTATAAAAAGATAATTATGTCATTTTCTTACTATGACAATACTTCCGTTGTGGGGTCCACCAATGATTGTGTCGACGTACGGATATTCCCCGACAAAAAAGAATATTCCTCGACCAAACGAATATTTTATAACAACTTGGATACTTTTCAAAAAATTTCACATATCACCCCTAACTTTAACCCTTTATCAATTTAACCATTTACGAAATAAAATAATTATTATAAGAAAATTGAATACTTTCATTTCATAAAATTCGGGGTCTTACAATAGACGTCCATTCGCTGAGGGTTTCAAAACATACCATATTATTATGATTCACGAACTTACCATATGCATTAGTTTTAAGAACCGTACCTAATCTTAATAATATCTGACTAATCTTAATATTTTCTAACTATTAAATATACACATGAGAAAAGAATCACCATTTCGCCACATATACAGGTAGACACTCGAAATTTTCTGCACTCCTATTACTAACATTGCAGGAGGGTAGATTCGTCTTTTGGAGATAACCCTGGAAGACAGCTTACATCCATTCCGGATACTACCGAAAGTTCAGCTCCAACCCGGAACACAAACCGGGAACATCAGTTCCAACCTGAAACACAAATCGGGAACATCATCTCAAACCCGGAACACACATTGGGAATGTCATTTCCAGTCTCAGAGATAACCTCGAGATATGCAGATCAAAAGACCAGAAATAACACTAGAGAGGACAGTTCTGTCTCGGCGATAACACCGCGACGCTCAGTTCCAGTCCCAAAGATAACACTGGGAGTAGCAACCCCATCCTTGGTGATAACCCCAAGAGATGTCATTGCAGTTCCGGCGATAACCCCGAAAATGCTTGTTTCAAACATATTCAATCAGCTTCAACCACAGACATCCTGTCAAGGCACACACACCTCAAACCGGAGATAACAACGGGCAGACATGAACACCCACAGATAACAGTGAGACATACAAACAAGCAGCAAGTCCAATCTCAGATGTAACCTGAGCAACGTCTACTTTCCGCTTAAAGCGACGATAACCCTGGTGAGGAGTCACAACGTCATCTTACCATCTTAACAAGATGATATCGCGGCATACCAACAAGTAGTCCAATCTCAGCTGTAACCCTGAGCAACGTCTACTTTCAACTCAAACCGGCGATAACCCCGGCGAGGAGTCAAACGTCATCTTGTTCCTTCGGTAATGACACGTCGTCTCAATACTTCATACATACATACATCCAACAATGTCCTATAAGAACCGAGGATTGACAATCCCGAGTGACTACTACGTGTGACAGTACTTTGGATAGAATTTGAAGCTTGAAGACCATGGACATAGACCCCTCTTCCTGACTTCGTACAACCTCTAATCCATGTCATTGCGTAACTCTCGACACAAGCGGTTCGAAGAAGGTCAGATATACCTCATTCGGATGCTCGGATTGAAGTTCTGCAAGTTTGAGCAGACATTATAGTGCATGAGTGCACGTACTACGAGACAACAGGACCCGCGAGTCTCGGATGCATCACGACCAGCCACAGGTGTACCTGCGGCCATCCATCTATATATACAATCCTTGGGGTCAGCCATTTGAGAAGAAGAGGGAGGGAAAAAGGCGAGGAAGCCATGTCCATTTTACTCTGCGTACACATCTTTTGAGTGTTTCCTCACTTCTAAACACTAGTTAGCTCACATATAACTATCTTTTATCCGACGGGAGCTGAGTGTTTATCCATTTAAAGTCATAGAAGTCTACTTTGGCACCCCACTATAAGCCTTCTTATATTCTATAAAGCCTTCTTCTCATATTAGCACACACTGTTGTACACGTTGAGAGTCGTGTGATTGTGTTTTCCTGCATTTTGATCAAGTGGTTTTCATTTTACCTCGTATATATATACTTATATATATGTATATATTTCATATATGGACTAACAATATCGAGTTATGCCTCGATTAAGCCTAGACTTCGGTCTGGAGCATTTAATTGCTTATATATATATGTATATAATTGTTGTCAGACATATCTGATGAGCCTGGATTTTATATTTGGTGTGTTTAATCGCTTTTATATATATATACATATATATAATCTTCATCGGATTATATCGATGAGCACGGATTCACATCATCGTCGTTTTATGCTATATATATATATATATATATATATATATATATATATATATATATATATATATTTCTATTAGGCACGGAGTTTACTTCGTGGCCTTTTACTGCTTTTATTTATATTTCGTCTGCTCAAGTTTACTTGCGTGGCGAGTTGATCGCTTTTTCTGACTTTATTTACATTTTGTCACTTTGAAGTTTACTTACGTGGCGATTGATCATGTTTTTATATATATATATATATATATATATATATATATATATATTTCTGACTTTTATATATATAACTGCTTACTGCTTTCCATGCAAATTGCAGTATCACGTGAGCCTAGGAATCATGTGATCCCAAGTTCAGTTTACTGAATCTAGATTCGGTTCCCATGATAGACATTTTTCACCTGTCTGCCTGTACATTATTTTACAGTGTCTGAATTTTCTTGGATGGCTGTCATGCCCATGAGGAGTTCGACACTACTGTATATTATTTTCTTGAGAATGCTTCGCGTGTTGAAAATAAAAATAAACAAGCTGAACAATTAATAATAAAATGGAAGTATGAAAAGGTCTCAATTCCTATTGAGCACAGGGTTTGAAAAACCACTTTTATAAAACGTCATTGCTATATTTTGGTTAAAACTGAATTTTCCTATAAAATTCAAACCTTGTGTATATAGGTGCGAACGAGGCCTCACACTACTTTTAAATAACTGCACATTGATCCACACACACACAAACACACACATTCATATAACAATTTCTTTGAAAAGTGGCGGTCACCGTGGTAAACGGATGTCGGGGGTTGCCTAACACCTTCCCTCCGTATAATCAAGCCCCCAGACCCAAATTGAATCTCAGTTTTATAGACCATTTAAATCTAGCGTTGTCAAAACACCTTTGGGTGATGTGCAAACATTTTTTTGATTTGCGTTGGTGTAACCAGTTAAATACACCAACTGGCGACTCTTAAAGTCAAATTGTTGATATTATATATGTCGGACCTTTTTCACTTTTTTTTTTCAAACAAATCTCACATTAACATGAGAACACCAAAGAACAACAAATGCTAAAAGGATACTAAAAAATCCGACGCGTCGACAGTGGCGACTCTGCTTTGGGACTCCAGTAAGAGGGCTTAAGCCGCTATTTCAAGCTTTTCAAAATTGTTATATGCTTGTGTGTGAATGTTGTATTTATATTTATAATGAATGTGTACGAATGCATCTTAATTACTGCACTGCTAAATATCTATCTATGATATTAGTGCTTCGCACATGTCATCATTTTGCATAAACGGTGAGACATGTTGTATGTGAATGTATGTTGTGTGGTCCCTCCACCAGGAGGCTATCCTGTAGGTGTTTGATTACTGGACTAGTGGGAAGAATAATTCCCCAGGGCTCAGGAAAGGCACCACTCAGATTTTCTCTAGTTGAACGACCGGATTAACTTCCCGTCAAGTAGATTGCGATGATCTGGGAACCTTCATGCGAAAAAGCCGGGAGAGTAACCCTAAGATAGGTTAGCTTCTGATAAACCAAACGCGGAGGGAAGTTTCTTCATACTTTCAATTTTTAATTACCTGTAAAAACATTTACTTATAATTCTATTCCATGTTCATTCATATGTAATGGAAAATATGAAGAATATCTGTGCATGCATGACATGTTATCAATTAACAACCGGTTTTGCAGGACAAAATTCCTAAACGGACATGTTATGATAACATTTACATTACCCTAAGACTAAACTACATAAGTCTTTTGTAGGGAATCAATTGGGCCTGTTACCCGCTCAAAGTCCAAAAAGGCCGCAAGCTTACAACCAATCATGTCTTCTTCTGACCAGTCTAATACTTTCTCCAGAGAAGAATTTGACGGATTAAGTAAACAAATCATAGACTTAGCTATTCTACTAAAAGAATTACACCAGTCTACTCAGGGTACGAAGATACCTACACATAGAATCCTCTGCACAAGGAGGAGTTCAAGGTCTTGAAAAAATAATTCCAGAACATCATTTGGATACAACCAACAAAGACCCTGAAAACACCCATCTCAAAAGGAGATCTAGACACCGGTGATATCAGGAAGAAGATCCTCCAAATGGAGGAAACCATCCGCGTTCTCAAAGGGATTGTAACCCATGGTAGTGTTTCATATACAGACCTTTGCATATTTCTTGGTGTTCAATATCCAGAGAAATTCAAGACCCCTGATTTTGAGAAATATGACAGATTAGGAGATCCTTATACAAATTTAAAAGTGTTCATTGGAGAACTTGGGTCTTATGCAGAAAATGAAAAGCTCCAAATGCAGCTGTTTCAGAAAAGTCTGACTGGAGAAGCCTGTTCATGGTATACTAGATTAGACAACTCTAAGATCCATAGCTGGGAAGAGCTGGCTCACGCCTTCCTTACTCAATACAATTTTCAATCTCGGATGGCTCCCGACCAGGCACCAAATTACCAAGGTCAAGCGATCTAAGCCTAACGAGTCATTTAGAGAGTATGCTCAAAGGTGGAGGCGCCTTCACCTTTCAAAGTTATTCCTTCCATGACAGAATCGAAATGGTCATAACTTTCATAGATGTACAGGAAGCTCCTTTCTATGAAAGAGTTCTAGCTGGTATTGGCAAACCATTTTCTGAAATGATCAAACACGGTGAGATGGCTGAGATGGGATTGAAGTCAGGTAAAATTCAAGACCACAATATCATGTTGTCAGCTTACACAACGTTCCATGGAATTATAGAGAAGCTGAAGGATCCACGTCTCATACTACTGCTACAGTGTCGAAGGAAAATCCACTTTATTTTCCTCAACGGGTTATTAAACCTACTTGCGAAGCAAAGGGGAAGTTGACCATGGAGAAGATTGAAAAATTCCTCCGCACTATGGGCCACAATAAAGCCAAAGTGGTTTTAAGCTTGCGAGAAGCTCCACTCCAGATTTCAATACTGGACTTGGTTTTCTCTTCTGAGGATCATAGAAAGATCTTACTGAAGGTTTTAGAATAAGCGTATTTGCCAAAATTAGTGGATGTGGAAAAATTTCAACATTTGGTTGATCACATTTTCAACAACAATGTGATATCCTTCACTGATGACGATATACCTCCCGAAGGGACCGGTTATTGTAAGCCTTTGCATATTGTTGTTTTGTCTTCCAGGTACAAGCTAGCAGAAGTATTGATAGATGGAGGCTCATCTCTAAATATATGTCCTTATGCCACCTTGGTGAAGATGAATGTCAATCTCAGGCGGATCCAAAGCAGCCATACGGTTATCAGAGCTTTTGATGGATCCCAACAAAATGCCGTCGGAAAGATTGAATTGCCAATTGATATTGGTCCAAATAAATTCAATGTATCCTTCCACATTATCAAGATAAACTCAGGATACAACCTGCTATTAGGGAGACCATGGATACACATGGCTGAAGCTGTTCCCTCCACCTTACATCAACAACTCAAATACATTATCAACAACAGTCTAGCCACTGTCAACGTTGAGCCGGATTGTCCTGAACAAGGAACTCTACCAATTATCATCTTTAATTCAGAAGTTGAACCGGCCAGTTTCCATACTTTGGAAGTGAGTAACACGCAATACTATTCTATTGGAGCGCCACTTCCCGTTCCCAAGATTTCTGTCGAGGTTATGTCGGCCACTTAAGAAATGATGTTATTGGGTCATCAACCTGAACAATGGCTTGGTAAGGATAAGTAGGGTATTAAGCACCCTATCCAAATATCCATTCAAATTGGAACAGCCGGACTAGGCTATTCTGCCAGTTCCAGGTCCAGGAATCCTCATAAACACAAGCAGGTTCCTCAAGCTTCCACCGCACTACGATTCTCTATACCTTTACCTCATGAGTTGATGCAATCTCCAGTAAAGGTTCCAGCCCATGTTGTGGCTATGCTATTTTCGAAACCAGTGCCAATCAAAGCAAAAGATGTGTTGATTCCTGATCCCGAGGCGAAAGAAAAGGAACGGAAACGTAAACATGACCTTGCCCTGATGATGGCAGACATTCGCGTCATTGTTCATGATGAACATACAAAACAGATACACCCTAAACGATGATTGCCCAGATGTCATGGTTATCATTCGGGAGAAGGAAGACAATGGCGATCCTTCCATCACTGCAGTCCATCAGGACTTTGCCCTTGACAATTGGAGCAACACTCCATTCATTGGTCACGAGGGTAAAATGGGCAGAAAATCCCTCTGCCCTGTAGATAACTTTAATTGCTTGCTTTCCTTTACAGCATTAGCAGTTATTTTATCAAGTACATGCTAACACTTTTGTATGATCGAACAGTTTCATATATTAAGTGAAAACATCTTTTGTTTCAGGACTGAATTTAGATGTGCATGTCCTTGCTGATGACATGCCTTCTCTCCGCAAGGGCTGTAACTTTGATGCAAAGTTGGACTCAGACTTGATGGACATCCAAGAGGACATTGAGACACCTCAGGAGATTAAGGAATGGGTCGCAGACAAACCCAAACCCAATCTTGATCAAACCACTCCGTTCAATCTCGAAACCTTAGACAACCCTAAGCTAATCCAGATTGGTTCAGACCTTACCACAAATCAACGGAATGACATGGTTGCACTATTAACCCAATTCCAGGATGTGTTTGCATGGTCTCATAAAAGACATGGTGGGTTTGTCCACTAACATTGTTCTTCATCGCCTTCCCATTAAAGAAGGGTTCAAGCCAGTTAGGCAAAAGCTCAGGCGATTGAAACCTGAATGGAGTTTAAAAGTTAAAGAGGAAATTGTGAAACAATTTCAAGCTGGCATCATCATGGTGTCTACATATCTGGAGTGGATATCCAACATTGTTCCCGTGCCTAAACTAGGGGGAAAGGTTCGAGTTTGCGTGGATTATCGGGATTTGAACAAAGCTTATCTTAAAGATAGCTTTCCCGTGCCCTTTATCCACATTCTTATTGACAATACTGCTCAATACGGCATGTACTCCTTTGCTGATTGCTTTGCTGGGTGCTATCAAAACTGCTTTCATCACGCCTTGGGGAGCCTTTTGCTACAGACGGTTGTCATTCAACCTCATCAACGTCGGGGAAACCTATTAGCGAGCTATGATGGCTCTTTTCCACGATTTAATGCACAAAGAGATAGAGATCTACGTGGATGACATCATTGTCAAATTCCAGAAGGAGGATGCCCATTTAGACCATCTCAAAAAGCTTTTCAGTAGGTTGCGTAAGTACAACTTGAAGTTGAATCCCGCCAAGTGCGCCTTTGGTGTTAAGTCAGGCAAGTTTCTTGGTTTCCTAGTCAGCCACAAAGGGATTTAACTGGATCCTACAAAAATCCAGGCCATCAAGGAAATACCCATTCCTTAGACAGGGAAGGAAATACGGGGATTTTTGGGAAGAATCAACTTCATTAGCAGATTCATTTCTCAACTCACAGCAACCTGTGAGCCTATCTTCAAGCTGTTAAGGAAGAACTCCTCCATGAAATGGAATGATGAGTGTCAGAAAGCCTTCCTCATAATCAAAGAGCAACTAATTAACGCTCCTGTTTTGGTACCTCCCAGGGATGATGTTCCCCTGTTCATGTACCTGTCCATAAATGACAATGATATGGCCTGCATGCTGGGGTAGAAAGACAATAGAGGCCAGGAAAGAGCTATCTATTACCTTAGCAAAAGATTCGGCATCAGTGAACACAAGTACACTCTGATTGAGAAGACTTGTTGTTCTTTAGCATGGGCTTCCATGTGGTTACAACATTACCTCCATGGTCACACAACCCATCTCATATCCCGAATGGATCCTCTCAAGTATGTGTTTAGCAAGCCCATACTGAATTGTCAATTGTCCAGATGGCAGTTGATCCTACAGCAATTTAACATCGTCTATGTGATGCAAAAGTCTGTCAAATGTCAAGGAATTGCGGATCAACTGGCCGTCGCACCTGCAGGGGATTACAAACCCTTAGAAACATACTTTCCCGATGAAGGAGTAATGACAATTCAGCTACAACATCAGTACGATACATCCCGTACGTGGAGAATGTATTCTGATGGAGTTGTTAACACAGAAGGCCCTGGAGCTGGAGTAGTTTTAATATCCGGTACAGGGGAGCAGTATCCCGTCGCCGTCAAATTGCAGTTTGTCAACACCAACAACACAGCTGAGTATGAAGGCTGTATTATGGGGCTAAAACTTGCCCGTTCAATGGGCATCAGACGGTTAACTGTCTTTGGGGATTCTGAATTGGTAATCAAGTAATCCACATGAATCTATCAAACCAAAGAATTACATTTGCTGCCTTACCATCGGCAAGTTCTATAGATGGCTTTGGAGTTCGAAGAAATCTCTTTTCTACATATTCCTCGTAATAGAAATGATTTTGCAGATGCATTAGCAACGTTGGCCTCCTTGGTTTACAAACCGGATAAGGAAAACATGCCAAACATCATGTTTGCTCTACAAAAAGCCCCAGTCTATGGGAATTACATTGGAGAAGTATCGGATGAGCTACCTCTCATCCACAACCCTTGGTATCAGCATATCAAGAATATCTGTGAGATGGATCTACGCCCGCTGAGGCTAACTGAGAAGAGGCGAATTCATCGACTTGCTATGAAATTCTACCTGAACGGAGATGCACTCTACAAAAGAGATGTTGGATTAGGTCTCCTTAGATGTCTGGATAAAGACTCAAAGCTGCATTCATGATGCATGCATTTTATGACAATTTTCTGGATAAAGACTCAAAGTTGCACATATTCTATTATCATTTATCATGATGCATGCATTTTATGTCATGGATTTGCATTCATATTGATGAGTTAGAATTGACCCTATATGGTCTACCCGGATTACCTCCTGTTTGAGGTCCTGGTATGACAGTTTGTTGGCTTTAGATCACCTTTTAGTTGATCGTATGATGAGACACGTGATGTCATTCTTGACTTTCCAGGTTCCTGATAGATTTGTAGAGGGCATGTTGGCGTATTGGATCCTTGAGAGGCACGTGTTTAGATTTGGATCAGAGGAGTTGAATCCAACCTTGGAGGAGTACCAATGTATTACCGGTTTGCCCTTGGACGAGCCTTGTGCCAGGGTGTCGGTTGGTCACTTACGTCACTAGTTCATGACTATGACCAAGTTGTGACGGTCAGTTATTTTGGGTGAGATTACATCTGGACATATGATATCTATGGATTTCTTAATTGATCACTTCGGATCGGCTGATAGTTTTACATTGCACCGAGATGACTTCTCTATTTCAGAGGAGCGATGGAGACATTCCCAATTTGATGCTCTATTGACGTGTCTCATAGCATATTTGTAAATGCATCTTTTTATGGACCGTCTTGATATTGGATTAGTGACAGTGGTTTGCTCGTTGAGGGATGATCACACTATCCTTCCTATAATTTTAGCAAAGACTCTTATGTAAGCTTCTTATTGCCATTCCCATAGTGATGGGTATTTTTGGGTCAGTTCTGTATTATTGTTTGTGTGAGACCCCAAATTTTATGAATAAAGATTTAAATTTCTCAAAATAATTTTTTGAATATTATGGTGTGGATTTGATATAATGTTATAGTTGTGGGTAATATTTACAAATTTTGCAAAGTAAGCAAGTGGTTATATAATATTCGATTGGTCGGGGAATATTCTTTTTGTCAGGGAATATTCGTACGACGACACAATCATTGGTGGACCCCACAACGAAAGTATTGTTGTAGTTAGAAAACGACATAATTATCTTTTTATAAAAATAACAGCGGAAGTTTTACCGTTAAACTTTTGAACTACCCGGTAGCAAAAGTACAGTAATACGCGTGGTTGCATAGTAGCACACGATATTGATTATTAATGCTTACGTAAGAAGTCACTTAGTTATACTCAATTATTGCTACAGTAATTGTTGCATCATATCTCTCATATTATTGATTCGATTATTGTCACAGTATCATCTGCATTATATGATATATTATTAAATCAATAATTGACATGACAAAGTTATTCATATTATTAAATTGCAATATTTACAATGTCTAGAAGTTCTGTTAAGGAGAAGTTTGGTCATCTAATTGGGCGCCAATAAGAAGTAATCCTTATCGGAAAGCCCCCTCTTTCCTGAGAATGACCTGGTTGTTAAATATTGTGAGTTATAATATTTATGATGAATAAGTTCGTGTTAATTAAAGATGAAATTGATAGTTCCATTGTGTTGGAATTATTAGTGTTAATGGAAATCGACATTTCTTTCGATATTAATTGATGTCTGGAAGTTATACTGACCAGTCGGGTAACTAACCGGATAAATGAGCAATTAAATGCTATTAATTCACATGATTATAACTATTTGTTCACATGTGTGTACTATTGATTCACATTCTTATACTATTAGGGGAGTTGGTGCAAGATTGATAATACTTGCATGACTAAGTTAAAAATGGAGGTATAGATGAAGGTACTATACTGTAATTCGTATTTTCAGATGATTATAACTATTGATTCACATGATTGAACTATTGATTCACATTATTTACTATTAGGGGAGGTGATGCAAGTTTGATAATACTTGCAGGACTAAATTAAAAATGAAAGAAAAGTTGGAGGTATTGTACTGTAATATTTTTGAGCCCCAAAACGTGCAATTATCGAAACTATATTTTTCAATAAATAGAAGATCATTCTTCCTTCATTTCTCACCAATTCACTAAAGGTATAGAGCAATTATTATAAAGAGAAATTATAGAGAGAAAAAAGAAGAGAAGTGTACTATGTGACGCCCCCAAATAGGTATACATCACCCATTTTGAGTCGCCAATAACATGGTACAGAAACAACTACAACTTTATTAATACAACATATAAACTGTGAGTTTAAATACAATTATTGCCATCTAGACAATATTCACACCCAAATAAGTCTTCATTATAATTATTGGTACATTATTTTACAAAAATAGTGAGGACTACTAAGACAACTTTCTAGAATCATCATTCTACACCCCGACTAGAACTCACTACATTCTTGCCTCCTGAGAAGAAAAATGGAACTAAAAGAAAAAGGGTGAGCTCAACTAGCCCAGTAAAGAATATTATGACTAAGATAATATAGAACAAATTATCGTTAGTCTTCAACAGGGAAAAATCTGATAAAATACAATAGACAACAAGTTTCAGATCAATATTCGCAGCGGAAATAGTAATTCATAGATGAGTTACGTAGAGAATGAAATCTACTATAATCTATGAATTTAAAAGTCTATCATCATTATTTTATCCCTGTAACATCAATCAATATTCATCTTGAATCAATTATTCATATTTGCACTACAGGCCAAAGATATTCATCAGTCGGTCATGTTCATCTCAACACCTATACATCTTTGCACTACGGGCCAAAGATATTCATAAGAAAATCAACCATCTTTACACTACAGGATAAAGATATTCAGTAATATCATCATTTAGGACTGAGGATGATGAAAAATATTTTAAAAAAAATGAATAAAGTGAAACAAAAGAACAAATATTAAGGATTCGTACTTTAAACAATCTGAGTTCAAAAATACTTCATAAATAACCATAGTGAAGTAAAATTCAAGAATGATCAAAATATGGATATAATCAAAGCTAGTATCCATAATAGATAATTTGGACAGAAATGAAAATTTAATTTTTCTATGAATAGTGTCGTATTCGTGAATAGTATTGTATACGTGAATAGTGTCGTATTTGTGAATAGTAACCCCGACACTAAAAGACAAGAATTTCACAAGAAAAATCTTACCAATATTCCGGCATAATGATATTAGAAGAAATAATATCATTTTAAAAAAAAAAAATATCCCTTACCTCGAAAAGACAGTACTTCTGACTAGAATACTTGATATTGTTTCTGGTATTATTTTCAATTCTAACCTAAGCACCCTATTTATAGGAAAAATGCTTAGAACACAAAAGCAGAAAATTTAATAAAATAATAATATAATTAACAAAATTCAAGCCCACCTTAGACAACTGATCTCAGCTCATTTTACACATGTTAGTGCAGCCCAAAAAACGTTTTTCTTAATAAACATCATTAAAACTTCCAAAAATCAATTATTCTAGACCTTCAGAACTTCAATAATTCATAATAAATAGCCTTTTTATCAGAAAAATTCGACTCTTATGTCTTTTCCATAGGAAATTCCATTCTCTACAACTTTGTAAGTTTAAGTTTTTCCAAATTCCAAACAGAAGTTGACCGAAATCCACAAACAGGCGATTTTACGAGCTATAATCCAATTTCAGTCAAGAAATGAGATCCACCCACATGTTTAACATGTTTTAAACATTTATTGCAACAAAAATACTCTTCCTCCTCATTTATTCATATATCCCACATTCATTGTAAAAATATCACCATCATTATATTATTAAAATATAATAATAAAATTAAATGAATTATTTTATTAGAAGAGATAAAATATCAATTTTCAATAATTGTCACATTAAAAATTTTCTCCATCTACATCCACATAAAATAAATATTTTCCTTATCATATAAATCAATAATTAATTATTCACAAATATTATTACAGAATCACAATATTGACAACCAGGCAGTTCCCAAGAAAGAGGGGGCTTTCCAATAAGGATTTCTCCTTACTGGCGCGCAATTAGGTGACCAAACCTCTCCTTAGACAGAACTTTCTAGACATTGTCAATAATGCTATCAAATAATATTATTCAAATAATATGAATTATTGATCTAATAATGAAAAATACTGTGCAGTGACAATTATTGAAACAACAATAATATAAAATATCAATGCAACAATTATTGAATCAATAAAATATAATATTGAACATTAATTATTGTAACAATTATTGAGTAGTGCCTTCTTACGTAAGAATCAATAATTGATGCAATACCGCGATCTATCGTGTTTTAAACCAATCGGGTATTCCAACAAGATTAATCTGTGATGCTTACTACGCTCGTTATTTATAAACAACTTATACTTGTCGTTTTCTTCATCCAATCGCTTTTCGTTATGGGGCCCACACAAGGCTGAGCCGTCGTACGAATTTTCCCCAATAGTAAGAATATTCCACGACCAAACGAATATTCTCCGATAAAAATTAATATTTTCTAACCACTTGCTTATTTGAAATATTTGCGCATTTTATCCATAACTAACCACATTAATCAAATCAACCCTTACTATTTCAAAGTAATAAATAGAGGAAATTTAATTTCATTTATAATAAGTTGGGGTCTTACAACCTCCCCTCCTTATGAAATTTCGTCCTCGAAATTGACGTACGTACCTGGTGTTTCGAAATGGTGAGGATAGCTCGCTTTCATTTTTGTTTCCAACTCCCAGGTCATTTCCTTAATAGCATGGTTCCTCCACAAAACTTTGACTTGGGGTATGACCTTTGTGCGTAGGACATGCTCCTTCCTATCCAAGATCTTAACATGTACCTCCTCGTACGTTAAGTCTTCGGCTACTCATCCGGTTCTAACTCAATAACGTGGTCCGGGTCTTTCACATATTTATGAAGCACAGATATATGAAAAACATTATGAACATGAGACATACTTGGAGGTAACGCAAGTCTATAGGCTACATTTCCTACTCGGTCAAGAATTTGAAATGGACCAATAAATCGTGGATTGAGATTTCCTCTCTTCCCAAATCTTGTAACTCCCTTCCATGGGGCAACACATAATAATACATGATCCCCAATACTAAATTCCACGTCCTTTCGATGAAGTTCCGCATAACTCTTTTGTCGATCTTGAGTTGTTTGTATACGTTGTCGAATCATTTGGATCTTTTTCGTAGTCATACGTACCAACTCGGTTCCCAACAATGTTGCTCCACCCACCTCATCCCAACATATTGGAGAGCAAAACTTTCGTCCATACAATGCTTCAAATGGAGCCACACCTATTCTTGCCTGGTAACTGTTGTTGTTGGAGAATTCCACCAATGGTAAATACTAATCCCAACTCCCTTTGAAATCTAGGACACATAGTCTTAATAGATCTTCAAGAGTTTGAATAGTCCTCTCTGATTGTCCGTCTGTTTGAGGATGGTATATCGAACTGAATCGTAAATCCGTGCCCATAGCTTTTTGCAAGCTAACCCAAAATCGTGAAGTGAATCTTGGATCACGATTCGAACCTATAGATACTAGTATGCCATGCAATCTCAGAATCTCATTTACATACATATAAGCAAGACGTTTAAGGGAATAAGTCTCCTGTATCGGCAAGAAATGAGCAGACTTGGTTAATCTATCAACAATAACCCAAATAGCATTTATGCCTTGAGAAACCGTGGGAAGACCCGTAACGAAATCAATGATAATGTGTTCCCACTTCCATTTTAGAATCTCAAGTGGTTACAATGGACCCTTTGGCACTTGATGCTCCGCCTTTACACGTTGACAAGTTAAACACCTCGAGATAAACTTTGCAATCTCTCTCTTCATATTGTTCCACCAAAATATGTGTCGAAGATCACGATATATTTTGGTACTTCCGGGATGGATTGTAAACGGTGTATTATGTGCCTCCGTCATGATCTTGTCCTTCAAATTAGAGTCGTTAGGAACACAAAGTCTGGAGTGGACTCGAAGTATTCCTTCTTCGTCGATTCTCGCTTCCGAAATAGCACCTTCTTGTACTTTCTTCTTCATACGCATCAGCTACGGGTCGGTGGCTTGAGTAACTTTAACTTTATCAATTAAAGTTGGTTCTATGCGTATACTTAATATCATCGCACTCGTTCCTACATATGATCTTCTACTCAACGCGTCAGCTACCACGTTTGCTTTTCTAGGATGGTATTAAATAGTGTGGTCGTAATCTTTCAACAACTCGAGCCAACGTCGTTGCCGCATGTTGAGTTCCTTTTGAGTGAAGAAATATTTGAGGCTTTTATGGTCTGAATATATCTCCAGTTTCTCCCTATATAGATAGTTCCTCCAGATCTTTTAGAAAAAACGACTCATCGCTAACTCTCGATCATGAGTAGGATAATTCCTCTCATATTCTTTAAGTTGTCGCGAGGCATAGGCTATGACTTTCCCATGTTGCATGAGAACACATCCTAACCCTTTGCCCGAAGCATCACTGTAGATAAAAATCCATCCGAACCAGATGGTATTGTCAGAACAGGTGCCGAAATGAGTCTCCTCTTAAGCTCTTGAAAACTCTTTTCGCATTCCTCGCTCCATACGAATTTTGTATCTTTCCTAGTCAGCTGAGTTAACGGGGTAGCGATTCGAGAAAATCCTTCCACAAATTTTCAATAATAACCAGCTAGGACCAGAAAGCTACGTACTTTGGTCACCGACTTTGGTTGCTCCCAAGTTTGTATTGCTTCAATCTTTGTCGGGTCGATAGATACTCCGTGTTTTGACACCACGTGCCCAAGGAATGCTACTTCCTCAAGCCAGAACTCGCATTTCTTCAACTTGGCATATAGCTTGTTTTCACGAAGCCTTTGGAGTACCAGCTTCAAATGGTGCTCATGATCTTCATGGCTTTTGGAATATATGAGAATGTCATCAATAAAGACAACAACGAACTGATCCAAATAATCCTTGAATACTCGGTTCATCATATCCATGAAAGCCGCAGGAGCATTAGTCAATCCAAAAGACATGACTAAGAATTCATAATGTCGTCATAGGGAGTTACAAGGCGGTCTTTGGAATATCCTCGATTCTAATCTTCAACTGATGATATCCAGAACGAAGATCGATCTTTGAAAAGAATTGTGCTCCTTGTAATTGGTCAAACAGGTCATCAATACGAGGTAGAGGATACCTATTCTTGATGGTAACATGGTTTAATTCCCGATAGTCAATACAAAGTCGGATACTCCCGTCTTTCTTCTTTACAAATAAAATAGGAGCACCCCAAGGAGATGTACTAGGACGAATGAAACCGATGTCCAACAACTCCTGTAGTTGGACCTTTAACTCCTGAAGTTCAATAAGAGCCATTCGATATGGGGTTTTAGAAATGGGCTTTGTACCAGGTTCAAGATCAATAAATAATTCAACTTCACGTTCTGGGGGAAGACCGGGAAGTTCTTCAGGAAACACGCCAGGAAATTTACTAACAACAGGAATATTATTAAAATCTGACGTGCCTTTATTCAAATCCATAACATGGGCTAAGAAAGCTTGACATCCATTTTTCAATAAACGAATAGCTTTATGACTAGATATGACAGTGATTGATTTTAATGGTTTAGTTGCTTGAATTCATACAACAGGTTGGTTAGGAATATGAAAACTAACAACCTTACGAAAACAATCAATTTTGGCATAATGAGTAGTTAACCAATCAATCCCTAAAATAACATCAAAAGCAAGTATCTTTAAAGAGATAAGGTCAACAGGTAATGTGATGGTGCCAACTTGGATCAAACAAGATTTATAAACAGTGGATGTGATGAAAGTTTCTCCTAACGGAGTCTCCATAGATAAATCAAAGTCTAATTTCTCCGGAGTTAAGTTTAAACGTTGAGCACAAGCATGAGAGATAAATGAATGGGTAACACAGGTATCAAGTAAGGTACAAACTTCGCAAGAATTTATGGTTAGCTTACCCGTGATCACCTCGTTTGGGTTCCTCGTATTTTGACCAGTCACGACAAACGCTCTTCCAGGAACTGTTGACTTTGACTTTTCTGGAACAGCCTTTTAAGTCACCATCCCCGTTGAACTTGGTTTCGCTACCGTACAATCTCGAGCGATATGTCCTTCCTTTCCACAATTATAACATACCTTGAACTGTTATGGGCAGTTTGGGCTGATATGTCCCTCTTTTCCACATTTATAGCATACGACCGGTGGTCGTTTTCCTCCCTTAGAACCAGTTGCTGCTGGTGTTGACGTCTTCACATGGTCATTGTTGAATCTCCTCTTTTTAAAATCTCTTCCTGACTCGCTTCTTCTATTCTCATGACTATGATTACTACTAGAGTGGTTACCGCCTTTGTTCATATTCTTCTTTCTCCACTGGTTGTCATTGTTCTAATGATTGCTGTCACCAGTATGATCCTGGTTATGGTCCCTCGGTTGAACGTACTCGTTATCTCGCTCTAACCATTGAGCCCTGTTGACAACATCTGAATAGAGAGTAAATTTATTAGAAATGAGATACTGACGTATGCCAGGTTTCAAACCTCTCAGAAACATCCGTGTCATACGTTCCTCATTCTCCACCAAATGAGGTGTAAACCTGAATAACTCTGTAAACTTTGCCTCGTACTGGGACACCGTCATGTTATTTTGTTCCAGTCTAATGAACTCCACTTCCTTCATATGACGAATACTTTCAGGAAAGTACTTGTCATTGAAAAGTTTTTGAAACGTCTCCCAAGACATGCTGAGTGCGGCTGGATGGGTACGCTTCATAGATTCCCACCAGTAATCTGCCTCATTACGGAACATAAAGGTGGCGAATGGAACCTTATGTTCCTCCGTGCATCCCAAGACATCGAATATCTTGGTGATTTGTTTGACCCACGTTTCTGCCTTAATCGGATCCGGCTTTCCCCAGAATTCTGGTGGTTCCAACTCTTTGAACTGCTTGGCTGTGACAAACCGAGCGTTGTTATCATTTCCACTTATATTTTGTGCACGAGTCTCCCTCGTCTGATTTTGCATGAACTGTAAAAAGCTTCTAAACATCCCGTCGTTCATCATCTGCTCAATGGTGTTGTTCACAAGAGGAACATTGCCAGCCTATTGCACGTTCTCCTCGTTGGTGAGTAAAGGTGTCTCCACGGTCTCATTTACTCCACTGTTAACATTCTCAGTCGACATTCTCAAATACTGCCATAAAACAAGGGTTAATTAAGGAAATCAACATATCACATAATATCCCTATATACTGACCAACTAACAAATAAGCTTAGGTAGGACACATTAGCGAAGGATTTACTCATCTCTCCCCTCCTAGTTCTATTCCCCGATCTCCGCCAGAGATCATATCCCTAAGCTTTGATACCAACTGTGACGCCACCAAACTAGGTATATATCACCCATTTTGAGTCGCCAATAACATTGTACAGAAACAACTACAACTTTATTAATACAACATATAAACTGTGAGTTTAAATACAAATATTGACATCTAGACAATATTCACACCCAAATAAGTCCTCATTACAATTATTAGTAAATTATTTCACAAAAATGGTGAGGACTACTAAAACAACTTTCTAGAATCATCATTCTACACCCCGACTAGAACTCGCTACATTCTTGCCTCCTGAGAAGAAAAATGGAACTAAAAGGAAAAGGGTGAGCTCAACTAGCCCAGTAAAGAATATTATGACTAAGATAATATAGAACAAATTATAGTTAGTCTTCAACAGGGAAAAATCTGATAAAATACAATAGACAACAACTTTCTAATCAATATTCGTAGCAAAAATAGTAATTCATAGATGAGTTACGTAGAGAATGAAATCTACTATAATCTATGAATTTAAAAGTCCATCATCATTATTTTATCCCTGTAACATCAATCAATATTCATCTTGAATTAATTATTCATCTTTGCACTACAGGCCAAAGATATTCATCAGTCGGTCATGTTCATCTCAACACCTGTAAGTCTTTGCACTACGGGCCAAAGATATTCAGAAGAAAATCAACCACCTTTGCACTACAGGCCAAAGATATTACGTAATATCATCATTTAGGGATGAGGATGATGAAAAATATTTTAAAGAAAACGAATCAAGTGAAACAAAAGAACAAATATTAAGGATTCGTACTTTAAACAATCCGAGTTCAAAAATACTTCATAAATAACCATAGTGAAGTAAAATTCAAGAATGATCAAAACATGGATACAATCAAAGCTAGTATCCATAATAGATATTTTGGACAAAAACGAAAATTTAATTTTTACGTGAATAGTGTCAGATATCGTGAATAGTCTTTGTATCGTGAATAGTCAGATATCGTGAATAGTAACCCCGACCCTAAAAGACAAGAATTTCACAAGAAAAATCTTACCAATATTCCGGCATAATGATATTAGAAGAAATAATATCATTTAAAAAAAAATATCCCTTACCTCGAAAAGGCAAGATTACTTGATTGGAATACTAGATATAGTCTTTGAAGGAACTTCAGACCGTATAACAACACTCAAAGTATTAAAATACTCACAAGAATACGCTCGATAATATAGAAAGAGAAAGTGAGAGAAAACTTCAGTTTATGGTGTGATTTTTAATTCTAACCTAAGCACCCTATTTATAGGAAAATGCTTAGAACACCAAAGCCGAAAATTTAATAAAATAATAATATAATTAACAAAATTCAAGCCCACCTTAGACAACTGATCTCAGCTCATTTTTCACATGTTAGTGCAACCCAAAAAACGTTTTTCTTAATAAACATCATTAAAACTTTCAAAAATCAATTATTTTGGAACTTCGGAACTTCAATAATTCATAATAAATAACCCTTTTATCAGAAAAATTTAAATCTTATGTCTTTTCCATAGGAAATTTGTGACGCCCCCAAAATAGGCATACATCACCTATTCTGAGTCGCCAAATACATAGTACAGAATACAAATATAATCTTTAATATACAACAAGAAAGCTGTGAGTTTTAATACAAATATTGTCTTCTAGACAATATCCACTCTCAGAATAAGTCCTTATTACATTTATTGTCTCACTATTTAATAGAATAGTGAGGACTACTAATACTATCATTTGGACCGTCACTCCATTCCCCAACTAGTCCCGGCTACGTTCTCATTTCCTGAAGAGAACAGTGAAGGAAAGGGTGAGCTCAACTAGCCTAGTAAGAAATATTATGACTAAGATAATGCAGAATAAATTATCATTAGTCTTCAACAATGTTAAACTAATAAAATACAATTGACATCAAGTTTAACTGAAGCGGAACAAGTAATCCATTAAAAGAGTCAAATAGAGAATAAAATCTACTATCTTTTATGATTTAAAAAGGTTCTTCATCACTTTTATCGCTGAGACTCCGCTTAATAAATAATGCACATCATCCCTGCACTACGGCCAAGGATATTCATTAGTATCATGACCACAAATTATCCATGCACTACGGGCTAAGGATATTCGTGTATTTATCAACGGTCCTGATCATGCCATAAAACAATTCATCTTTGCTCCCTTGGCCAAACAGAATCCATAGCCATAATCATACCAAAAACTATCCATCAATGCAGTACGGGCCAATGAGGAGTTTTTCCACATCATTTGTAATATTACGGTCATGATTATACCGAATAATCCCTGGTCATAATCATACCAAGTCCAACTATGCACTACAGGCCACATATGACTTTCAACATAATATAAACATGAGGATGATGACAATGATATAAGAATTCAATAAAACAAGTTCAAGAATTAATTTATCCAGGAACTAATAACGTCCAAATTGTCAACATAATACTTCTTTGTAGAGTAAAATTCAAGAATGCTCAGAAGAATATTTCCATTGGAAGATACTGGATGAAACATAAATATCAAGGATATTCCACTAATTTCATGGAGTATAGAAGTCAAAACTTTAACCAACTAAGTATAATAATGAATGGAATAACAAAAGAAATCACCATGCATACAGATTGTGATGACAAAAGTTATTCAATGAGAATAATAAATAATGGAACCAGGTCAAGCATAATACGCACCGACAAGATATTCCAATAGAATAATAAAGAATGGAATAACAACTGAAATTACCATGCATGCGGTACTTGAGCATGTAGGCGAGTTATTCCAATGAATAATAAATAACGGAATCAGTCCCTACAAAATGCATGAGATAGGATATTCCAACGTAATAATAAAGATGGAACTACGTCCCCGTAAAACGCATGCATACATGATATTCAAATGTAATAATAAAGAAAGGAATAACAAATGAAATCACCAAGTATAGGGTAGTGGATCGCGATATACAAAAGTTATTCCAATGTAATAATAAAGAATGTCATAACAAATGTAAATCACCAAGTATAGGGTAGAATGGCGTATATAGGTTATTCCAATAGAATAATAAAGAATGGAATAACAGAAGTTCTATTCATGAATATAAAAATAATAATACCCCTTACCTTATAAAGAAGAGTACTCCGACGGTAGGGCGGGGATATACTTGAAGAAACTTGCACTACGCTCAAAGCTTTCTTAAACGCTAAAGAAATACGCTCAAGATTATAGAAGAATAATTCTCTCTATAGTTTCTCTCTCTAGAGTTTCAGTGAATTCGTAAGAAATAATGAAGGAATGAGCTTCTATTTATAGAAGAATGGACTAAATAGTAACCAATCCATGAACGGTCCAGATCAATTTAATTTAAACGGACGGTCCAGATTGATTTACAATAAAATATAATATATTTTATTTATAATCTAATAAAACGAATAACTTTTAAAAAGATTTTTCTATGCAAACACTATGTAGGCACTATCCAAATACTATGCATAATAAAATATAATATAATCTAATTATTGTCTAATAAAACAGATAACTTTATAAAAGTATTCTGTTTTATATAAAAAGATTTTATTATTAGCCTAATAAAACGAATAACTTTATAAAAGTATTCTGTTTTATATAAAAAGTTTTTCTGTTTTATTACATTAATAATACTAATAAAACAAAACTTATATAATATATATATATATATATATATAACAATCAACAATAATTGAATCAAATAACGTGAGATACTATACAGCAACTATTGTAGCAATAATTGAACAAAACTGAGTGACTTCTCATATAAGCATCAATAATCAATATCGTGTGCTACTATGCAACCACGTGTATTACTGTACTTTTACTACCGAGTAGTTCAACAGTATTAACGGTAAAACTTCCGCCATTATTTTCATAAAAATATTTTTGTCGTTTTCTCAATCCGACAATAATTCTGTTGTGGGGTCCACCAATGATTGTGCCGTCGTACGAATATTCCCCGACACAAAGAATATTCCCCGACCAATCAAATAATATAATAACTTGCAAAATTTGCAAAATTTATAAATATTACCCACAACTATAACATTATATTAAATCCACACCATAATATTAAAAAAAAAATCGAGAAATTTAAATCTTTATTCATAAAATTTGGGATTTTACAATCTCCCCTCCTTATAAAATTTCGCCCTCAAAATTTACGTACGTACCTTGTATGCCGAACAGACGAGGACACTTCGTCCCATTCTAACTCTTGATGTATAACCTTTGAGTGTTGAATACATTCTTGGATTTTAACAGGTATATCTTCATACGTTAAAGTATTCACTATCTCGTCCGGTTCTAAATCAATAATGTGGTTCGAGTCATCCACATATTTACGTAACATCGATACGTGAAAAAACGTTATGAACACGCGACATACTTGGCGGTAAAACGAGTCTATAAGCCACAGTTCCTACTTGATCGAGGATTTCAAATGGGCCAATTAAATCGAGGGTTAAGATAACGCCTTCTTGAACCTTCTTCTTCACATTCATCAGCTCTGAGTATGTAGCTTGAGCGGCTTTAACTTTATCGATTAAAGTCGATTCTAATCGTATATTCGTTTTTTCACATGTGTTCATATATTCGCACTCATAAACGCATACGATCTTCTACTCAACGCGTCAACTACCACGTTCGCTTTTCCACGATGGTATTGAATGGTACGATCGTAATCTTCAACAACTCGAGTCAACATCTTTGGCGCATGTTACGTTTGTTTTAGTTGAAGAAATATTTAAGGGTTTTAGAACTTGGGTTTTGTACTTGGGTCAGTACAAAATTCGATTTCATGCTCTAGGGATAGGCTAGGAAGTCTTCATGAATACGTCAGGAAATTTATTATCGATAGAAATATCATTCAAAACTGTGACCCTCATCCAAGACTTGGATAATACGTCACATTGATACCTATCAACTTGTCATCTTCATTCACGATGTCGCCTACAGAAAGTCTGGCTTCGGTGCATTCAACACAAGAAAGTCAACAACGAAAGGATCGGGCTCTTTACTTATGGCTTGATATGACAATGATTGACTTTAGTGGTTTGGTTACTTTGAATTCGCATAACAGGTTGGTTAGAAATATGAAAGCTAACAACCTTACTAAAAGCATGATGAGTAGTTAACCAATCAATTCCAAAAATCAAATCAAAGGCAAGTATTTTCAAAGAGATAAGATCGACAGGTAACGTGAAAGTGTTAATTTGAACAAGATTTATAAATAGTGGAGGTAACGAAGGTTTCTCCCAACTGAGTTTAAATAGATATATCAAAGTTTAACTTCTTCGGAGTTAACTTCAAACATTGAACACAACTAGGTGAAATAAAAGAGTGAGTAGAACCGGTATCTAGCACGATATAGACTTCGCAAGAGTTTATGACTAATATACCCGTGATAATTTTATTCAGGTTCCTCGTCATGAAAAAAAAACGCTCTCGCTTAAACTACCGGCTTTGGCTTATCTGGGACATCCTTTGGCATCACTATACCAGCTGGACTTGACTTCACCATACGACAAGATCGAGCTAGGTGACCTTCTCTTCCGCAATTAAAACACATTTTGGATTGCTGGGTACAAATTGGACGGATGTGTCCCTCCTGTCCGCATTTGAAACATACGACCGGTGGTCGTTCTACTTCCTTTGAAACAGGTGCTGGTGCCGACGTCTTCACATCATTGTTGAACCTTCTCTTCTTGAAATGTCCATTCTTATTATTTTGGCCATGATTACCACTGAAGTGGTTACCATTTTTGGCATGTTGATTCCCTCCATGCTTATTGTCACCGCTTTGATGACTGTTATCACCGATATTATCATTTTGCAGGCTGCTCAATTTTGGTTGGGTTGACTCATTATCATGCTCCAATAACTGAGCCCTATTAACAGCATCTGAATACAAACACAGTTTATGAAAGATAAGATATTGACGTATCTCAGGTTTCAAACCTCTTAGAAACATTCGCGTCATTCTATCCTCATTATCAACCAAATGAGACGCAAATCGGGACAACTCGGCAAACTTGGCTTCGTACTGCGACACAGTCATGTTATTTTGCTCCAACTTGATAAACTCCACCTCCTTCATGTGACGAATACTTTCGGGAAAGTACTTGTCATTGAACAACTCTTGGAACTTCTCCCAAGACATCTTGAGTGCGTCAAGCTGGGTACGTTTTACAGATTCCCACCAGTAATCTGCCTCTTCACGCAACATAAAGGAGGGGAATGGAACCTTTTGCTCCTTGGAGCATCCCAAGACATCAAATATCTTGTTGATCTGCTTTAACCACGTCTCCGCCTTAAGTGGTTCTGGCTTTCCCAAAAACTCCGGTGGTCCCAGCTCCTTGAACTGCTTAGCGGTGACCAACCGTGGGTTGACATTGTTTCCACCTGCATTATGAACAGGAGCCTCTCTCGTTTGGTGTTGCATGAATTCTAAAAAGCTCCTAAACGTACCGTCGTTCGTCATTTGATTAGTGTTGTTATTTACAGGAGGATTATCGCCTTCCTAATGCACATTATCATGATTATTGATCTGTGGAGACTCAACGGTCTCCTGTGCTACATTGATGTTCTCAACATTCTCGGATGCCATTTTAAAACACTGCCACAAAACAAGGGTTAATTAACATATCACATATTATCCCTATACTCTGACCGACCAATTAAATATCAAATAGACTTAGGTAGGTTATACTAGCGAAGAAATTCCCCGTCTCTCCCCTCCTAGTTCTTGTCTCACATCTCAGCCAGGGATCATATCCCTAAGCTTTGATACCAACTGTGGCGCCCCCAAAATAGGCATACATCACCTATTCTGAGTCGCCAAATACATGGTACAGAATACAAATACAATCTTTAATATACAACAAGAAAGTTGTGAGTTTTAATACAAATATTGTCTTCTAGATAATATCCACTCTCAGAATAAGTCCTCATTACATTTATTGTCACACTATTTAACAGAATAGTGAGGACTACTAATACTATCATCTGGACCGTAACTCCATTCCCCGACTAGTCCCGGCTACGTTCTCATTTCCTGAAGAGAACAGTGAAGGAGAGGGTGAGCTCAACTAGCCCAGTAAGAAATATTATGACTAAGATAATGCAGAATAAATTATCATTAGTCTTCAACAATGTTAAACTGATAAAATACAATAGACATCAAGTTTAACTGCAGTGGGACAAGCAATCCATTAAAAGAGTCAAGTAGAGAATAAAATCTACTATCTTTTATGATTTAAAAAGGTTTTTCATCACTTTTATCGCTGAGACTCAGCTTAATAAATAATGCACATCATCCCTGCACTACGACCAAGGATATTCATTAGTATCACGACCACAAATTATCCATGCACTACGGGCCAAGGATATTTGTGTATTCATCAACGGTCCTGATCATGCCATAAAATAATTCATCTTTGCTCCCTTGGCCGAAGAGAATCCATAGCCATAATCATACCAAAAACTATCCATCAATGCAGTACGGGCCACATTATTTGTAACATTACGGTCATAATTATACCGAATAATCCCTGGTCATAATCATACCAAGTCCATCTATGCACTACAGGCCACAGATGACTTTCAACATAATATAAACATGAGGATGATGACAATGATATTAAAATTCAATAAAACAAGTTCAATAATTAATTTATCCAGGAATTAATAACGTCCAAATTGTCAACATGATACTTCTTTGTAGAGTAAAATTCAAGAATGCTCAGAAGAATATTTCCATTAGAAGATACTGGATGAAACATAAATATCAAGGATATTCCACTAATTTCATGGAGTATAGAAGTCAAAACTTTTACCAACTAAGTATAATAAAGAATGGAATAATAAAAGAAATCACCATGCATACTAAGATTGTGATAGGCAAAGTTATTCCAATGTAATAATAAATAATGGAACCAGGTCAGCGTAATACGACCCAAATGGGATATTCCAATGTAATAATAAAGAATGGAATAACAATGAAATTACCATGCATGCGGTACTTTCAGATAGCTGCAGGTATTCCAATGAATAATAGATAACGGAATCGGTCCCGCGTAAAATGCATGAGATAGGATATTCTAATGTAATAATAAAGATGTAACCAGTCCCCGAGCGTAAAACGCATAAAGATATGATATTCCAACAGAATAATAAAGAAAGGAATAACAACAGAAATCACCAAGTATAGGGTAGACCGCATATACAGGTTATTCCAACAGAATAATAAAGAATGTCATAACAACAGAAATCACCAAGTATAGGGTAGACCGCGTATACAGGTTATTCCAATCAGAATAATAAAGAATGGAATAACAGAAGTTCTATTCATGAATATAAAAAATAATAATACCCCTTACCTTATAAAGAAGAGTACTCCGACGGTAGGGCGGGGATATACTTGAAGAAACTTGCACTACGCTCAAAGCTTTCTTAAACGCTAAAGAAATACGCTCAAGATTATAGAAGAATAAATTCTCTACGTTTTCTCTCTAGAGTTTCAGTGAATTCGTAAGAAATAATGAAGGAATGAGCTTCTATTTATAGAAGAATGGACTGAATAGTAACCAATCCAAGAACGGTCCAGATCAATTTACTTTAAACGGACGGTCCAGATTGATTTACAATAAAATATAATATATTCTATTTATAATCTAATAAAACGATAACTTTTAAAAAGATTTTTCTATGCAAACACTATGCAGACACTATCCAAATACTATGCATAATAAAATATAATATAATCTAATTATTGTCTAATAAAACATATAACTTTATAAAAGTATTCTGTTTTATATAAAAAGATTTTACTATTAGCCTAATAAAACGAATAACTTTATAAAAGTATTCTATTTTATATAAAAAGTTTTTCTATTTTATTACAATAATAATACTAATAAAACAAAACTATATATATATATATATATATATATATATATATATATATATATATAACAATCAACAATAATTGAATCAAATAACGTGAGATACTATACAGCAACTATTGTAGCAATAATTCAACAAAACTGAGTGACTTCTCACATAAGCATCAATAATCAATATCGTGTGCTACTATGCAACCACACGTATTACTGTACTTTTACTACTAAGTAGTTCAACAGTATTAATGGCAAAACTTCCGCCGTTATTTTCATAAAAATATTTTTGTCGTTTTCTCAATCCGACAATAATTCTGTTGTGGGGTCCACCATTGATTGTGCCATCGTACGAATATTCCCCGACCAATGGAATAATATAACAACTTACATACTTTGCAAAATTTATAAATATTACCCACAACTATAACATTATATTAAATCCACACAATAATCTTCAAAAAAAATCGAGAAATTTAAATCTTTATTCATAAAATTTGGGATTTTAAAAAATTCCATTCTCTACAACTTTGTAAGTTTAAGTTTTTCCAAATTCCAAACAGAAGTTGACCGAAATCCACAAACGGGCAATTTTACGAGCTATAATCCAATTTCAGTCAAGAAATGGGGTCCACCGACATGTTTAATATGTTTTAAACATTTATTGCAACAAAAATACTCTTCTTCCTCATTTATTCATATATCCCACATTCATTATAAAAATATCACTATTATTATATTATTAAAATATAATAATATAATTAAATGAATTATTTTATCAGAAGAGATAAAATATCAATTTTCAACAATTGTCACATTAAAAAATTTCTCCATCTGTATCCACATAAAATAAATATTTTTCTTATCATATAAATCAATAATTAATTATTCACAAATAATATTACAGAATCACAATATCGACAACCAGGCAGTTCCCAGGAAAGAGGGGGCTTTCCAATAAGGATTTCTCCTTACTGGCGCACAATTAGATGACCAAACCTCTTCTTAGACAGAACTTTCTAGAAATTGCCAATAATGCTATCAAATAATATTATTCAAATAATATGAACTATTGATCTGATAATGAAAAATACTATGCACTGACAATTATTGAAACAACAATAATATAAAATATCAACGCAGCAATTATTGAATTAATAAAATATAATATTGAATAGTAATTACTGTAACAATTATTGAGTAGTGCCTTCTTACGTTAGAATCATTAATTGGTGCAATACCATGTGCTACTGTGTTTTAACCACCGGGTATTCCAACAGTATTAACGGTAATAACTACGCCGTTATTTATAAACAACTTATACTTGTCGTTTTCTTCATCCAATCGCTTTCCATTATGGGGCCCACATAAGGTACGTGCTGAGTCATTTAATATTCCAACAAAGTAAGAATATTCCACGACCAAATGAATATTCTTCGATAAAAATAAATTATTTTATAACCACTTGCTTATTTGAAATATTTGCGCATTTTACCCATAACTAACCACATTAATCAAATCAACCCTTACTATTTCAAAGTAATAAATAGAAAAAATTTAATTTCATTTATAATAAGTTGGGGTCTTACATACTACCTCTCTACTCCAGTATCCAGTTTTTTTCTAAGGTAAGGGGTATTATTTCTTTCATATTCCTGAAGAGAACTTATGTTATTCCATTATTTATTATACATTGGAATAACTTTTGTATATCTGATACCACATACATGGTGAAAATTTTCTATTATTCCATTCTTTAATATTACATTGAATAACTCCGTATATGCTGGCAATCTGCATACATTGTGAAATTCTTTCGTTATTCCATTCTTTATTATTCTGTTGAAATAACCTCTTTATGCGAAGTACCACATACATGGTGAAATTCTTCTGTTATTCCATTCCTTATTATTCTGTTGGAATAACCTATATATGCGAATTATTCGGTATAGTCATGACCATTGATAATTTAATGAATATCCTTGGCAAAAAAGCGGGGATGACTTCGATGATGTGGTTTTATTTATTGTTGAGTCTCAACGATAAAAATTGATGAAAACATTTTAAATCATAGAAGATAGTAGATATCATGCTCTACTTGACTCTTCTAATGGATTGCTTATTCCGCTACAGTTAAACTTGATGTCTATTGTATTTATCAGTTTAAAATTGTTCAAGACTAATGATAATTTATTCTGCATTATCTTAGTCATAATATTTTTTACTCGGCTAGTTGAGCTCACCCATTTCTTTCACTGTTCTCTTCAGGAAATGAGAACATAGCCGCGACTAGTCGGGGAACGGAGTGACGGTCCAGATGATAGTATTAGTAGTCCTCACTATTCTATTAAATAGTGTGACAATAAATGTATTGAGGACTCCTTTGAGTGTGGATATTGTCTAGATGACAATATTCTTATTAAAACTCTCAATTTATGTTTTGTTGTATTTTACACGACTGTTGTATGATTAGTTTGTATTTGTATTCAGTACCTTGTATCTGACGACCCAAGATGGGTTATGTATACCTATTTTGGGGGCGTCACAGTTGGTATCAAAGCTTAGGGATATGATCCCTGGCTGATATGTGAGACAAGAGCTAGGAGGGGAGAGACGGGGAATTCCTTCGCTAGTATGACCTACCTAAGTTTATTTGGTATTTAATTGGTCGGTCAGAGTATAGGGATAATATGTGATATGTTAATTAACCCTTGTTTTGTGACAATGTTTGAAAATGGCATCTAAAAATGTTGATATCAACAATGAAGCACATGAGACCATTGAGTCACCAACGATCAAAACCAAGGATAATGTGCAACATGAAGACAATAATCTAGGTGTAAACAATAATGACGCCGACCAATTGACAAATGATGGTATGTTTAGGAACTTTTTAGAATTCATGCAACACCAAAGGAGAGAGACTCATGTTCATAATTCAGGTGGAGTCAATGGCAACCCACGGCTGGTCACTACTAAGCAGTTCAAGGAGCTAGGACCACCGGAGTTTTTGGGAAAGCCAGAACCACTTAAGGCGGAGATGTGGTTAAAGTAGATCACCAAGATATTTGATATCTTGGGATGCTCTGAGGAGAAAAAGGTTCCCTTTTCCACCTTTATGTTGCGTGAAGAGACAGATTACTGGTGGGAATTTGTAAAACGTACCCAGCCTGACGCACTCAAGATGTCTTGGGAGAAGTTCCAAGAGCTATTCAACGACAAGTACTTTCTCGAAAGTATTCGTCACATGAAGGAGGTGGAATTCATCAAGTTATAGCAAAACAATATAACCGTGTCGTAATACGAGGCTAAATTTGCGGAGTTATACCGGTTTGCATCCCATTTGGTTGATAATGAGGAGTGAATGACGCGAATGTTTCTAAGAGGTTTGAAACCCGATATACGTCAATACCTCATTTCTCACAAACTTTGTTTATATATAGATGTTGTGAATAGGGCTCAATTATTGGAGCGCGATAATGAGTCAGCAAAACCAAAAAGCAACGACCAACAACACGATAATAATCGTACCGGTGGCAACAACCATCGGAACAATGATAACCATCGTGGAAGAAATTATCATACCAAGAATGGTAACCACTTCAGTGGTAATCATTGCCAAGATAATAGGAGTAGAAATTTCAAGAAGAGAAGGTTCAACAACGATGGAAAGACAGCAGCACCAACACCCGTTTTCAAGGAAGGAGAACGACCACTAATTGTATGCTTCAAATGCGGAGGGGAGGGACATATCAGTCCAAAATATGTGATGCAGTCCAAAGCATGTTACAATTGTGGAAAAGAAGGTCACCTAGCCTGATTTTTCCATGCACCAAAGTCAAGTCCATCTGGGACGGTGGCACCAAAGGCGGATACGGACAAAACAAAGTTGGTGGTTTTAGGAAGATCGTTTTTCGTGACTTCTCAAAAAGCGAGTAACCCGAATGAAGTTAGCACGGGTTAGTTAATTATAAATTTTTACAAAGTCTATACCTTATTAGATACCGGTTCTACCCATTATTTTATCTCTCTTGCTTGCGCTTAACGTTTAAATTTAACTCTAGAGAAGTTATACTTTGACTTATCGATTGAAACTTCGTTAGGAGAAACCTTCATTTCATGTGTTATCCAAGTCTTGGATGAGAGTCACAGTTTTTAAATGATATTTCTATCATTAATAAATTTCCTAACGTATTTTTGAAGACTTTTTAGCCTACCCCCAGAGCGTGAAGTTAAATTTTGTATTGACCCCAATACAAAACCTATTTCTAAAACCCTTAAATATTTCTTCAACCAAAATGAATGTATTATGCGCCAAAGACGTTGGCTCGAGCTGTTGAAGATTACGATCATACCATTCAATATCATTGTGGAAGAGCGAACGTGGTAACTGATGCGTTGAGTAGAATATCGTATGCGTTTACGAGTGCGATGTTGTTAACACAAAAAACCCATTTCGTATAACTTACAAATGATGAAGATAGAGTTAAAGACTCTAGAGACCCATGTGAAGATAGCGAATATACGAGTAGAATCGACTTTAATCGATAAAGTTAAAGCCGCTCAAGCTACATACTCAGAGTTGATGAATGTGAAGAAGAAGGTTCAAGAGGGTGTTATTCTAGAAGCAAGAATCGATGAACAGAGGAAATCTCAACCCTCGATTTAATTGGCCCATTTAAAATCCTCGATCGAATAGGAACTGTGGCCTATAGACTCGTTTTACCGCCAAGTATGTCCCGTGTTCATAATATTTTTCACGTATCGATGTTACGTAAATATGTGGATGACCCGAACCACATTATTAAATTAGAACTAGACGAGATAGCAGAAGATTTAACGTATGAGGAAATACATATTAAAATCTAGGATAAGAAGGATCATATTCAACACTCAAAGGTTATACCTCAAGAGTTAGAATCTGAAATGAAGTCAAGGTATCCTCATCTCTTCGGCATACCAGGTACGTACGTAAATTTTGAGGGCAAAATTTCATAAGGAGTGGAGATTGTGAGACCCCAAATTTATGAATAAAGATTCAAATTTCTCAAAATATTTTTTTGAATAAGATGGTGTGGATTTGATATAATGTTATAGTTGTGGGTAATATTTACAAATTTTACAAAGTAAGCAAGTGGTTATATAATATTCGATTGGTCGGGGAATATTCTTTTCGTCAGGGAATATTCGTACGACGACAAAATCATTGGTGGACCCCACAACGGAAGTATTGTCATAGTTAGAAAACGACATAATTATCTTATTATAAAAATAGCGGCAGAAGTTTTACCGTTAAACTGTTGAACTACCCGGTAGTAAAAATGCAAGATGTCTGGCTGTGGTTGCATAGTAGCTTTACATGATTGATTATTGATACTTACATAAGAAGTCACTAAGTTATACTTAATTATTGCTACAGTAATTATTGCATCATATCTCTCATATATTATTGATTCAATTATTGTCACAGTATCATCTGTATTATATGATATATTATTAAATCAATAATTGAGACGACAAAATTATTCATATTATTAAATTACAATATTTACAATGTCTAAAAGTTCTGTCAAGGAGAGGTTTGGTCATCTAATTGCGCGCCAATAAGGAGAAATCCTTATCGGAAAGCCCCCTCTTTCCTGGGAACGATCTGGTTGTTAAATATTGTGAGTTATAATATTAATGATGAATAAGTTCGTGTTGATTAAAGATGAAATTGATAGTTCCATTGTGTTGGAATTATTAGTGTTAGTGGAAATCGACATTTATGTCGATATTAATTGATGTCTGGAAGTTATACTGACCAGTCGGGTAATTAACCGGATAAATGAGAAATTAATTTCTATTAATTCACATGATTATAACTATTTGTTCACATGTGTGTACTATTGATTCACATTCTTGTACTATTAGGGGAGTTGGTGCAAGATTGATAATACTTGCATGACTAAGTTAAAAATGGAGGTATAGATGGAGGTACTATACTGTAATTCATATTTTCACATGATTATAACTATTGATTCACATGATTGAACTATTGATTCACATATTTACTATTAGGGGAGGTGGTGCACGTTTGATAATACTTGCAGGACTAAATTAAAAATGAAGAAAAAGAGGAAGGTATTATACTGTAATATTTCTAGCCCAAAAACGTGCAATTATCGAAACTATATTTTCCTATAAATAGAAGCTCATTCTTCCTTCATTTCTCACCAATTCACTAAAGCTATAGAGCAATTATTATAGAGAGAAATTATAGAGATAAAGGTGAAGAGAAGTCTGCTACCTCTCTACTCCAGTATCCAGTTTCTTTATAAGGTAAGGGGTATTATTTCTTTCATATTCAAGAAGAGAACTTCTGTTATTCCATTGTTTATTATTCTGTTGGAATAACCTGTATATGGGAAGTACCACATACATGGTGAAATTCTTTTATTATTCCATTCTTTATTATTCTGTTGGAATAACCTGTATATGCGAAGTACTGCATACATGGTGAAATTCTTCTGTTATTCCATTCTTTATTATTCTGTTGGAATAACTTGTATATCTGCAATCACCGCATACATGGTGAAATTCTTACATTATTCCATTCCTTATTACTATGTTGGAATAACTTTGTATATGCTAATACCGCATACATGGTGAAATTCTTCATTATTCCATACTTTATTATTCTCGTTGGAATATCACATGCATGCGTATTATTTATGACTGGTTTTATTATTTATTATTACGTTGGAATAACTTTTATGCATCTTTGTCTATCGCATGCACGGTGAAGTCTTTTGTTATTCCATTCTCTATTATTCGTTGGAATATCCCGTGCGTGCATTTACGCATGACTGGTTCCATTATTTATTATTACATTGGAATATATCACATGCAGTGCGTTACGCATGACACGGTTCCATTATTTATTATTACATTGGAATAACCTTTATGTGCGTGTGGTTTATTGCATGCATGGTGAATTCTTACGTTATTCCATTCTTTATTATTACGTTGAATAACTTTTGTACATATGGATTACCACATGCATGGTGAATGACCCTCAGTATTCATTTCTTATTAAATTGTGGAAATGATGCGTACATGTGGATTACCGCATGGCAAGTGAAAATCCATTGCAGTTTCATATATTCTATGATACTCATTTGGTTAAAATTTTGGCTTCTATACTCCATGAAATTAGTTTAATATCTTGATATTTGTGCTTTATCCAGTATCTTTTCATGGAAATATTCTTCTGAGCATTCTTGAATTTTACTCCACAAAGCAGTATCATGTTGACAATTTGGACATTATTGAGTTCAGGATAAATTAACTTATAAATCTTTAAAATTTATTCTTGAACTTGTTTTATTGAATTATTATGTCATTGTCATCATCCTCATGCTTATATTGTGATGAAAGTTATCTTTGGCTTACGTGCATAGATGGACTTGGTATGATTATGACCAGAGATTATTCGGTATAATCATGACCTGTAATGTTATAAATGATGTGGTAAAAGTCCTCAGTGGCCTGTAGTGTATTGACGAACAGTTTTTGGTATGATTATGACCAGGGATTATTTGGTATAGTCATGCCCATTAAAAATTGATGAAAACATTTTAAATCATAGAACATAGTAGATATCATGCTTTACTTGACTCTTCTAATGGATTGCTTATTCTGCTGCAATTAAACTTGATGTCTATTATATTTTATCAGTTTAACATTGTTGAAGACTAATGATAATTTATGCTACATTATCTTAGTCATAATATTTCTTACTGGGCTAGTTGAGCTCACCCTTTCTTTTTCTTTATTCTCTTGAGTGAAATGAGAGCGTGGCAGGGACTAGTCGGGGAACGGAGTGACGGTCCAGATGATAGTATTAGTAGTCCTCACTATTCTATTAAATAGTGTGACAATAAATGTATTGAGGACTCCTTTGAGTGTGGATATTGTCTAGATGACAATATTCTTATTAAAACTCTCAATTTATGTTTTGTCGTATTTTACACGACTGTTGTATAATTAGTTTGTATTTGTATTCAGTACCTTGTATCTGATGACTCAAGATGGGTGATGTGTACCTAATTTTTGGGTGTCACGGTTTTTTTGGTTTATGATGCACCGGAGGCCGTTAGGCCTTGCACGTAGCCATAAGTATTATTTTGGGCATGACATACTGATGTCTTACTCCTTTCGCCCGACTATTTGTGTAGATGCAACATCCTGGTTTATTTTTCTAGATGATATTGAGGAGTTGTTCTCCATCTTGGTTTATTCTGGCTATTTTTCTCCTCTGAGCTTCATCACACATGATGCGGGTATGGATTTTATTCCACTGGCTGGATTGAGAGGTGTAACTCCTTATCACCCATTGGCTGTCATGGGATAGTTAGATTAGTTCCAACACTTTCAGTCTTTTGATGTGGCTTTAGGTCATCGATTATTTGTTTTATCTTTGTTTGAGGATGATCTGGCATGGGTATATGAGTATTGAATTCACAGGGAGATAGCTGAGTTCCATGATAGTCACCTCGGTTATTCTACTGAGTATAGGGCTAGGTTGGAGGTAGATATGGCAGCTGTTACTCATTATTCAGAGCTGAGAACGAACTCAGATGATGAGGAGCCCATGGAGGATCCAGTTTCCCCTACTAAGGATGAGATGTTTGCTGATCTGACATCAGCTTTAGTCAGTTCACCCCCTAATTCTTCTTCTACTATGCCTCACTTCCTAGAGAGGCTTCGGAGCAGTGGGTACAACTTATGACCTTTGAGAGGGACCAGGCTTGCATATTGATGTTCACGACCTTATTCAATAGGGATGTTGTTTATCTTGAGAGGGATGAGGCGCGTGCTGCGAGAGATACTTGTGACACCCCCAACATAGGTATACATCATCCATCCTGAGTCGCCAAATACATGGTACAAAATTCAAATACAACTTAATTATACAACAGTCGTGTAAAATACGACAAAACATAATCTAAGAGTTTTAATAAGAATATTGTCATCTAGACAATATCCACACTCAATGGAGTCCTCATTACATTTATTGTCACACTATTTAACAGAATAGTGAGGACTACTAATGCTATCATCTGGACCGTCACTCCGTTCCCCGACTAGTCCCGTCTACGTTCTCATTTCCTGAAGAGAATAATGAAAGGAAAAGGGTGAGCTCAACTAGCCTAGTAAGAAATATTATGACTAAGATAATGCAGGATAAATTATCATTAGCCTTCAATAATATTAAACTGATAAAATACAATAGACATCAAGTTTAACTGCAGTGGAATAAGCAATTCATTAGAAGAGTCAAGTAGAGCATGATATCTACTATCTTCTATGATTTAAAATGTTTTCATCAATTTTTATCTCTGAGACCCAGCTTAATAAATAAACCACATCATCGAGTCATCCTTGCATTACGGGCCAAGGATATTCATTAAATCATCAATGGTCATGACTATACCGAATAATCCCTGGTCATAATCATACCAAAAACTTTCCAACAATGCATTACAGGCCACTGAGGACTTTTACCACATCATTTATAACATTATAGGTCATGATTATACCGAATGATCCCTGTTTATAATCATACAAGGTCCATCTATGCACGTAAGCCAAAGATGACTTTCATCACAATATAAGCATGAGGATGATGACAATGACATAATAATACAATAAAACAAGTTCATGAATAAATTTTAATGATTTATAAGTTAATTTATCCTTAAATCAATTACGTCCAAATTGTCAACAAGATACTGCTTTGTGGAGTAAAATTCAAGAATGCTCAGAAGAATATTTCCATGAAAAGATACTGGATGAAGCATAAATATCCAGGATATTCTACTAATTTCATGGAGTATAGAATCCAAAACTTTAACCAACTAAGTATAATAGAATATATGAAACTGCAAATGGATTTTCGCCCGCCATGCGGTATTTCACGTAGACAAATCATTTCCACAGTTTAATAAGGAATGAATACGAAGGATCATTCACCATGCATGCGGTAATCCACATAGACATGTTATTCCAACAAAATAATAAAGAATGGAATAACAGAAGAATTCACCAGGCATGCGATAGACCGCACAGATAGGTTATTCCCAATAGAATAATAAAGAATGGAACTAGGTCATGCGTAATCCGCACAGACAGGATATTCCAACAGAATAATAAAGAATGGAACCAGGTCATGTGTAATCCGCATAGATAAGATGTTCCAACAGAATAATAAAGAATGGAATAACAATAGAATTCACCAGGCATGCGATAAGCCGCATTGCAGACGATGAGTTATTCAATAGAATAATAAAGAATGGAATAACAGAAGAATTTCACCATGTATGCAGTACTTCGCATAGACAGGTTATTCCAACATAATAATAAGGAATGGTATAATGACTCTTACGAGTATTGAAAGAAAATAACTCTCTTTATGAATACAAAAGAATAATACCCCTTACCTTATAAGAAAGCTGGAATAGTGAGGTAGCAGACTTCTCTTCTCCTTTCTCTCTGTAATTTCTCTCTATAATAATTGCTCTATAGCTTTAGTGAATTGGTGAGAAATGAAGGAAGAATGAGCTTCTATTTATAGGAAAATATAGTTTCGATAATTGCACGTTTTTGGGCTCGAAATATTACAATATAATACCTTCCTCTTTTTCTTCATTTTTAATTTAGTTCTGCAAGTATTATCAAACTTGCACCACCTCCCCTAATAGTAAACAATGTGAATCAATAGTTCAATCATGTGAATCAATAGTTATAATCATGTGAAAATACGAATTACAGTATAGTACTACCATCTATACCTCCATTTTTAACTTAGTCATGCAAGTATTATCAATCTTGCACCAACTCCCCTGATAGTATAAGAATGTGAATCAATAGTACACACATGTGAACAAATATTTATAATCATGTGAATTAATAGCAATTAATTACTCATTTATCTGATTAATTACCCGACTTGTCAGTAAAACTTCCAGACATCAATTAATATCGAAATAAATGTCAATTTCTACTAACACTAATAATTCCAACACAATAGACCTATCAATTTCATCTTTAATCAACACGAACTTATTCATCATTAATATTATAACTCACTATATTTAACAACCAGGTCATTCCCAGGAAAGATGGGGCTTTTTGATAACGATTTCTCCTTATTGGCGCGCAATTAGATGACCAAATCTCTCATTGACAAAACTTCTAGACATTGTAAATATTGTAATTTAATAATATGAATAACTTTGTCATCTCAATTATTGATTTAATAATATAACATATTATGCAGATGATACTGTGATAATAACTGAATCAATAATGTGAGAGATATGATACAACAATCACCGTAGCAATAATTGAGTATAACTGAGTGACTTCTCACGTATGCGTCAATAATCAATACTGTGTGCTACTCAACCACGACCAGCGTATCTTGTACTTTTTACTAGGGTAGTTCAACGGTTTAACGATAAAACCTCCGCCGTTATTTTTATAAAAAAGATAATTATGTCGTTTTCTAACTACGACAATACTTTTGTTGTGGGGTCCACTAATGATTGTGCCGTCGTACAAATATTCTCTATTAAAACGAATATTCCCTGACCAATCGAATATTATATAACCACTTGCTTACTTTGCAAAATTTGTAAATATTACCCACAACTATAACATTATATTATATCCACACCATAATATTCAAAAATATATTTCGAGAGAAATTAATCTTTATTCATAAAGGTTGGGGTCTTACAACCTCCCCTTCTTATGAAATTTCGTCCTCAAAATTAGGGTACGTACCTGGTATGTCGAAGAGGTGAGGATATCTTGACTACATCTTAGATTCTAACTCCCAGGTCATTTCTTCCACATCGTGGTTTCTCCACAAAACCTTGACTTGAGGTATAACCTTGGAGCGTAGAATATGATCCTTCTTATCCAAGATTTTAACAGCTAACTCTTCATATGTTAAATCTTCCTCTATCTCGTCTGGTTCTAGTTCAATAATATGGTTTGGGTCTTTCACATATTTACGTAACATAGATATGTGAAAATCGTTATGAACACGAGACATACTTAGCAGTAAGGTAAGTCTATAGGCCACAGTTCCTATGGATACTAGCATACTATGAAATCTTACAATCTTGTTTATATACATACTAGCAAGACGTTCAAGTGTATAAGTTTCTCGTATTGGTAAGAAATGAGCAGACTTGGTCAATCTATCAAGAATGACCCAAATCGCATCTATGCCTTGATAAACCTTGGGAAAACTAGTAACGAAATCCATGGTAATGATGTAACGACAGAGAAATTCGAATTTTTATTGTAAAATGATTTTATTAAATTAAATAATAATAAAATTATATTCTATATGATATCAAGATGGTTGTCATTCTATAACCTATTGATGTTGAAATGTCGTAGTATTTGAGCTACGTGAAGGAATTAAAGTGTTTGAATTTCCTAGACGAAAATAAAAGTTTTCCGAGGAATTTATGAAAAACACTATTCATTTGTATTTGCTCGGGAATTATTTTTGAATTTCTGAGAAATACGTAATAATAGAATATCAAGGTAAGATGGATTATGTAATAATAATCTAAGTATGGAAAACGTAATATTTCGCTTGCGGACTTAATTTGAGAACGAGTAAGTAATAATTGTATGATACTTAGGTATTGTACAAGGTAATGAAAATGAGTATAATACAAAGTATTATACAAATTTGTATGAAGGATGGAATATCGTGTATAATAAATTTCTATACGAGTTAGAATACGAAAATGATATATAGACAATATGTATATGTATTGAACAATGATAATAGACTTGGAAGATTGGTTAGAATTAGTACAAGCCCAAGTGAATTAAATGGTGAGGCCCAACTATTGATTAATAAACAAGTTAGTGTTTGTTAATGCAAAGCCCAAAGGTTAAGTTAAGTTAAGCCCAAGCTAGAATCCAATGGGTGATTAAACCATGGAGCAAACCATATTAATATGGTTACTCTTGGTAACCAAGTTTTATGTGTGGTGACCAAGTTAATGTAATGACCAAGTGTTACGAGTAATGACCAAGCAAAGGATAGGATTTGTGCTAAGCAAGTAATGAATAGTAAGGAGGTGGCTTAAGGAGGTTGGGGATTTAATGACTAAATTACCCTAACCTTGTGAGTTCTATAAATAGAGAAGGTTTGCAAGTCATTTAACACTTGTTCATATAATCCAAACTATTACAAAGCGCTTAAGTGTTAGGGAGATTAAGCTACAAATAAGTTACTTCCATAAGCAAGAAGAAGAAGAAGAAAAAGAAGACTACTTTGCAAATACTTCAAGGGTAAGACTTCTTCTCCAAATTATCTTCTATCTCTACCATGATAGGTTGATAAGAAAAGTTTGATTAAGGAACATGTATGTTAAGAAGTAAGAAGAATGAGTAAGCAATGAATTTAAGTCACATAAGTTGGAAATAATTCATTTGAACTTATAAAAGTTAGGAACTTGTTATAAGTTAACCTTAAATGTTAGTATGAAAAGTTAAAGGTTTATATGAATTTGTATCATGTAAACATGAATGATATTATATGTTAAAAACAAATAAGTATGATGATTAAAAGACTTTAACTTTCATAAGTTATGAACAATGAATCTAAAAGTAGTTTATAATTTAATAAGTTATAAGCTCATGAAGGAATAAGTCAAAATCCAACAATGAATATAAGTTGTTGTATTAAGTATGTTGAGATGTTCATAGAATTAATTAAATGCATTTGAAGTAATGAACAAATCATAAATAATGAATATTTGCCAGAAATTACACGATTGGACGATAATCGTCGAATTCGTGAAATTCCCGGATTAGAAAACAAATTTTGTGTTAGAACTCGGAAATGTTTGTTTTTGATGGAGACAAGTCATATTTGGCATTCTAGAGTTGCGGACTTGAAAATGACCAAATTCTGACTTATAACGAAGAAACGAGCATTGAACGTTCACGAACGTTTATCGTTTATGTTAAAAATGAACCAATAGGTGAATTTATAGCAAACGAAGTCAAATAGATAAAATTCTTTCATGAACGCGTAGAGTACGTAATTTGTGAACCATATGATTTTGAACAAGCCAATTCGGACTTATAACGAAGGAATTATGTGTCCGGGAAGTTCACAAAATTCTAAGGTTATAAAAATTTTCTGGTACACAGAGTTGGCTGAGCCAAGCCCGTAACAATGTCCAGTAAAGCACACTTTGGAAACTCACTCGCGCAGCATCGCGAACCATAGTACAAATGGTGGGCCGCGCAATGGCCATATGCCACTGGACTATGATCGAGTAAGGACTCGCGTCATGCAATGCCAAGTCAAGGACCTCTCCACTTTGTTAACTTTCGTCTTGCTGTATGTGAGATGTGAGCTTATGGATGGTGGCCAAAGACCAAATTTTATAGAACAAAGATGGTAATGAATGTTTATAAGTACAAAGAAAGGAAGGTGATTGATTTCAAAGAAAACATACTTTAAGGAACATAAAGTAACATTCTTAAAACTATGTTAAACCTTAAGGATGTTGTATAAAGGCTGAGATAACCTAGTCAAATATGAATGCAAGTTTAATGATAAGCCGGAATGGATAGTAAATAAATCTAATACACAATTAGATTGAGATGAAGGGTAAAATAGTCATATACATACTTGATCATATATGACCTAATATTAGGCATTATGTGATCATGTATTGTAGAGACTTGAAAGATTCAATCATAAAGTAATTATACCATAGCAGACGCTAAAGGCAAGTATTCTAACTCTTGTCTCAGTTCAATCTGAATAAGTTTTTGAAGTTCATGTATCCTTACGCATGAATTGATGTACAATGAAGTTAAAGCCAATTCTTTTGGCTAGACTTAATATATTGGTTGGATTATTGATAATATATCCATCTGTTATCCAATGTTGTTATCTTTTGTCAACTACTTGATATGGTTTTCAAAAGAAGACTGAGTATGATAAACAAATGTTTTGTCGTCAAACGACAGGCATGTGAGGTTGCTACAATTAAACATACATACGTTTAATGAATGTAGTGTTGATCAACATAGAGTACAATAGGTTGATCACCTAGAAGTGCTCATAAGTAATACCGGGCTTACAGACTTAGTTCTGGGTTGTCCTTTTCAAAGAAGAATGAAATGCTCAAGGTCTTTGACCAGAGTGAATGTTTTACTGAATATTGTTATTATTGTAAAACATTTTAAAAGAAAGATGAAGTGCCATTTTGAATCATCAACAGTACTTCATAACTATTGTTCAGTTATTGAAGATATAAAATTCTTATGTGTCAAGCACGTTGTTTATTGAAATTGTCATACTTGCTGAGCTAGTTAGGCTCACTCTTGCTTGAACCATATGAATGCAGCTAAGACTGAATGTCCCGAAGGATCGAATAAGGATAAAGGAAAAGCTAAGGCAGATCGTTAAGCTGTCTATGTAATAGTATAGGTTTAATGTGATAATGTAATTGATATTATGACAAAGAACCTTGGTAATGGGTTTAGAACTTGGGAGAATGTAAATATTATTTTGATTATATATAACAGATATTCGTTCTTTTGAGGCTTTTCAATTGAATGAATGTATGAATGTTTGTACAGTATAGCACCATCTGTCGGGTTGGAAGATACCCGGATTTGGGGGCGCTACAGGTTGGTATCAAAGCCTAGGTTGTAAAACTTAAGGGGGGAATTAGAACCTTAAGTCATAACCTTAAGAAAGAATAAAGAAGTAAAAGATGAAAAATAACCTTATAAAAATGCATTATATTATGTTATGTGTTTTATTATTCTACTGGCGTATACTAATCAAACTATATTGTTTTATTGTAGATGTCAGGAGAAAATGATATGTATAGAGACATACATGTAGTAAACAAGGATTCGGTGAATCGAGTGGAAATACTACCAAATCCCATAGCAGTAGAACCAGAAGTGGTGGCAATCGAGTCTTGAGACTCGAAAAACTTAGACTACATGTCTGTGTTTGAAGGTATGCTAGAGGAAGAGGTGGACGTGATGTCCTTTGATCAGGTTGCACCTGCAGAAGAGTTGACTACGGGGGAGTCAATGAGGGCACTATTCATGACAGTATTGGATAGAAACGTCTAGTATTGTCAAGAGGTTAAGGAGTTGAAAGAGGAACTCCATGCTGTCTGGGAGGACAAAATGAGTATGGAGGGTATGTGGGAAGAGGAACACGACGATCGTGTTTTGGCCAAGGACAAGGTCCACGAGCTGAAACACGAAGTCTTTGAGCTCAAGCAGGAGCTAAAGACTACGAAACGGAAGGTAGAGAGGATGTCCTATATATATAGGAGTTCTCATGTGGATTTCCAGCAGCAAATAGCTGGGTATCCGATAGAAGAAGGGCAGCATACTATCAGTCGGGATGTCATTGCCGGTCTGGCCACGAAAGACTTTGAGAATGCCATTCGGCAGATGTAATCTAGTAATAGCTGGAATAGTTTAGATATATAAATATTATGTATCTAGTAGTGATGTAAAATTCTCTTTCGTATATCAAGGGTAGTCTTTTGTAAATCCCAATTTTTGGAAAGCAATTGCGGGATGGTAATTTAATCAGCTTAGGCTGTACAAATGTAAGCAATGTAGTATTATACTACAAGTAATTAATCAATATAAGTCTTTTTATGGAAATATATTAAGTAATGAGTATGAGTTATTGTTTCATCACAAATAATAACTAACCAAAAAGAAGAAAGTAATGATGACGCGTTGTTTTCTTAATAACAAAATGCCGCCAAGAAGGAGACAATGAAATCAAGATTCTAATGTTAACCAACCGGAGGGAGGTCCGGTTAATCCAATGCAAGAGTTTGTTAATCTTTTAACGGACGCGTTTAATAGAACTGGGGCTAATGTACCCATAAATCCTGGGGTAGTTCGAGCTACTACTTTTAAGGATTTTAAAAGTGTCGGTTCGCCAGAGTTCAAAGGAACTACGGACCCTATAGAAGCCCAAACTTGGGTGAAAGAGATTGAGAAAGCATTTGTTATAGCAAATGTTGATGAAGGTCAGAAGGTTGCCTTTGCAACCTATATGATAAAAGGAGAGGCCAATTTCTGGTGGGAGCCAAACCAGGCTAGGGCCAGGATAGAAAATCTAATGAGGATGAGGTTCAAGGAGATTTTCTTCGAGAACTATTTTCCCACGAGTATGCAGGGAAGAATGGAAATAAGATTTCTTGACTTGAAATAAGGGGATATGACGGTTCCCTAGTATGCTGCCAAGTTTAATGAACTGGCAAGATTTGCTCCACATCAGGTGGACACTGAAGTAAGAAAGGTTAGACGATTCAAGCAGGGCTTGAAACCCTGGCTCTATAGCCGAATTTCTGTGTTCCAAAGTACTTCCTTTGGAACCATATTAGAAAAAGGCAATAATTGTCGAGGGTGGGAATGAGGCTCTCAGCTAGTACCACAAAGATAAGGAAAGCAAGGGTAAAGTTGATGGGGGAATGAAGACCGAGGGAGCCAGCGGTAGTGGCGACGGTCAAAAGAGGAAGGGATTTAACTCTGGGAATACCGGAGTAAAACAAGGGGATTCTAAGAGGAGGATGGAGGCCTGTAAAACCTATGGGAAGACTTATTTAGGAGTCTGTCTCAAGGGAAAGGAAGTATGTTATAATTGTGGACAGGAAGGGCATATTTTGCCTAACTGTCCAAATCCGAAGGAAATTCACGGATGTTTTGTATGTGGATCAACTGACCACATAGCAAAGAACCGTCCAAAGAAGGGGACAGATGGAAATAAGGGCACTAATAGCGGTAAGTTGGCTATTAGTGGTCCAGCTCAGCCAGGTAGACCAATGGCCCCCACTTTTAATATGACGGTCCAAGATGCGGTGGCATCAGGGGATGTAGTTGTAGGTATTATCCCAATCAATAACATAAATGCTTACGTCTATTATTTTAAGGGTCTTACTTGTTTCGTTTATATCATGTGATTTTGCTGAGCGATTAGAATTACTTTTCGAAAAATTGCTTATACCTTTGATTATTAAGGTAGCAAATGAAGAGATAATTCCTGTTGAAGATATTCATAGGAATTGTTGCGTAGATATACGGGATTGTAAATTATCGGTAGATTTAATAACGATAAAGTTGGGAGAATTCGATGTAATTCTCAGAATGGATTGGTTGATTAACCATGGAGCAATTATAGATTTCCAGAAGAAATGTGTGAGTATTAGGACGTTGAAGTAACCTCCTGTAGTATTTTACGATAATAAATCGCAGGGACGCTCGTGTTGTCTTCCGATGACATAAACTAGAAAACTTTTAAGGAAGGGATGTGTAGGTTATCTGTGCCATGTTGTTGACACCCAGCGAGTGGGAGCAACCATGGAACAAATACCTATAGTAAATGAATTCATGGATGTGTTTCCAAGTGAATTACCTGGTTTACCACCGGATAGGGAGATCGAATTTGTAATAGGCGTTGTGCCAGGAGCGGCACCAGTCTCAAGGGCACCGTATCGTATGGCGCCTGTGGAAATGAAAGAGCTAATGGTTCGATTCTGAGGAACTATTGGATAGGAAGTACATTCAACCGAAAGTGTTTTCAAGTGAAACACCGGTGTTGTTTGTCAAGAAGAAAGATGGATCGTTAAGGCTTTGTATCGACTATAGAGAGTTGAACAAGTTAACGATAAAGAATAAATACCCATTGCCCAGGATCGATGATCTTTTTGATCAGTTGAAAGAAAGGGCAAAAGTATTTTCTAAGATAGATTCTTGGATGGGGTATCACCAATTGAAGGTTAGAAAGGAGGACATACCAAAGACAACATTCAGGACTCGTTATGGTCATTACGAGTTTCTGGTAATGTCATTTGGGTTGATGAATGCACCAGCTGCATTTATGGATATGATGAATAGAGTGTTCAAATAATATTTGGACAAGTTCGTTGTTGTGTTTATCGATGATATTCTAGTCTATTCTAAGATGTCAGAAGATCATGCTGAACACTTAAGATTAGTGTTGGAGACACTAAGAAATGAGAAGTTATATGCAAAATTCACTAAGTGTGAATTTTAGTTGGAGAAGGTATAATTTTTAGGTCATGTCATTAACCAACAAGGGATTTCAGTGGATCCAGCGAAGGCAGAAGCAGTGATGAGCTGGGAACAACCGAAAACACCGACTGAGGTGTAGAGTTTCCTAGGGTTAGCGGGATACTATCAAAGATTTATCCAAGATTTTTTAAAGATAGCTACTCCGTTAACTAACCTGACAATGAAATACGTGTTGACGGATAAATGTGAAGACAGTTTTCAAGAACTGAAGAAAAGATTAAGTGAAGCACCTGTTTTGTCATTACCCGATGACACAGGAAATTTTGTAGTTTATAGCGATGCTTCACATAGAGGACTTGGTTGCGTCCTCATGCAGCATGGCAAGGTCATTGCGTATGCATCACGACAGTTGAAGGATTATGAGAAATTTTATCCTACTCATGATCTGGAACTGGCTGTAGTAGTGTTTGCCTTAAAGATATGGAGACATTATATTTATGGGGAGAAATGTGAGATATATATACAGACCATAAGAGTCTTAAATATATCTTCACATAGAAGGAGTTGAATATGAGACAGAGAAGATGGCTAGAGTTGATAAAGGATTATAATTGTGAAATCCTGTATCACCCTGGGAAAGCCAATGTAGTTGCCGACGCCTTAAGTAGGAAGGGTCGGGAAAGGTTGTCTATGTTAACGACTCAAGATGAGTTAATAACAGAGATTGCTAGGATGGAGATAGAATTAAAGATGTCGAGTGAATCGGGACAAATACTTTTTACGACGGAGATGCAATCTACCATCGTAGAGAGAGTCAAGGAGGTACAACTCAATATTGATGAGTGTAACCAAGTGAAGAAGCGGTTAACCGATAAAGAAGATACTAAGTATAGTCTTGATGATGAGGGATTATTAAATTTGAAGGAAGAATTTGGGTTCCGAATGAGACGGAATTAAAGGAGCAAGTGTTACAAGAAGCTCATAGTTCAAGGTACTCGATACATCCTGGTAGCACTAAGATGTATCAAGACCTTTGACAGAGTTTTTGGTGGCCGAACATGAAGAAAGAAATAGCTGAGTATGTGAGTAGATGCTTAACTTGTCAAAAAGTTAAAGCTAAACATCAACGACCAAGTGGCTTATTACAGTCATTGGAGATTCTAGAATGGAAGTGGGAGCATATCACGACGGACTTCGTGGTGGGACTTCTGACAACGACCAAAGGGTACGATTCGATTTGGGTAATAGTAGACTGGTTGACAAAATCAGCTCACTTTTTACCAATTAGGGTTAAGTATAACTTAGACCAGTTAGCTAAAATCTATGTTAAGCAAATTATTTCTAGACATGGAGTACCAGTATCGATTGTGTTAGATCGTGATCCACGATTCACATCGAACTTTTGGAGAAGTTTGTAAGAACAGTTGGGAACATATTTGAAGTTAAGTACAACGTATCATCCACAAACTGATGGGCAGAGCGAGAGGACAATTTAGATGTTAGAAGACATGTTGAGGTTTTGTGTCATGGATTTCAAGGGTAGTTGGGATGATCACCTACCACTTGTAGAGTTTGCGTATAACAACAGTTATCATGCAAGAATAGGCATACCGCCTTATGAAGCTGTGTATGGAAGAAGGTGCAGAACACCATTGTATTGGGATGAAGTGGGAGAACGCCGGATGCTAGGACCAGAATTGGTGCAGCAGACAGCAGATGTAATAAAGTTAATTCGGATGCGTCTTGTTACCGCTCAGGACAGACATATGAAGTATGCAGACTCGCATAAATTAAATCGAGAGTTTGAAGTAGGCTCATATGTGTTTCTAAAGGTATCTCCCTAGAAATGAAAGATACATTTTGAAAAGAAAGGAAAGTTAAGTCCAAGGTTTATAAGACCTTTTGAAGTATTAAAAAGGGTGGGAGAGGTAGCTTATATGATAACATTACCTCCAGACCTAGAAAAAATACATAACGTGTTTCACGTATCTGTATTACGTCCTTATAAGCCGGATTATAAGCACGTAATTGAATATGAGCCGATTCATATTGAAAAGGATTTAACATATGAAGAATCGCCGATTCAAAACATTGATAGAAAGGAACAAGTTCTGCGGAACAAAGTAATACCATCAGTAAAGGTATTATGGAAGAACCACGATGCCGAAGAAGCAACGGTGGGAATTAGAAGAAAAGATGAAGAAAAATTTTCTTCATCTATTTGATTAAAGTAAGACGAGATTCTGGGGACAAAATCTTTATAAGGGGGGAAGGATGTAACGACCGAGAAATTCAGATTTTTATTGTAAAATGATTTTATTAAATTAAATAATAATAAAATTATATTCTATATGATATCAAGATGGTTGTCATTCTATAACCTATTGATGTTAAAATGTCGTAGTATTTGAGCTACGTGAAGGAATTAAATTGTTTGAATTTTCAAGACGAAAATAAAAGTTTTTCGAGAAATTTATGAAAAACACTATTCATCAGTATTTGCTCGGGAATTATTTTTGAATTTCTGAGAAATACGTAATAATAGAATATCAAGGTAAGATGGATTATGTAATAATAATCAAAGTATGGAAAACGTAATATTTCGCTTGCGAACTTAATTTGAGAACATTAAGGAAGGCGAAGTATTAACGAGTAAGTAATAATTGTATGATACTTAGGTATTGTACAAGGTAATGAAAATGAGTATAATACGAAGTATTATACAAATTTGTATGAAGGATGGAATATAGTATATAATAAATTTCTATACGAGTTAGAATACGAAAATGATACAAAGACAATATGTATATGTATTGAGCAATGATAATGGACTTGGAAGATTGGTTAGAATTTGTACAAGCCCAAGTGAATTAAATGGTGAGGCCCAACTATTGATTAATAAATAAGTTATTGTTTGTTAATGCAAAGCCCAAAGGTTAAGTTAAGTTAAGCCCAAGCTAGAATCCAATGGGTGATTAAACCATGGAGCAAACCATATTAATATGGTTACTCTTGGTAACCAAGTTTTATGTGTGGTGACCAAGTTAATGTAATGACCAAGTGTTACGAGTAATGACCAAGCAAAGGATAGGATTTGTGCTAAGCAAGTAATGAATAGTAAGGAGGTGGCTTAAGGAGGTGGGGGATTTAATGACTAAATTACCCTAACCTTGTGAGTTCTATAAATAGAGAAGGTTTGCAAGTCATTTAACACTTGTTCATACAATCCAAACTATTACAAAGTGCTTAAGTGTTAGGGAGATTAAGCTACAAATAAGTTACTTCCATAAGCAAGAAGAAGAAGAAGAAGACTACTTTGCAAATACTTCAAGGGTAAGACTTCTTCTCCAAATTATCTTCTATCTCTACCATGATAGGTTGATAAGAAAAGTTGGATTAAGGAACATGTATGTTAAGAAGTATGAAGAATGAGTAAGCAATGAACTTAAGTCACATAAGTTGGAAATAAGTCATTTGAATTTATAAAAGTTAGGAACTTGTTATAAGTTAACCTTAAATGTTAGTATGAAAAGTTAAGGGTTTATATGAATTTGTATCATGTAAACATGAATGATATTATATGTTAAAAACATATGAGTATGATAATTAAAAGACTTTAACTTTCATAAGTTATGAACAATGAATCTAAAAGTAGTTTATAATTTAATAAGTTATAAGATCATGAAGGAATAAGTCAAAATCCAACAATGAATATAAGTTGTTGTATTAAGTATGTTGAGATGTTCATAGAATTAATTAAATGCATTTGAAGTAATGAACAAATCATAAATAATGAAGATTTGCCAGAAATTACACGATTGGACGATAATCGTCGAATTCATGAAATTCCAGGATTAGAAGACAAATTTTTTGTTAGAACTCGGAAATGTTTGTTTTCGATGGAGACAAGTCATATTTGGCATTCTAGAGTTGCGGACTCGAAAATGACCGAATTCTGACTTATAACGAAGAAACGAGCATTGAACGTTCACGAACGTTTATCTTTTATGTTAAAAATGAACCAATAGGTGAATTTTAAGCAAACGAAGTCAAATAGATAAAATTCTTACATAAACGCGTAGAGTACGTAATTTGTGAACCGTAGGATTTTGAACAAGCCAATTCGAACTTATAACGAAGGAATTATGTGTCCAGGAAGTTCACAAAATTCTAAGGTTGTAAAAATTTTACGGAGTTGATTGCAGAGTTGGCCAACCCGCCAGATGGCCTTATTACCGTAACAATGTCCGAGCACACACCTGGAAACTCGTCGCCGCGGTCGAACCATAGTACAAATGATGCGCCAGTGGCTTATGAATAGTCATGACCCTCTGAGAGCAGTGGCATAATATGCCCATTACGAGTAAGGACTCATGGCCATAACGCCAAGTCGTGACTCTCCACTGTTAACTTCGTCTTTGCGGTGAGAGATGTGGGCTTATATAGCCAAAGCATGACATGATTTTTAGAACAAAGATGGCAATGAATGTTTATAAGTACAAAGAAAGGAAGGTGATTGATTTCAAAGAAAACATACTTTAAGGAACATAAAGTAACATTGTTAAAACTAAGTTAAACCTTAAGGATGTTGTATAAAGGTTGAGATAACCTAGTCAAATATGAATGCAAGTTTAATGATAAGCCGGAATGGATAGTAAATAAATCTAATACACAATTAGATTGAGATGAAGGGTAAAATAGTCATATACATACTTGATTATATATGACCTAATATGAGGCATTATGTGATCATGTATTGTAAAGACTTGAAAGATTCAATCATAAAGTAATTATACCATAGCAGACGCTAAAGGCAAGTATTCTAACTCTTGTCTCAGTTCAATCTGAACAAGTTTTTGAAGTTCATGTATCCTCACGCATGAATTGGCGTACAATGAAGTTAAAGCCAATTCTTTTAGCTAGACTTGATATATTGGTTGGATTATTGATAATCTATCAATCTGTTATCAAATGTTGTTATCTTTTGTCAACTACTTGATATGGTTTTCAAAAGAAGACTGAGTATGATAAACAAATGTTTTGTCGTCAAATGACAGGCACGTGATGTTGCCACAATTAAACGTACATACGTTTAATGAATGTTGATCAACATAGAGTAAAATAGGTTTATCACCTAGAAGTGCTCATAAGTAATACCGGGCTTACGGACTTAGTTCCGGATTATCCTTTTCAAAGAAGAATGAAATGCTCAAGGTCTTTAAACAAAGTCAATGTTTTACTAAATATTGTTATTATTGAAAAACATTTTGAAAGAAAGATGAAGTGCTATTTTGAATCATCAATAGTACTTCATAACTAATGTTCAATTATTGAAGATATAAGATTCTTATGTGTCAAGCACGTTGTTTATTGAAATTGTCATACTTACTGAGCTAGTTATGCTCACTCTTACTTGAACCATATGAATGTAGCTAAGACTGAACGTCCCGAAGGATCGAATAAAGATAAAGGAAAAGCTAAGGCAGATCGTTAAGCTGTCTATGTAATAGTATATGTTTAATGTGATAATGTAATTGATATTATGACAAAGAACCTTTGTAATCGGTTTAGAACTTGGGAGAATGTAAATATTATTTTTATTATATATAAGAGATATTCGTTCTTTTGAGGCTTTTCAATTAAATGAATGTATGAATGTTTGTACAGTATAGCACCATCTGTCGGGTTGGAAGATACCCGGATTTGGGGGCGCTACAATAATGTGTTCCCACTTCCATTCTGGAATTTCAAGTGGTTGCAATGGACCTTTTGGCACTTGATGCTCTGCCTTGACTCGTTGACAAGTTAGACACCTTGAAATAAACCCCGTTATCTCTCTCTCTCTTCATGTTGCTCCACCAAAATGTATGTCGAAGATCACGATATATTTTGGTACTCCCAAGATGGATTGCAAATGGTGTGTTGTGCGCCTCCGTCATGATTTTATACTTCAAGTCAAAATCGTTAGGAACACAAAGTCTGGAGTTGACTCAAAGTATTCCTTCTTCATCGATTCTTGCTTCCGGAATAGCACCTTCTTGCACCTTCTTCTTTATACGCATTAGCTCCAGGTCTGTAGTTTGAGCAGCTTTAACTTTATTGAGTAAAGTCGGTTCTACTCGTATATTTGCCATCATCACATGGGTCCCTAGAGTCTTTAACTCTATCTCCATCCTTTGTAAGTCATACAAAATGGGTCTTTACGTTGACAATATTGCACTCATACCCGCATATGATCTTCTACTCAATGCGTCAGCTACTACGTTCACTTTTCCAGGATGGTATTGGATGGTATGATCATAATCTTTCAACAACTCAAGCATCATCATTGCCGCATGTTGAGTTCCTTTTGAGTGAAGAAATATTTGAGGCTTTTATAATCCGTATAGATATCCACCTTCTCTCCATACAGGTAATGCCTCCAAATCTTAAGCGCAAAAACGACTGTTGCTAACTCTAGATCATGAATAGGATAATTCCTCTCATATTCTTTGAGTTGTCGTGAGGCATAGGCTATGACTTTCCCATGTTGCATGAGAACACATCCTAACCCTTTGCAGAAGCATCCTTTGTAGATGACAAATCCCTCAAAGTCGGATGGTATTATCGTAAGCAGTCTTTGAAATGAGTCTTCTCTTGAGTTCTTGAAAACTCTTCTCACATTCCTCACTCCAACCGAATTTTGTATCTTTTCAAGTCAGCTAAGTTAATGGAGAAGCGATTCGAGAAAATCCTTCCACGAATCTTCGATAATAACCAGCTAAGCCGAGAAAGCTACGTACTTCGGTCACTGACTTTGGTTGCTCCCAGCTTTGAATTGCTTCAATCTTTGCCAGGTCAATAGATATTCCATGATTTGATATCACGTGCCCAAGGAATGCAACTTCCTCAAGCTAGAACTCACATTTCTTCAACTTGGCATAAAGCTTGTTTTCACGAAGCTTTTGAAGTATCAACCTCAAGTGTTGCTCATGGTCTTCACGGGTTTTGGAGTATATGAGGATGTCATCAATAAAGACGACCACAAAGTGATCCAAATATTCCTTGAATACTCGGTTCATCATGTCCATGAAGGCAGCAGGAGCATTAATCAATCCAAAAGACATGACCAGGAATTCATAATGACCGTACCGAGTTCTGAAAGTAGTCTTTGGAATGTCATCAGTTTTAATCTTCAACTATTGATATCCAGAACGAAAATCAATCTTTGAAAAGAATTTGGCTCCTTGCAACTGGTTAAACAGGTCATCAATGCGAGGTAACGGGTACCTATTTTTGATGGTGACATGATTCAACTCCCGATAATCAATACAAAGTCATATACTTCTATCTTTCTTCTTCACGAATAGAACAAGAGCACCCTAAGGAGACGTACTAGGACGAATGAAACCGATGTCTAACAATTCCTATAGTTGGGTTTTTAACTCCTGAAGTTCAATAGGAGCCATTACATATGGGGCTTTGGAAATGGGTTTTGTACCGGATTCAAGGTCGATACAAAATTCAATTTTACGCTCTGGGGGTAGGCTAGGAAGTTCTTCAGGGAATACGTCAGGAAATTTATTAACAATAGAAATATCATTCAAATGTGACGTATATTTAAATCCGTGACATGGGCTTAGAAAGCTTGACATCCGTTTTTTAATAAACGAATAGCCTTATGGCTTGATATGATAGTGATTGATTTTAGTGGTTTGGTTGCTTGAATTCACATAATAGGTTGGTTAGGAATATGAAAGCTAACAACCTTACAAAAACAATTAATTTTAGCATGATGAGTAGTTAACCAATCAATCCCTAAAATTAGATCAAATGCAAGTATTTTCAAAGAAATAAGATCGACAGGTAACGTGCGGTTACCGATTTGAATCAAACAAGACTTATAAACTGTGGATGTAATGAAGGTTTCCCCCAACGGAGTTTCAACAGAGAAGTCAAAGTCTAATTTCTCCGGAGTCAAATTTAAACGTTGAGCGCAAGTGGGAGAAATAAAGGAATGGGTAGAACCGGTATCAAATAAAGTATAAACTTCGCTAGAGTTTATGATTAGCTTACCAGTGATCACCTCATTCAGATTCCTCACTTTTTGGGAGGTTACGACAAACGCTCTCCCTTGTACTACCGGTTTTGTCTTGTCTATGACACCCTAGGATACCTCCATCCCAGTTGGACTTGACTTTGGTGCACGACAAAATCGGGCTAGGTGATCTTCTTTTCCATAATTGTAACATGCTTTGGACTGCATCGTGCAGTTTGGACTTATGTGTCCTTCCCCTCCACATTTGTAACATATGACCGGTGGTCGTTCTCCTTCCTTAACAACAGTCTTTGGTCTTTGGCGTCTTTCCATCATTATTGAATCTCCTCTTCTTGAAATGTCCACTCTTATTGTCATGTTCATGATTACCACCGAAGTGATTACCATTTTTGGCATGTTGATTCCCTCCACGTTTGTTATCACCGCTTCGATCACTACTACCACTGGTATTATCAACTTGCTGGCTACTCTCTCTTGGTTGGGTTGACTCATTATCGCGCTCCAATAACTGAGCCCTATTCACAACATCTGAATAGAAACACAGTTTATGAGAGATAAGATATTGATGTATCTCGGGTTTCAAACCTCTTTGAAACATCCGCGTTATTCTTTCCTCATTATCAACCAAGTAGGACGCAAACCGAGACAACTCGGTAAACTTAGCTTCGTACTGTGCCACGGTCATATTGTTTTGCTCAAGCTTGATGAACTTTACCTCCTTCATGTGACGAATACTTTCAGGAAAGTACTTGTCATTGAATAGTTCTTAGAACTTCTCCCAAGACATCTTCAGTGCGGTAGGTTGAGTACGCTTTATAGATTCCCACCAGTAATCTGCCTCTGCTCGCAAAATGAAGGTGGCAAAGGAAACCTTTTGCTCCTCGAAGCATCCCAAGACATCAAATATCTTATTGATCTACTTTATCCCAAGACATCAAAAACTCTGGTGGTCTCAGCTCCTTGAACTGCTTAGCGGTGACCATCCGAGAGTTATCAGTGTTTCCACTTGCACTTTGGACATGAGCCTCATTCGCCTAATGTTGCATGAATTGCATAAGACCTCTGAACATCCTATCGTTCATCATTTGATCGTTGTTATTTACCTGAGGATTATTGTCTTCCTGTTGCACATTATCCTGGTTATTAATCTGTGGTGCCTCAACGGTCTCATGTGCTTTATTGCGTATCTCAACATTTTCGGATGCCATTTTCAAATACTGCCACAAAACAAGGGTTAATTATCATATCACATATTATCCCTATACTCTGATTGACCAATTAAATACCAAATAAACTTAGGTAGGTCATACTAGCGAAGGAATTCCTCGTCTCTCCCCTCCTAGTTCTTGTCTCACATCTCAGTCAGGGATCATATCCCTAAGCTTTGATACCAACTGTGACGCCCCCAACATAGGTATACATCACCCATCTTGAGTCGCCAAATACATGGTACAAAATTCAAATGCAACTTAATTATACAACAGTCGTGTAAAATACGACAAAACATAATCTAAGAGTTTTAATAAGAATATTGTCATCTAGATAATATCAACACTCAATGGAGTCCTCATTACATTTATTGTCACACTATTTAACAGAATAGTGAGGACTACTGCTGCTATCATCTGGACCGTCACTCCGTTCCCCGACTAGTCCCGGCTACGTTCTCATTTCCTAAAGAGAACAATGAAAGCAAAAGGGTGAGCTTAACTAGCCCATTAAGAAATATTATGACTAAGATAATGCAGGATAAATTATCATTAGCCTTTAACAATGTTAAACTGATAAAATATAATAGACATCAAGTTTAACTGCAGCAGAATAAGCAATTCATTAGAAGAGTCAAGTAGATCATGATATCTACTATCTTCTATGATTTAAAATGTTTTCATCAATTTTTTATTTTGAGACTCGACAATAAATAAACCACATCATCGAAGTCATCCACCTTTCTACGGGCCAAGGTTATTCATTAAATCATCAATGGTCATGACTATACCAAATAATCCCTGGTCATAATCATACCAAAAACTGTCCATCAATGCACTACAGGCCACTGAAGACTTTTACCACATCATTTATAACATTACAGATCATAATTATACCGAATGATCATTGGTCATAATCATACCAAGTCCATCTATGCACGTAAGCCAAAGATGACTTTCATCACAATATAAGAATGAGGATGATGACAATGACATAATAATTCATTAGAACAAGTTCAAGAATTTTTTTTAAAGATTTATAAGTTAATTTATCCTGAAATTAATTACGTCCAAATTGTCAACATGATACTTCTTTGTGGAGTAAAATTCAAAAATGCTCAGAAGAATATTTCCATGAAAAGATACTGGATGAAGCGCAAATATCCAGGATATTCTACTAATTTCATGGAGTATAGAAGCCAAAACTTTAACCAACTGAGTATAATAGAATATATGAAGCGCAAATGGATTTTCGCTTCGCCATGCGGTAATCCACATTGATGAGATCATTTCCATAATTTAATAAGGAATGAATCTGAAGGATCATTCACCATGCATCTGGTAATCCACATAGATGCAGTTATTCCAAGCAGAATAATAAAGAATGGAATAATGAGAAGAATTCACCGAGGAATGCGATAAAACCGCACGAGACATGTTATTCCCAATAGAATAATAAAGAATGGAACCGAGGTCTTGCGTAATCCGCATCTGAGGATATTCAAGCGAGAATAATAAAGAATGGAACGAGGGTCATGCGTAATCCGCATGCACGAGGATGTTCCAACAGAATAATAAAGAATGAAACCAGTCATGAGTAATTCGCATACAGACGAGGATGTTCAATGAGAATAATAAAGATGGAATAACAACGAATTCACCGGGCACGCGATAGCCCTTACAGACGGAGTTATTCCAATGAGAATAATAAAGAATGGAATAATGAAGAATTTCACCATGTATATACGGTACTTAGCATAGACAGGTTATTCCAACATAATAATAAGGAATGGAATAACAACTCTTACAAGTATTGAAAGAAAATAACTCCATGAATACGAAAGAATAATACCCCTTACCTTAGAAGAAGGCTGGAATAGTGAGGTAGTAGACTTCTCTTCTCCTTTCTCTCTATAATTTCTCTCTATAATAATTGCTCTATAGCTTTAGTGAATTGGTGAGAAATGAAGGAAGAATGAACTTCTATTTATAAGAAAATATAGTTTCGATAATTGCACGTTTTGGGGCTAAAAATATTACAGTGTAATACCTTCCTCTTTTCTTCATTTTTAATTTAGTCCTGCAAGTATTATCAAACTTGCACCACCTCCCCTAATAGTATATAATGTGAATCAATAGTTCAATCATGTGAATCAATAGTTATAATCATGTGAAAATACGAATTACAGTATAGTACCTCCATCTATACCTCCATTTTTAACTTAGTCATGCAAGTATTATCAATCTTGCACCAACTCCCCTAATAGTACAAGAATGTGAACCAATAGTACACACATGTGAACAAATATTTATAATCATGTGAATTAATAGCAATTAATTACTCATTTATCCGATTAATTACCCGACTGGTCAGTAAAACTTCTAGACATCAATTAATATAGAAATAAATGTCGATTTTCACTAACACTAATAATTCCAACACAATGGAACTATCAATTTCATCTTTAATCAACACGAACTTATTCATCATTAATATTATAACTCACAATATTTAACAATCAGGTCGTTCCCAGGAAAGAGGGGGCTTTCCGATAAGGATTTCTCCTTATTGGCGCGCAATTAGATGACCAAACCTCTCCTTGACAGAACTTCTAGACATTGTAAATATTGTAATTTAATAATATGAATAACTTTGTCATCTCAATTATTGATTTAATAATATAACATATTATGCAGATGATACTATGACAATAACTGAATCAATAATTTGAGAGATATGATGTAGCAATTACTGTAGCAATAATTGAGTATAACTGAGTGACTTCTCACGTAAGCATCAATAATCAATACCGTGTGCTACTATGCAAGCACGCGTATTAATGTACTTTTACTACTGGGTAGTTCAAAAGTTTAACGATAAAACTTCCGCCGTTATTTTTATAAAAAGATAATTATGTCGTTTTCTAACTACGACAATACTTCAGTTGTGGGGTTCACCAATGATTGTGTCATCGTATGAATATTCCCTGTTAAAACGAATATTCTCCGACCAATCGAATATTATATAACCACTTGCTTACTTTGCAAAATTTGTAAATATTACCCACAACTATAACATTATATTATATCCACACCATAATATTCAAAAATATATTTCGAGAGAAATTAATCTTTATTCATAAAAGTTGGGGTCTTACAATACCCTTAAGATGGGAGGTAGTCCATCTGATACTTCACTAACACAATACCCTTAAGATGGTGCTATTTTTGTTATGAACTTAATAGCACGGGTTCTCTTTCTTGTAGATATGTGGATCAAGGAAGCAAAAGTTGCCAAGGCATCTGCGAAATCATTTCGATTTTGAGGAATATGAATCAAGGCTATATCTTCAAATTCTGTGGCAATCTTGATTACCTGCCAATGATAGGGCAGTAAGTGTAGCTCCTTAGTGTGACATGCCCTGGTAGTTTATCTAATGATCAGTTCGGAATCTCCAAAGACTACTAACCACTTGACACCCATTGTGTAAGGCCCCGAATTTTATGAAATAAAAGTATTCAATTTTTCTTATAATTACTATTCAGTAAATGGTTAAATTGATAAAAGTTAAAGTTAAGGGTGATATATATAATTTTTTCAAAATAAGCAAGTGGTTATAAAATACTCATTATTATTAAAGGGAATATTCGTTTGGTCGTGGAATATTCTTTACGTAGAGAGGAATATTAAATGCGGCCAGTGCGACCATTTGTGGGCCCCATAATGAGAATAGCTGTCGATGAAGAAAAAGCATAAAAAGGGTTTTTATAAATAACAACGTAATTGTTACCTTTAACATGTTGGAATACCCGGTGGGTAAAGTAAAAAATCTGGCGTTGTTGCACGGATAGAACACGGTATTGCATAAGTATTTTTGAATTATTGATTCTTACGTAAGAAAGCACTACTCAATAATTATTACGATAATTCTTATTGATATTATATTTTATTGATTCAATAATTGTTGCGTTGATATTTTATATTATTGTTTTTCAAGAATTGTCATTACACGGTATTTTCCATTATCGAAGCAATAATTCATATTATCTGAATAATATTATTAGAAAACATTATTGGCAATGTCTAGAAAGTTACATAAGGAGAGGTTTGGTCACCTAATTGCGGCGCCTTGAAGGAGAGAAATCTTTATTGGAAAGCCCTCTCTTTCAGGAACTACTGGTCACACGATCTTTTGTGATTCGTAATATTATTTGTGAATAATTAATTATTGATTTATATGATGAGAAAAATATTTATTTTATGTGAACATAGATGGAGAAAATTTTTAATGTGACAATTGTTGAAAATTAATATTTTGTCTATTTCTGATAAAATAATTTATTTAAATATATTATTTTAATAATATATTAACTGGTGATATTTTTATAATGAATGTGGGATATATGAGTATATGAGGAGGAAGAGTATTTTGTGGTATTAAATGTTTAACACATATTTTGTGTGTTGGTGGACACAATTATTAATAGAAATTTGATTATAGCTTTTGTAAAATCACCCGTTTGTGGATTACGGTCAATTTTTGTTTGGAATTTGGAAAAACTTTCTTCTACAAAGTTGTAGAGAATTGAATTTCCTATAAAAACTCGCAAGATTGAATTTTCTGATAAAGGGCTATTTATTATGAATTATTGAAGTTCGAAGTTAGAAATAATTGATTTTGAAAGTTTTAATTATTTTTATTTACAAAAACGTGTTTTTCATTTTGTTTTCCTCATTTAACATGTGATAGGGGCTGAGTTCAGATGGTAAAACATGCGTATGAAGTTTTGGAAAAATATAATAATATTTAATAAATTTTCGCTTTGGTGTTCTAAGCATTTTCCTATAAATAGGTGCTTAGGTTAGAATTGAAAAACACACGTAAACTGAAGTTTTCTCTCTATATTATCAAGCGTATTTTGTGAGTATTTTGAGTATACTTGTGAGTGTTGCTATACGGTGCAAGTTAGTTTCGTTATTCTAATTAAATCTTTGCTCTTTTGAGGTAAGGGATAGTAAAGGGATTTTAAGGGTTATTATGTTTTTAGTTTCAAAATTTTTACGAACCTTCAAAAATTTTGGAAAAATTTGAAATGATATTTTGATGAGTTTTTGTAGAGTGTGTCTAAAAATGACGATTTTTGGATGTATAGATTAGGAGTTATGGATTTTATGAGAAAAGACTATTTTAAAAGTAACTATTTATAACTCCTTGTGATTAACTCCAAAATTGATGAAATTTGTATTGGGAGTACATCTTTATAATATCAGTATACTTAGTGTAAATTTCAAAATTTTTGGATAAAAGTATAATTTATGATAAATGTTTAAATATTCGATTGGTTTTGGCCATGTGAAAATAGTAAATGAATTTTAAAAATTACGAGAAAATATATATTCAATATGGGACTATATTCTTCTAAATACCAAAAAATAAATATTTTTGGAACTGATTTGGTATTTTTCATGAAAATGTTCTAGTTATGATTAAATGAATTAAATATGTTATGTGGAGTAAGAAAATTAGAAAATAGGATTTTATGGCTTAAGAATCTATATGAGTTATATCTGATTTTGATGAGGATTTTGGTTATTGGTGATGAAATCTTATTAGTTTGGCATTTTAAGATGATTAAATGCATATATTAGTAAAATGTAAACAATTTAAATAAATTGTTTATAAGTTTTAGAAATGATTAAAATATTATTGTTATATTAATAATATTAGATTATGAGATTTCTAAGTGATTTATAACATTTGGATTAAGGTGTTATAAATATGGATATGAATTTTATTATGAAACTTTATCTTTTCGTGTCGAGGTTACTATGCACGTATACGGTACTATCTACGAATACGGGGTACTATTCACGACAAATTGGTTTCTTCTTTGACCAAATTATCGTTGATTTATGAATCTTACTCTTGAAAATAAAACCATGTTTTGATTATATTGTTTTTATATAACATTCTTATAACCCTAATGATAATATTTCTCTTTGACTTGAGTGTAAAGATGGGTAGATTATTGGTATGATCATTGACTATAGGTTCTCTTTGGCCGATGGTGCAAAGGTTGAATTGTTGGTGGTATGATCATGAACAATGAATTTACAATTGAATATTTTTTGCTTAAGTGCAAAGGTGAATTGATCAACATGGTTATAATTATTGTTATATAACTTCTGAAATGATTATGTATTTCTTTGATATATGAATATCTTTGGCTCGTAGTGCAAAGATGACTTGTTGATGAATATCTTAGCCTGTAGTGCAAAGATGAATTATTGATGAATATCTTTTGCTCGTAATGCAAAGATGACCTATTGTTGAATATCTTTGCTTTATAGTGCAAAGATGAATTATTAATGAATATCTTTGGCTCGTAATGCTGAAGATGACTTTTGTTGTTGAATATCTTTGCTTTGTAGTGTAAAGATGAGCTGTTGATGAATATCTTTGGCCCGTGGTGCAAAGATGAATTTATTAGTATGATTATGAGCAGGCGTGATTTGGTATAACCATGATATTTGATGTTTCGAGGTAAAGGCGGTGATGAAAATTATATTCGTCTTGGATGAGAAGAGAATTTAGAATCACAATTATGATTATGAGTTATTCATATGATTGTGGAAAAGGCTGTTGATTGATGTTACTGAGGATAAAATATTGTTGGTGGACTTTTAACGTGGAGAAGACAATAGACTTTATAGTCTATTTGACTCTTTTAATGGATTGCTCGTTTCGCTGCAACTATGGTTGAAAAGTTTTATCATCTACCATATGTTCTAAATCTCTGATTTATTATTGATGAAGACTATTGATAATTTATGTATCTTTAGTTATAATATTCTTTTCTTGAAGCTAGTTGTGCTCACCCTTTTGTTTCACAATTCCTTTCGAGGTAATAAAAGTGTATTTGGGTTGAGTGGGGATAACAAGGAAAGAGAGCGGTGGTCTACATAGTTGTTGAGGTTCTCCCTAAAGAGTATGGAAATAATTTTATTGAGGACTTTAGTGTGTTGTATTTTATACATCATTTAATAGTTATTTTGGTGAATTAAATAGGGTGAGGCGAACCTGACTTTGGAAGGGTGTTTTATCACTATCATACAAGATGTCTAATGACATACAAACTCGTGTTATCATAAGATATGGTTGTTCTCATCCACTTTTGAGTATATTTACAAGCACTACCTATATAATCTTGGTGTTTGTTTGGAATATAATACCCAATTAGAGGCAGTGGAGATAATGATATGTCAAGAGAAGACTCACCATTGGGAAGAATATGATACTAATCTTCTCGTTTTTCTTTTGGGGTCTATTAGATTGACCGAGGATAATTCTGTGGCCATATGATATCTACCATAACCTAAAAGCATGGCCTCCCATGTACGAAGGTTTCCTTGAGCACTTCCCAAAGATTCTAATTTCTAAAACAGTTTTTGACTATACCTTTATGTAAGGTGTCATTGTGACGTGCTACAGTTGGTATACATTTGTATACAAACTCACAGCATATGTGTTGTTATATTTTGCACGACAATTGTTGTAATAAAGTTGTAGTTGTTTTTCGTACCATATATTTGGCGACTCAGAATGGGTTGGATGGAATGGACCTATTTTGGGGGCGTTACATTTGGTATCAGAGCTTAGGGATATGATCTCTGGCGGAGATCGGGATTAGAACTAGGAGGGGAGAGATGAGTAAATCCTTCGCTTGTTTTTGTCTACCTAAGCTTATTTGTTGGTCGGTCATAATATCGGGTTATTATGTGATATGTTAATTTGTTAAATTAACCCTTGTTTTTGAAGTTGTATTCTAGAATGATATCCCAAAACGAGGAGATGAGCAATGGAGAAATCATGATGACGGGGAGATAGAATCGAAATGAAAGCAAGGTATTCTCAACTCTTTGAAATACGAGCACGTAAATTCGGGGATGAAATTTCATAAGGAGGGAGATTGTAAGGCCGAATTTTATGAAATAAAAGTATTCAATTTTTCTTATAATAACTATTCAGTAAATGGTTAAATTGATAAAAGATAAAGTTAAGGGTGATATATATAATATTTTCAAAATAAGCAAGTGGTTATAAAATACTCATTATTGTCGGGGAATATTCGTTTGGTCGTGGAATATTCTTTCTGTCGGGGAATATTCGTACGACGGCGTAGCCATTTGTGGGCCCCATAACAGAATAAGTGTCGGATGAAGAAAACGACAAAAGGAATAAATAACAGCGTAATTGTTACCTTTAACACTGTTGGAATACCCGGTGGGTAAAGTAAAATGTCTGGCGTTGTTGCCGCGAGTAGAACACGGTATTGCATAGTAGTATTTTTGAATTATTGATTCTTACGTGAAAGCACTACTCGATAATTATTACATGTAATTATTGTTCGATATTATATTTTATTGATTCAATAATTCTGCGTTGATATTTTATATTCTTGTTGTTTCAAGAATTGTCATTTACAGTATTTTCCATTATCGAAGCAATAATTCATATTATCTGAATAATATTATTAGAAAACATTATTAGCGATGTCTAGAAAGTTACATTTAAGGAGAGGTTTGGTCACCTAATTGCTTGCATGAAGAAGGAGAAATCTTTGGAAAGCCCTCTTTCTTGGGAGCGGCACTGGTTGCGATATTGTGATTCTGTAATATTATTTGTGAATAATTAATTATTGATTTATATGATGAGGAAAATATTTATTTTATGTGGACATAGATGGAGAAAATTTTTAATGTGACAATTGTTGAAAATTAATATTTTGTCTTTTTACGATAAAATAATTTATTTAAATATATTATTTTAATAATATATTAGCAGTGATATTTTTATAATGAATGTGGAATATATGAGTATATGAGGAGGAAGAGTATTTTTGTGGTAATAAATGTTTAACACATATTTTGTGTGTTGGTGGACACAATTATTAATAGAAATTTGATTATAGCTTTGTAAAATCACCCGTTTGTGGATTACGGTTAATTTTGTTTGGAATTTGAAAAAACTTTCTTACGTAAAGTTGTAGAGAATTGAATTTCCTATAAAACTCACGAGATTCAAATTTTACGATAAAAGGGCTATTTATTATGAATTATTGAAGTTACGAAGTTAGAAATAATTGATTTTGAAAGTTTTAATTATTTTTATTTACAAAAGCGTGTTTTTCATTTTGTTTTCCTCATTTAACATGTGATAGGAGCTGAGTTCAGATGGTAAAACATGCGTATGAAGTTTTGGAAAAATATAATAATATTTAATAAATTTTACGCTTTGGTGTTCTAAGCATTTTTCTATAAATAGGGTGCTTAGGTTAGAATTGAAAAACACACGTAAAGCTGAAGTTTTTTTTCTCTCTATATTATCAAGCGTATTCTTGTGAGTATTTTGAGTATACTTTGAGTGTTGCTATACGGTGCAAGTTTAATTCGTTATTTCTAATCGAAATCTTTGCTCTTTTGAGGTAAGGGATAGTAAAGGGATTTTAAGGGTTATTATGTTTTAGTTTCAAAATTTTACGAACCTTCAAAATTCTGGAAAAATTTGAAATGATATTTTGATGAGTTTTGTAGAGTGTGTCTAAAAATGGCGATTTTGGATGTATAGATTAGGAGTTATGGATTTTATGAGAAAAGACTATTTTAAAAGTAACTATTTATAACTCCTTGTGATTAACTCCAAAATTGATGAAATTTGTATTGGGAGTACATCTTTATAATATCAGTATATCCGTGTAAATTTCAAAATTTTTGGATAAAAGTATAATTTATGATAAATGTTTAAATATTAAATTGGTTTTGGCCATGTGAAAAATAGTAAATGAATTTTAAAAATTACGAGAAAATATATATTCAATATGGGACTATATTCTTCTAAATACCAAAAAATAAATATTTTGGAACCGATTTGGTATTTTTCATGAAAATGTTCTAGTTATGATTAAATGAATTAAATATGTTATGTGGAGTAAGAAAATTGGAAAATAGGATTTTATGGCTTAAGAATCCTATATGAGTTATATCTGATTTTGATGAGGATTATAGTTATTGGTGATGAAATCTTATTAGTTTGGCATTTTAAGATGATTAAATGCATATATTAGTAAAATGTAAACAATTTAAATAAATTGTTTATAAGTTTTAGAAATGATTAAAATATTATTGTTATATTAATAATATTAGATTATGAGATTTCTAAGTGATTTATAACATTTGGATTAAGGTGTTATAAATATGGATATGAATTTTATTATGAAACTTTATCTTTTAGGTGTCGAGGTTACTTTATGCATTATCACGGTACTATCTACGAAACGACGGGTCTTATTCACGACAAATTGGTTTCTTCTTTGACCAAATTATCGTTGATTTATGAATCTTACTCTTGAAAATAAAACCATGTTTTGATTATATTGTTTTTATATAACATTCTTATAACCCTAATGATAATATTTCTCTTTGACTTGAGTGTAAAGATGGGTAGATTATTGGTATGATCGTGACTATAGGTTCTCTTTGGCCAGTAGTGCAAAGGTTGAATTGTTGACTGGTATGATCATGAACAATGAATTTACAATTGAATATTTTTTGCTTAAGTGCTAAGGTGAATTGATTAACATGGTTATAATTATTGTTATATAACTTATGAAATGATTATGTATTTCTTTGATATATGAATATCTTTGGCTCGTAGTGCAAAGATGACTTGTTGATGAATATCTTAGCCTGTAGTGGAAATATGAATTATTGATGAATATCTTTGGCTCGTAATGCAAAGATGACTGTTGTTGAATATCTTTGCTTTGTAGTCAAAAAGATGAATTATTGATGAATTTCTTTAGCTCATAATAATCAAAGATGACTGTTGTTGAATATCTTTAGTCGTAGTGTAAAGATGAGCTGTTGATGAATATTTTTGGCCCGTAGTGCAAAGATGAATTTATTAGTATGATTATGAGCGAGGGCGTGATTTGGTATAACCATGATATTTGATGTTTCGAGGTAAAGGCGGTGATGAAAATTATCTTCCGTCCGGATGAGAAGAGGAATTTAGAATCACAATTATGATTATGAGTTATTCATATGATTGTGGAAAGGGCTGTTGATTGATGTTAGGAGGATAAAATATTGTTGGTGGACTTTTAACGTGGGAAGACAATAGACTTTATAGTCTATTTGACTCTTTTAATGGATTGCTTCGTTCATTTGCAACTATGGTTGAAAAGTTTTATCATCTACCATATGTTCTAAATCTACGATTTATTATTGATGAAGACTATTGATAATTTATGTATCTTTAGTTATAATATTCTTTCTTGAGCTAGTTGTGCTCACCCTTTTGTTTCACAATTCCTTTTGGGGTAATAAAAAAAGTGTATTTGGGTTGGCCGGGATAATGAGGGAATAGAGCGGTGGTCTATAGTTGTTGAGGTTCTCCCTAAAGAGTATGGAAATAATTTTATTGAGGACTTTAGTGTGTTGTATTTTATACATCATTTAATAGTTATTTTGGTGAATTATATAGGGTGAGTGAACCTGACTTTGGAAGGGTGTTTTGTTACTATCATACAAGATGTCTAATGACATACAAACTCGTGTTATCATAAGACATGGTTGTGCTCATCCACTTCTTGAGTATATTTACAAGCACTACCTATATAATCTTGGTGTTTGTTTGGAGTATAATACCCAATTAGAGGCAGTGGAGATAATGATATGTCGAGAAGACTCACCATTGGGAAGAATATGATAGTAATCTTCTTGTTTTCTTTGGGGTCTATTGGGTCAACCAAGGATAATTCTGTGGCCATATGATATCTACCATAACCTAAAAGCATGGCCTCCCATGTATACGAAGGTTTCTTGAGCACTTCCCAAAGATTCTAATTTCTAAAAGCAGTTTTTGACTATAACTTTATGTAAGGTGTCATTGTGGACGTACTCTGGTTGGTATATATTTGTATCCAAACTCACAAACATATGTGTTGTTGTATTTTGCACGACAATTGTTGTAATAAAGTTGTAGTTGTTTTTCGTACCATATATTTGGCGACTCAGAATGGGTTGGATGGAATGGACCTATTTTGGGGGCGTTACACATTGCTTGGGCTAAATTTAATCACATGATACAACCTTCATATTCGGTTGTGTAGTTAGTATTGTTGAAATGTAACTTGGCGGCTGTGGGATATTACTCCCCAGTGATGGATACAAGGACTGCCCTTGCTCCTGCACCTTCTACATTTATTGCACAATCAAAATATAGTTTCCAGAATTGGCCCATACCCTCCTGATGGTTTGGCTATATTATCATTACGTCGTCATTGGGAAACTATGTTTCCAATGGCTCGAAGTCCCCTGATGGTGCTTCAGCGAGCTGATGTTGCCTCCTTTTTTGTTTACAAAAATGGACTCTAACTTATGCAAACAAGTAGTACAGAGTAAGAAAAGAATCGATCCACGGAGAAAGGTGTTAAATCCAATTTATCATGCATCAACTAAATCACTATTTCTATATGCTTAAACGATCAACTCACAATTAAATTGAATTTTAAATTAATTAATGAAACAAAATTATAATTACTAAAGTAATGAAATCAAATTGGGGAGATATGGGATTCTAATATCATTCAATATTTAATCTAAAATGCAGCCCTCGTGTCATGTTTAATTATTTATCATGGAAAGCTAGTCAAGAGCACAAAAGTAGACATAACCAATTTTCACTGAACTATGACCAATTTACATAAAATCCACATTTGATAGAAATCATGAAAGCATCACAATTACTAAACTCACTATATATCTATGTGAATTTACAACAATAATGGCTTAAAGTGCAAGCTCTCTTAATGACTACACATGGAAAACCGGTATATGCATATTCGAGTCCCAAATCACAAAGCCTAATACATGTAAGCTTCACGAACATATGCCATCATGGTCTAATCTATACTTATATTTCATTTTCCAAATCCATACAAGCAATTAGTGTGAATGGTGATGAAGCATTCAAGCAATTAGCATAACCATAATGGGCATTCCAATGATAAATATACGACATCACAATTAGATACACATATTTAAACTATGCATCGAAATCTATTAGAATCCCATAATGGAATTTAGTTCATTCCTGAACCAAAAGCCATTATGGGATTGAAGCAAAACATGGATTTAAGAAAAACAATCAATAGATATACGAGAAATGATAGAGCAAATCTGATAATCTATGTTACAAACTTTATTTCCAAGCTTGTTTGTATCCACAAGAAATCTCCAGAATTGTAAACTAATATTATTAAGCAATTCAAATTAAGGAGAGGAGCTTAAAATAGTAATCCAATGCTCAAACCCTCCTTCGAGTAGTCTCAAAACCTAGAACAGTAGTAATGATAATAAAAACACATCCTAGTACCAACCATATCATATCAGATGAGAAAAACACGCTCAAATTCGAATTACAGAAAGTCAGCATTTTTAAACTGCATAAGACTCGTGCGGCCGCACGATATAACCTTGCAGATCGAGCGCGGACGCGCTATAGAGTTGTTTGTCGAGTGCATATGCCCTGGTAGTTATCTAATGATCAGTTCGGAATCTTTAAAGACTACTAACCACTTGACACCCATTGCTTGGGCTAAATTTAATCACATGATACAACCTTCATATTCGGTTGTGTTGTTAGTATTGTTGAAATGTAACTTGGCGGCTGTGGGATATTACTCCCCAGTGATGGATACAAGGACTGCCCTTGCTCCTACACCTTCTACATTTATTGCACAATCAAAATTTAGTTTCCAGAATTGGCCCATACGCTCCTGATGGCTTGGCTATATTATCATTACGTCGTCATTGGGAAACTATGTTTCCAATGGCTCGAAGTCCCCTGATGGTGCTTCAGCGAGCTGATGTTGCCTCCTTTTTTGTTTACAAAAATGGACTCTAACTTATGCAAACAAGTAGTACAGAGTAAGAAAAGTATCGATCCACGGAGAAAGGTGTTAAATCCAATTTATCAAGCATCAACTAAATCATTATTTCTATATGCTTAAACGATCAACTCACAATTAAATTGAATTTTAAATTAATTAATGAAACAAAATTATAATTACTAAAGTAATGAAATCCAATTGGGGAGAAATGGTATTCTAATATCATTCAATATTTCATCTAAAATGCAGCCCTCATGTCTTGTTTACTTATTTATCATGGAAAGCTAGTCAAGAGCACAAAAGTAGATATAACCAATTTTCACTGAACTATGACCAATTTACATAAAATCCACATTTGATAGAAATCATGAAAGCATCACAATTACTAAACTCACCATATATCTATGTGAATTTACAACAATAATGACTTAAAGTGCAAGCTCTCTTAATGACAACACATGGAAAACCGGTATATGCATATTCGGGTCCCAAATCACAAAGCCTAATACATGTAAGCTTCACGAACATATGCCATCATGGTCTAATCTATACTTATATTTCATTTTCCAAATCCATACAAGTAATTAGTGTGAATGGTGATCAAGCATTCAAGCAATTAGCATAACCATAATGGGCATTCCAATGATAAATATATGACATCACAATTAGATACACATATTTAAACTATGCATCGAAATCTATTAGAATCCCATAATGGAATTATGTTCATTCCTGAACCAAAAGCCATTATGAGATTGAAGCAAAACATGGATTTAAGAAAAATAATCAATAGATATACGAGAAATGATAGAGCAAATTTGATAATCTATGTTACAAACTTTATTTCCAAGCTTGTTTGTATCCACAAGAAATCTCCAGAATTGTAAACTAATATTATTAAGCAATTCAAATTAAGGAGAGGAGCTTAAAATAGTAATCCAATGCTCAAACCCTCCTTCAAGTAGTCTCAAAACCTAGAACAGTAGTAATGATAATAAAAACACATCCTAGTACCAACCATATCATTTCAGATGAGCAAAACACGCTCAAATTCGAATTACAAAAAGTCAGCATTTTTAAACTGCATAAGACTCGTGCGGTCACACGATATAACCTTGCAGATCGAGCGCGGACGCGCTATAGAGTTGCTTGTCGTGTGCATATGCCATGGTAGTTTATCTAATGATCAGTTCGGAATCTCCAAAGACTACTAACCACTTAACACCCATTGCTTGGGCTAAATTTAATCACATGATACAACCTTCATATTCGGTTGTGTTGTTAGTATTGTTGAAATGTAACTTGGCGGCTGTGGGATATTACTCCCCAGTGATGGATACAAGGACTGCCCTTGCTCCTGCACCTTCTACATTTATTGCACAATCAAAATATAGTTTCCAGAATTGGCCCATACCCTCCTGATGGCTTGGCTATATTATCGTTACGTCGTCATTTGGAAACTATGTTTCCAATGGCTCGAAGTCCCCTGATGGTGCTTCAGCGAGCTGATGTTGCCTCCTTTTTTGTTTACAAAAATGGACTCTAACTTATGCAAACAAGTAGTACAGAGTAAGAAAAGTATCGATCCACGGAGAAAGGTGTTAAATCCAATTTATCATGCATCAACTAAATCACTATTTCTATATGCTTAAACGATCAACTCACAATTAAATTGAATTTTAAATTAATTAATGAAACAAAATTATAATTACTAAAGTAATGAAATCAAATTGGGGAGAAATGGGATTCTAATATCATTCAATATTTCATCCAAAATGCAGCCCTCGTGTCATGTTTAATTATTTATCATGGAAAGCTAGTCAAGAGCACACAAGTAGACATAACCAATTTTCACTAAACTATGACCAATTTACATAAAATCCACATTTGATAGAAATCATGAAAACATCACAATTACTAAACTCACTATATATCTATGTGAATTTACAACAATAATGGCTTAAAGTGCAAGTTCTCTTAAAGACTACACATGGAAAACCGGTATATGCATATTCGAGTCCCAAATCACAAAGCCTAATACATGTAAGCTTCACGAACATATGCCATCATGGTCTAATCTATACTTATATTTCATTTTCCAAATCCATACAAGCAATTAGTGTGAATGGTGATCAAGCGTTCAAGCAATTAGCATAACCATAATGGGCATTCCAATGATAAATATACGACATCACAATTAGATACACATATTTAAACTATGCATCGAAATCTATTAGAATCCCATAATGGAATTTAGTTCGTTCCTGAACCAAAAGCCATTATGGGATTAAAGCAAAACATGGATTTAAGAAAAACAATCAATAGATATACGAGAAATGATAGAGCAAATCTGATAATCTATGTTACAAACTTTATTTCCAGGCTTGTTTGTATCCACAAGAAATCTCCAGAATTGTAAACTAATATTATTAAGCAATCCAAATTAAGGAGATGAGCTTAAAATAGTAATCCAATGCTCAAACCCTCCTTCGAGTAGTCTCAAAACCTAAGAACAGTAGTAATGATAATAAAAACACATCCTAGTACCAACCATATCATTTCAGATGAGCAAAACACGCTCAAATTCGAATTACAAAAGTCGGCATTTTTAAGCAAGATAAGACTAAATGCGGTCACACGATATAACCTTGCAGATCGAGCGCGGACGCGCTATAGAGTTGCTTGTCGAGTGCATATGCCCTGGTAGTTTATCTAATGATCAGTTCGGAATCTCCAAAGACTACTAACCACTTGACACCCATTGCTTGGGCTAAATTTAATCACATGATACAACCTTCATATTCGGTTGTGTTGTTAGTATTATTGAAATGTAACTTGGCGGCTGTGGGATATTACTCCCCAGTGATGGATACAAGGACTGCCCTTGCTCCTGCACCTTCTACATTTATTGCACAATCAAAATATAGTTTCCAGAATTGGCCCATACCCTCCTGATGGCTTGGCTATATTATCGTTACGTCGTCATTTGGAAACTATGTTTCCAATGGCTCGAAGTCCCCTGATGGTGCTTCAGCGAGCTGATGTTGCCTCCTTTTTTGTTTACAAAAATGGACTCTAAATTATGCAAACAAGTAGTACAGAGTAAGAAAAGTATCGATCCACGGAGAAAGGTGTTAAATCCAATTTATCATGCATCAACTAAATCACTATTTCTATATGCTTAAACGATCAACTCACAATTAAATTGAATTTTAAATTAATTAATGAAACAAAATTATAATTACTAAAGTAATGAAATCAAATTGGGGAGAAATGGGATTCTAATATCATTCAATATTTCATCTAAAATGCAGCCCTCGTGTCATGTTTAATTATTTATCATGGAAAGCTAGTCAAGAGCACAAAAGTAGACATAACAAATTTTCACTAAACTATGACCAATTTACATAAAATCCACATTTGATAGAAATCATGAAAACATCACAATTACTAAACTCACTATATATCTATGTGAATTTACAACAATAATGGCTTAAAGTGCAAGTTCTCTTAATGACTACACATGGAAAACCGGTATATGCATATTCGAGTCCCAAATCACAAAGCCTAATACATGTAAGCTTCACGAACATATGCCATCATGGTCTAATCTATACTTATATTTCATTTTCCAAATCCATACAAGCAATTAGTGTGAATGGTGATCAAGCGTTCAAGCAATTAGCATAACCATAATGGGCATTCCAATGATAAATATACGACATCACAATTAGATACACATATTTAAACTATGCATCGAAATCTATTAGAATCCCATAATGGAATTTAGTTCATTCCTGAACCAAAAGCCATTATGGGATTGAAGCAAAACATGGATTTAAGAAAAACAATCAATAGATATACGAGAAATGATAGAGCAAATCTGATAATCTATGTTACAAACTTTATTTCCAGGCTTGTTTGTATCCACAAGAAATCTCCAGAATTGTAAACTAATATTATTAAGCAATTCAAATTAAGGAGAGGAGCTTAAAATAGTAATCCAATGCTCAAACCCTCCTTCAAGTAGTCTCAAAACCTAGAACAGTAGTAATGATAATAAAAACACATCCTAGTACCAACCATATCATATCAGATGAGCAAAACACGCTCAAATTCGAATTACAAAAAGTCAGCATTTTTAAACTGCATAAGACTCGTGCGGTCGCACGATATAACCTTGCAGATCGAGCGTGGACACGCTATAGATTTGTTTGTCGAGTGCATATGCCCTGGTAGTTTATTGAATGATCAGTTCGGAATCTCCAAAGACTACTAACCATTTGACACCCATTGCTTGGGCTAAATTTAATCACATGATACAACCTTCATATTTGGTTGTGTTGTTAGTATTGTTGAAATGTAACTTGGCGGCTGTGGGATATTACTCCCCAGTGATGGATACAAGGACTGCCCTTGCTCCTACACCTTCTACATTTATTGCACAATCAAAATATAGTTTCCAGAATTGGCCCATACCCTCCTGATGGCTTGGCTATATTATCATTACGTTGTCATTGGGAAATTATGTTTCCAATGGCTCAAAGTCCCCTGATGGTGCTTCAGCGAGCTAATGTTGCCTCGTTTTTTGTTTACAAAAATGGACTATAACTTATGCAAACAAGTAGTACAGAGTAAGAAAAGTATCGATCCATAGAGAAAGGTGTTAAATCCAATTTATCATGCATCAACTAAATCATTATTTCTATATGCTTAAACGATCAACTCACAATTAAATTGAATTTTAAATTAATTAATGAAACAAAATTATAATTACTAAAGTAATGAAATCCATTTGGGGAGAAATGGGATTCTAATATCATTCAATATTTCATCTAAAATGCAGACCTCATGTCATGTTTAATTATTTATCATGGAAAGCTAGTCAAGAGCACAAAAGTAGACATAACCAATTTTCACTGAACTATGACCAATTTACATAAAATCCACATTTGATAGAAATCATGAAAGCATCACAATTACTAAACTCACTATATATCTATGTGAATTTACAACAATAATGACTTAAAGTGCAAGCTCTCTTAATGACTACACATGGAAAATCGATATATGCATATTCGGGTCCCAAATCACAAAGCCTAATACATGTAAGCTTCACGAACATATGCCATCATGGTCTAATCTATACTTATATTTCATTTTCCAAATCCATACAAGCAATTAGTGTGAATGGTAATCAAGCATTCAAGCAATTAGCATAACCATAATGGGCATTCCAATGATAAATATACGACATCACAATTAGATACACATATTTAAACTACGAATCGAAATCTATTAGAATCCCATAATGGAATTTAGTTCATTCCTGAACCAAAAGCCATTATGGGATTGAAGCAAAACATGGATTTAAGAAAAATAATCAATAGATATACGAGAAATGATAGAGCAAATCTGATAATCTATGTTACAAACTTTATTTCCAGGCTTGTTTGTATCCACAAGAAATCTCCAGAATTGTAAACTAATATTATTAAGCAATCTAAATTAAGGAGAGGAGCTTAAAATAGTAATCCAATGCTCAAACCCTCCTTCGAGTAGTCTCAAAACCTAAGAACAGTAGTAATGATAATAAAAACACATCCTAGTACCCACCATATCATCTCAGATGAGAAAAACACGCTCAAATTCGAATTAAAAAAAGTCAGCATTTTTAAACTGCATAAGACTCGTGCGGCCGCACGATATAACCTTGCAGATCGAACGCGTACGCGCTATAGAGTTGTTTGTCGAGTGCATGGTGCGGGCGCGCCAAGTTCCTTCGTTGTTGAAGCGCGGCCGCGCGATGGTGTAAATCTGCCTCTATATTCATGTTGCGCGGGCGTGCCTTGTTTAGCCTTACTAGCAGCACGGCCGTGTTGCTGCTGCACTTGGGATTCTGCTGGATTTTTGTTTTTGCTGCTATATGCTACATCCTTCTTCTTCACTTCATCATTTCATTGATCCTCCTCATCTGCTCCAACTCAGCTGTAATCTACATTCTTGATCAAGTCCACCTTGCCATGTTCTTGCTAGCTAGTGCCATTTCATGCCAATCCATGTTATTCCACGCCTTAAGTTGTTATAGGAGTTCCAACTATGCACACTACAAAATAGATATAAAAAGCAAATAAATCATACTAAAAATACTCGAGTTAAGCACAATTCCAGTGAGTTGGTAACCAATAAGTAGGTATAAAACCTACTTATCAAATACCCCCAAACTTGAACTATTGCTTGCCTTAAGCAATGCACACAAAAATAAAATCAAAAATGCAACTACATGCTATGCAAAGTATATTATGATGTAAATGAGTCCCAAGATTTCCAGCCAAATTGGAATTCTAATCAAGTATACCTCAATGAATTATCCAAATTCAAGAATAAAGTATCCAACTAAACTATAGACATAACACCATACAATCAAATAATCCAAACTCGCTATAAAGATGCTGTGTGTGTGTGATGTGTTCATAAATAAGCTTGACCCAGGCAAAGATTACACATATTATACTGCTAAAGACAGAAAATTGGAGTTTAAATCAAGAATCACATATACTAATTGAAAGTAGTATACACACAAGCCAATCATGTTTGATGATAAGCATATACTTTGTAACAATCTTATTCATTTATTAATAAAAAGTATTAATTTATTAAAGGCTTTTAATTATCTACATGATGTTGTTTTATAATATGTGATAAACCCATAGTTTTCAGCAACGCTTTTAGAATAATGATGTTGATCATTCTAATGAGATCTAAATTCTTAGAAAGTTTAAAACTAAAATAGTTCCCAATCGTTGGATTACTAAATTGGGGATTAGTGAATCCAGATAGATTGGTATATACGTTGCTTGCTCATTGGATGAGGATGATTGATCTCATGATCATTTACGTGGAGACACTAAAGCAAGTATGTAGGTGCTTATTAGAGAATAAGTTCACTTAACGTGACTCGCCAAGGAATACCTAATGGAGTTTTACTTGCCTGTCAATAGAAATTCCTGTAGTGATAGTAGTACAAGTGATCCTTGGTGTGACACCCCCAAATTGGGGTACTTCAATTCCACGGGATTTGGTGTTCACTGTATAAATATCATCTATCTATCTACCCATACTAAATGCAAGCCATGCAATAGATAGAATAAAATCTTCCCCTTAAGGGTTACAACATCTGAATAATAATAATACAATCCCAGGTTAAACTAACCTTAAACATACGTTTGAATCATAAACAAATAAGTCTTAAATAACATCAATAACTCAAGTCTTAAACATAAATACATCATCTAATAAAAATAACAAGTCTTCATCACTTTTAACTTTGCCCTTGCCTTTACTTAGTGGAAGGTTCATCGGTTCTTTTCGTTCTTTCTTTGCAATGTTATTATTAAGCAAGAGTGAGCACTATTTCCCACAAGTATAATAATGAAATAATAGTATAATAACATGCGAGTAAATCAAAAACATCTGAATGAAGAATTCTGAGGGTCATAAGACCTTGAACTATGTCCTAGGTTATCAAGGGTTATACTTGAAACCTTTAACAGTCATAAGACTATGGACCTTTCTTCTCGTACTTAGGGGGATCAGCCCTTAGTACCATACTGTGCACAATATCTTAACGCTAACGCATAAGTAAATCCCTTTGAAGGGTTGTTCATCTCAGTTTGACATTCGAGTCCGCACCAAAGGAAGTTTGGTTTGGATAATTCAATAAGGGTTCTAAAATTTAGAACGTTCATCAACTAAGGACTAGTTGAATCAATAAAGTTCACTAGTCTAATAAGGATCAATAATAATGATATTCGATTTGAATAATAATCTCAAGAAGTATACAACAGAATAATTATTGTATAACTGAATCATGCTTTGAAAATATAATAAATCTTTAATATAACAATTGAACTTGAATAATAGTAACGATAATTTACTCGAGGTAACTAATAACTTGAATTATAATGACAAGTAGGGTTAGGAAACTTGCCTCGTGCGTAGGCTAAACGATTAGTACTTCCATTCACCACAAATCCTACACACATACCATATGTATTCACGACATTCATTAGTTACATTTTTACTTAATTATTTAATATAAACTCCACTTTATTTAACAAATAATTACCCTTCTAATTTAATTACTTAATTAAATTAGAATATTTTCATTCTCTTACTATTATTACACTCGAATAAATTATTTCATAATAGTTTTCATCGAATATTTATTTTATTCCATAAATATCTCAATTAAAATATTTACTTTATTTTATAAATATTTTAATAATAATTTTCATCGAATATTTATTTTATTCCATAAATATCTCAATTAAAATATTTAATTTATTTTATAAATATTTTAATAATAATTTTCATCGAATATTTATTTTATTCCATAAATATCTCAATTAAAATTTATTTTATTTTATAAATATTTTAATAATAATTTTCATCAAATATTTATTTTATTCCATAAATATCTCAATTAAAATATTTAATTTATAAATATTTTAATAATAATTTTCATCAAATATTTATTTTATTCCATAAATATCTCAATTAAAATATTTAATTTATTTTATAAATATTTTAATAATAATTTTCATCAAATATTTATTTATTTATTTTTATTTTTTTTTAACCGTCTTGGTAGGGTAATTTAGTTTAGTAGCATGGTAGGAAGTGGGTTATCGAGCTCATTTTCGTAGTTTTGCTGTGATTCAGTTCATTCATTAACATAACAAGGCCAAATTAGGCCAAAAATCAATCACAGGTAAAATTATACATGAATATGGCCATAACTTCCAATTAGTTATTTTTACATGAATTTAGACTTACCCAATCATTGTAATACATATATAATGATTACTTAACCCATCTAGCATGATTTTTAACAAGTTACAACACATAATTTGCAAAATCAACACATTTACTTCCACTGTTCTTGATGTTCTTGAAGGTTTTGAAAATAAAACATGAAAATTGTCACTACGGATTCGTTATAACACCGAATCCGTTTATTTAAACTTTGGTCTCTTCGTATCAACATGCATAATAATATACGAGTGTAAAATTTAGGGATAATATACATTCAATACATAAAATATCACGTATAAGGCCATAAGGCCAAAACCCATACTCTGTAATTTTGTAGAAATCATATACAATGTAATATTATGAAACTGATGATATGGAATCATGCAATATATATATACATATATATATATATACATTTATATATAATACGATTTAACACATCTTAGCCCATAAATAACTCATAAATATTACTCCTTTCTCAATCACAGAGGCTTTACAGAAACTTTGAAAGCCATTTTCTTATAAAAACTTAATGACGTAAAATAGAATTTGGGAAGGAGAATTACCCAGAGTATAATTAATGGAAGATGAATTCCTTCTCAGATGACTCTCACAATCCTCTTAACAACTCTGACTTCTCAACTCTTTCTCTGTATTTCTCTCTGTTATGCTTTCTAGACTTAGGCAAATAATGAAGAAGAAATAAAAGAATACGTAAACTAAATAATGAACAACTGATGATCTGGTGGTCAGTTACCATGTCATGGGTTAACTGTCCCCAACTCCCTTTAGTGCCATGTTTGCCTAGCTAGAATAGGTTTCAAAAATAATTTAATTTAATAAAACTTTATCACATAGTTAATTCATGTCACACCCACTTGCACAATAATCAAATATCTTATTTAATATAAATAAAATATAATAACTTCTCATAAATTCACATAGTCATATATTTAATTTCTCATTTAATAATAATAATAAATTATTAAATCTCTAATTAATAATTTAATTAATTAAAATAACATAGGCTTATTAAATATATTTCTTTTAATTCAATAAGCTCATATAATCACATACTTCGAATAATAAAAATTCTCCACATTAATTTAATAAATATAACACATATAATTAAATTAATCTATCACAACTTCGTCAATTAATTAATTAATCTAATAATTAATTCATCTAAAAATATTTATTCAATCTAATAAATATTAAAATTAAATTACAAAATTACGGTTATCACATCTTTCCCCTCTTAAAAGGATTCTGTCCCCGGAATCACAACTCAAAAATTTGTCCCGTTACATTCTCCCCCCCCCCCCCCTTACAAAGATTCTGTCCCCAGAATCGCATATAACAATCTAAGTAAATAAATGAGAATAATTCTTCATCATATTCTCTTCGAGTTCCCACGTAGCTTCTTGAGGTGTTGTGGTTCCTCCAAATTACCTTAATGTAAGGTATTACTTTATTTCTCGAACTTGTTCTTTTCGATTCGATAATTTGAGCAGAATTTCTTCGTAAGACAAGTCTTTGTCGAAATGTAGGGTTCATATTCAATCACATGCTTGTAATCGGATTTGTAGGGTCGTAAGGCTGAGACATGGAAAACATTGTGGACATTCTCAGAGATGGAGGTAAGGCTACCTCATAAGCAACTTCTCCGACCTTTCTCGGAACTTCAAAGGGTCAGGTGAATCTTGGGCTCAATTTTCCCTTCTTCCAAGAATCGATCTTTCCTTTCCAAGGAGAGACCTTTAAGAACACATAACTACGGTTCGAACTCAACATTCTTACTGTGGATGTGGATCGGTATTTCTTCTATCTATCTTGAAATTGTTGTCAATCTTGCTCGAATCACCTTGACTATGTCTGGCTTTGTTTGTTGTACCAATTAGAGCCTAGTAGTTGTCTTTCGCCAACTTCATCCCAATATAGTGGAGTTCTACACTTTTCGTAGTATATAACGCTTCATAGGGTGGCATTCCAATACTAGCGTGGTAAGCTGTTGTTTATGTTGAACTCTACTAATGGTAGGTGATCATCCCAATTTCCTTTAAAGTCCATCACACGTGCTCTTAGCATATCTTCTAATGTAAGAATCGTTCTCTCACTCGTCTCAAGATGCGTTTGAGGGTGGTAAGCTGTACTCATTCGCAATTGCGTACCCATTCATTCCTGAAGACGTTTCCAGAAATTTGATGTGAAGCACGGATCCCTATCTGAAACAATTGATACTGGAACTCCGTGCCTCGAAACAATCTCTTTTACGTATAGCCTCGCCAACTGATCTAAGTTGAATCTTTTTTTGATCGGAAGGAAGTGTCGTAGCCTTTCTGAGTCATCAGAAGGCCAACCACGAAGTCCATTGTAATATGTTCCCATTTCAACTCTGGGATCTCTAACGGTTGTAGCAATCCACTCGGTCTCTGATGTTCTGCTTTCACTTTCTAACATGTCAGACACTTGGCAACACATTCTGCAACATCACGCTTCAAATTCGGCCACCAGAAATGTTGTCTAAGATCTTGGTACATCTTAGTACAATCAGGGTGAATCGAATATCGTGAACTATGAGCCTCTCTTAAAATATCTTCCTTAATCTCTTGAACTGGCGGTACCCAAATTCTATTATCAAATCTCAATATTCCTTCCTTATCCATCTTAAATCTTGGTTCGGTTCCTTCAGATATCTTCTTTGTCACATTTTTACATTCTTCGTCATGAAGCTGAGCCTCCTTAACTTTATCCAGTAGGGTTATACCAGATTGCATCTGAAATATTTTCTCATCAATCTCCATAGGATACTTTGTGAGACCCCAGATTTTATCAATAAAGATTTAAATTTTGTCGAAATAATTTTTAATATTATGGTGTGAATTTGAGATAAATATTATAGTTGTGGGTAGTATTTATAAATTTTGCAAAGTATGCAAGTGGTTATATTATATTCGATTGGTGGGGAATATTCGGTTTAGCGGGGAATATTAATATAAACAGCTCAATCATTGGTGGACCCCTAATGTAATTATTATCGGATTGAGAAAGCGACAAAAATATTTTATTGAAATAACGACGGAAGTTTTACCGTTGATACTGTTGAACTACTCGGTAGTAAAAGTACAGTAATATGTGTGGTTGAATAGTAGCACATGGTATTGATTATTGATGCTTATGTGAGAAGTCACTCAGTTTGATTCCATTATTGTCGATTAATAATATGAATTATTATAGCGATAATGACGTTTTGTTTTATTCAGTATTATTAACGTAATAAAAGCGAAATATCTTTTATATAAAATGCGAATACTTTATTAAAGTTATTTTATAAATAGAATATATTATATTTTATTATGCATAGTGTTGCATAGTATTTTTGCATAGTGTTGCATAGTGTTTGCATAGTAAAATGTTTTTATATAAATAGAATATATTATATTTTATTTAAAAGATTTTGCTTTAAATATGGACCGTCAGATTAAAGTAAATCAATACTGGACCGTTCATGGATTAATTACTATGCATTCTATTTTCCTATAAATAGAAGCTCATTCCTTCATTATTTTCTTACGAATTCCTTTGAAACTCTAGAGAGAGAAATTATAGAGAGAAGCTATAGAGAAAATCTATAGAGAGAAAGAAGAAGAGTATTACGGTACTTCACTACTTTGATATCCGGTGTCTTTTTACGGTAAGGGTATTATTTGTTGTACCGTAAGGGATATTATTCGTTTGTATTCATGAAGAAAACCTCTGTTATTCCATTCATTATTATTACATTGGAATAACTTTTGTAAAAGTGGTATACCCTATACATAACTTTGTATATGCGGCATACCCTATACTTGGTGAAATCCTTATGTTATTCCATTCTTATTTATTACATTGGAATAACTTTGTATCTGTGAATCCTCATGCTTGGTGATCTTCTTACATTATTCCATTCTTTATTATTACATTTGGAATATCACATGCATGTGTTTTACAGGACTGGTTCCATTATTAATTATTCGCATTTATTATTACATTTGGAATATCACATTCATGTGTTTTACAGGACTGGTTCCATTGTTTATTATTCAAAGCATTTATTATTACATTGGATCATCGCCGGTTTGAATTTCACGACTGGTTCCGTTATTATTATTACATTGGAATAACTTTGTCATCTGCAATACCGCATGCATGGTGATTTCTTTTGTTATTCCATTCTTTATTATACCCGGTTGGTTAAAACTTTGACTTCTATACTCCATGAAATTAGTAGAATATCCTTGATATTTGCGCTTCATCCGATATCTTTTCATGGAAATATTCTTCTAATCATTCTTGAATTTTACTCTACACAAAGAAGTATCATGTTGACAACTTGGGCGTTATTGGTTTTGGATAAATTAATTCTTGAACTTGTTTTATTGAATTATTATGTCATTGTTATCATCCTCATGTTATATTATGTTGAAAGTTATCTATGTCTTACGTGCATAGATGAACTTAGTATGATTATGACCGAGGATCATTCGGTATAATCATGACTGCTATAAATGATGTGACAAAAGTCCTCGATTGGCTGTAATGCGATGATGAATAGTTTTGGTATGATTATGACCGGGGGTGATTCGGTATAGTCATGACCATTGATAATTTGATGAAAATCCTTGGCCAAGTGGTAATACGAGGATGATTAGATGTGGTGGTTTATTTATTAATTTGAGTCTCAATGATAAAAATTGATGAAAACCTTTTAAAACCTAAAAGATAGTAGATTTTATTCTCTACTTGTCTCTTTTAATGGATTGCATATTCATTGCTTGATTAAAATGGTTGTCTATTGTATTTTATCGGTTTAACATTGTTGAAGACTAATGATAATTTATTCGCATTATCTTAGTCATAATATTTCTTCTTGGGCTAGTTGAGCTCACCCTTTCTTTCTTTGTTCTCTTGAAATGAGAACATATATGGACGACGAAGTCGGGGAGCGGAGTAATGGTCCGAGAGGATAGCATTAGTAGTCCTCACTATTGCGTGAAATAGTGTGATAATAGTTGTAATGAGGACTCCTTTTGAGTTTGTATAATATCTAGTAGACAATATTTGTATTCAAACTCACAGTATATATCGTATTGTACACGACAGTTATATTAGTAAGTTGTATTTAAATTTATGTACCATGTAAGTGGCGACCCAAGATGGGTGACGTATACCTAATTTTGGGGGCGTCGCGGTTTGGTATCGAGCCGTAAGTGTGAAGAGCCCCGAGCCTCTCATTTGGTGACTTCTGTTGATGGGGAATGCACCGGCCTCTCTCCGTAGGGGACGCCGTCTTTCGATTGGCAAGGTGATAGGTACCAATGTGAGAATCGACACAAGTTGGTGTCCGAAGTCATGATTAGTATCGAGCTTAGGATATGATCCCTAGCTAAGACGTGAGACTAGAACTAGGAGGGGAGAGATAGGGAATTCCTTCGCTAGTATGACCTACCTAAGTTTATTTGGTATTTAATTGGTCGGTCAGAGTATAGGGATAATATGTGATATGTTAATTAACCCTTGTTTTGTGACCGTGTTTGAGAATGACATCTGAAAATGCTGAGATAAGCAATGAAGCACATGAGAGTGTTGATTCATTTCAAACAAAAGGTAACGACCAACAACACGATAATAATCATCATCTTTGGTGGCAGCGGCTATCGAATAATGATAACCATCGTGGGGAAATTATCATGCAAGAATGGTAACCACTTGATTGGTAATCATGGCAAATATAATAGAAGTGGAAATTGCAAGAAGAAGGTCATTTAGCTCGATTTTGTTGTGCACCAAAGTTAAGTCTATTTGGGACGGTGGCACCAAAGGTGGATATGGACAAAACAAAGTCGTTGGTTTTAGGAAGTGAATTTTTCATGACTTCTCAAAAAGCGAGTAAACCGAACGAAGTTAGCACGGGTTAGTTAATTATAAATTGCGAAGTTTATACCTTATAAGATACCGGTTCTACCCATTATTTTATCTCTCTTGCTTGCGTTCAACGTTTAAATTTGACTTTGGAGAAGTTAGACTTTGACTTATTGGTTGAAACTTCGTTAGTAGGAGCCTTCGTTACCGCTACTATTTTTAAATCTTGTTTGATTCAAATAAACACTTTCACGTTACCTGTCGATCTTATCTTTTTGAAAATACTTGCCTTTGATGTGATTTTAGGAATCAATTGGTTAACTACTCATCATACTTTTCGTAAGGTTGTTAGCTTTTATATTCATAACCAACCTGTTGTGCGAATTCAAGTAACCAAACTACTAAAGTCAATTATTATCATATCAAGCCATAAGTAAAGAGCCCCGATCCTTTCGTTGTTGACTTTCTTGTGTGGAAATGCCGAAGCCGGGCTTTTCAGAGGCGACGTCGTGAATGACGATGACAAGTTGATAGGTATCATTGTGAGGTGCTATCTAGGCTTAAAGGATAGAAGTCACAGTTGGTATCAATGTAACGTACTATCCAAGTCTTGGATAAGAGTAGCAGTTTTGAATGATATTTCTATCATTAATAAATTTCTTGACGTATTCTTGAAGATTTTATAGCCTACTTAGAGCGTGAAATCGAATTTTGTATTGACCCCAGTACAAAACCCATTTCTTAAACCCTCAAATATTTCTTTAACTAAAAAGATCTGTTTACGAGGATTATGATGAAAGTCATAATAAAAGCATTGGACTAATGAAAATCATGGGTATATGAAGTATTAGTAAATGTTATGATGAGTTATGTTGGTTATTATGTGAAAACATGAAAGTTTCTTAGAAATCACAAAGAGTTGAAAATCAGATTTTGGTGAAAAACGTAACATGAAATTCAATTGACCAAATCTCTTATTATATTTTGAATTTTTGAGTGTGGTCAAGTCCTAGAGTTAGATCTATGAGTTACCTAACTAATCCAAGTGGAATTACTGGAAAAGGTGTTGTAGATTTTTGTGTGGACTGATTTTAGCAAAGGAGTGCAAAGCTGCAAAAAACCGAAAAAGCTTCTGCCATGATTTTAGAGAGGCTGTTTCGGCCACTTAAATTATGTGAAAAATTCTGGCCTTTTGGGACATGAAGGTATATGGTATAAAGTACCTCCTGTCCAAAAATGAGCTCATTCTGACTTAAAATGAGCAAGTTATGACTATTTCAATATTTAGGTTTTTTCCGAAAAAAACGCTTATAACTTAGGAGTTTTATAACTCAGGATGACCATGAAATTTAAACTAGAAGCTCACGTTAACATGTTTAAGGTCCTGCCAAGATTTGGGAATTTGTGGAGTTAAACTTGAGGTAGCTAATTTCTTAAGAAATTAATTAGAAATTGATTTTGAAAAATAGTAAATGAATTTTAAAAATTCGAGAAAAATATATTTTCATCATGGGACTATATTATGCTAAATCCCAGAAAAGAAATATTTTTGGGACTGATTTGGTATTTTCATGAAAATAGTTTAGTTACGAACATATGAGTTAAATATGTTATGTGAAGTAACAAAGTTGAAAATAGGATTTTATGGCTAGAGAATCCTATATAGAGTATATGCATATTTTTTGAGAGATTTGATAATTGGTGATGATATCTTATGAGTATGGCATTTTTGAATGATTAAATGCATTATATGGTAAAAGCGTAAACAATTAAGATAAATTGTTTATAAATTTAAGAAGTGATTAAAATATTGTTATAATATTAATGATATTAGATTGTGAGATTATTAAGTGATTGATAACATGGGGATATTCTTGAATCTGGATAAATTATATTATAAATGTTTAATATTTATCCTTTATCTCATTTGATTGATTCTTTATATCATTATCCTCATGCTTATATTATGTTGAAAGTCATCTACGTGGCTTTTGTAGTGCATAGATGGACTTGGTATGATTATGATTGAGGATTGTTCGGTATAATCATAATCAGTAATTGAAAACACAATTATCTTTGGCGTAGTGCATGGATAATTTGTGGTCGTGATCTTAATGAATACACAATTATCTTTGGTAGTAGTGCATGGATAATTTGTGGTCGTGATACTAATGAATACACAATTATCTTTTGGTAGTAGTGCATGGATAATTTGTGGTCGTGATATCTTAATGAATACACAATTATCTTTTGGTAGTAGTAGTGCATGGATAATTTGTGGTCGTGATACTAATGAATACACAATTATCTTTGGTAGTAGTGCATGGATAATTTGTGGTCGTGATCTTAATGAATACACAATTATCTTTGGTAGTAGTGCATGGATAATTTGTGGTTGTGATACTAATGAATACACGATTATCTTTGGTAGTAGTGCATGGATAATTTGTGGTCGTGATACTAATGAATACACGATTATCTTTGGTAGTAGTGCATGGATAATTTGTGGTCGTGATACTAATGAATACACGATTATCTTTGGTAGTAGTGCATGGATAATTTGTGGTCGTGATACTAATGAATACACAATTATCTTTGGTAGTAGTGCATGGATAATTTTGTGGTCGTGATACTTAATGAATACACAATTATCTTTGGTAGTAGTGCATGGATAATTTGTGGTCGTGATACTAATGAATACACAATTATCTTTGGTAGTAGTGCATGGATAATTTGTGGTCGTGATACTTAATGAATACACAATTATCTTTGGTAGTAGTGCATGGATAATTTGTGGTCGTGATACTAATGAATACACAATTATCTTTTTAGTAGTGCATGGATAATTTATGGTCGTGATACTAATGAATACACGATTATCTTTGGTAGTAGTGCATGGATAATTTGTGGTCGCGTGATACTAATGAATACACAATTATCTTTGGCAGTAGTGCATGGATAATTCGTGGGTCGTGATACTAATGAATATCCTTGGCACGTAGTGCGGGGATGATTCGATGATGTGGATTAATTATTGGTGAGTCTCAAAGAATGAAATATTAATTCATGGATGTGGTAAAAGTCATCTTTGGTAGTAGTACATTGATGGACTTGGTATGATTATGACCGAGGATTATTCGGTATAATCATGGTAGTAATTAAAAATAGGAATATCCCGGCGATGGTGCATGGATAATTCATGGTCGTGATACTATTGTCGAGTCTCGAGATTATTTATTTTTATAGTTGTATACCTTTGGCTGTAGTGCAAAAAGATGAATTGTTAATGAATATCTTTGGTAGGATTGCGAAGATGAATTTAATATTTTTAACGATAAAGGTATTCAAGGTATCCTCACCTCTTATCATACCAAGTCGTATTGCCCTAATTTCAAGGCGAAATTCCATAAGGAGGGAGATTGTGAGACCCCAGATTTTATCAATAAAGATTTAAATTTTGTCGAAATAATTTTTAATATTATGGTGTGAATTTGAGATAAATATTATAGTTGTGGGTAGTATTTATAAATTTTGCAAAGTATGCAAGTGGTTATATTATATTCGATTGGTGGGGAATATTAGGTTTAGCGAGGGAATATTCGTATAAACGGCTCAATCATTGGTGGACCCACAATGTAATTATTATCGGATCGAGAAAGCGACAAAAAATATTTTATTGAAATAACGACGAAAGTTTCTGGGTTGATCTTGTTGAACTACTCGGTAGTAAAAAAAATACGAGAATATGTGTGGTTGCATAGTAGTATATTACGGTATTGATTATTGATGCTTATGTGAGAAGTCACTCGGTTTGATTCCATTATTGTCGATTAATAATATGAATTATTATAGCGATAATGGACGTTTTTTTTATTCGTATTATTAACGTAATAAAAGCGAAATATCTTTTATATAAAAGCAGAATACTTTATTAAAGTTATTCTATAAATAGAATATATTATATTTTATTATGCATAGTGTTGCATAGTGTTTTTTGCATAGTGTTTTGCATAGTGTTGCATAGTAAAATGTTTTTATATAAATAGAATATATTATATTTTATTTAAAAGATTTTGCTTTAAATATGGACCGTCGATTAAAGTAAATCAATACGGACTGATTTCATGGATTAATTACTATGCATTCTATTTTCCTATAAATAGAAGCTCATTCCTTCATTATTTTCTTACTTAATTCCTTTGAAACTCTAGAGAGAAATTATAGAGAGAAGCTATAGAGAGAAAATCTATAGAGAGAAAGAAGAAGAGTATTACGGTACTTCACTACTTTGATATCCAAATTGTGTTTTTTACGGTAAGGGAATTATTTGTTTGTTCGTAAAGGGATATTATTCGTTTGTATTCATGAAGAGAACCTCTGTTATTCCATTCATTATTATTACATTGGAATAACTTTTGTAAAAGTGGTATACCCTATACATAACTTTGTATATGCGGTATACCCTATACTTGGTGAAATCCTTATGTTATTCCATTCTTATTTATTACATTGGAATAACTTTGTATCTGTGAAATCCCTATACTTGGTGATCTTCTTCTATTATTCCATTCTTTATTATTCATTTGGAATATCCTATCTCGTGTGTTTTACACCGGACTGGTTCCATTGTTAATTATTCCGCATTTATTATTACATTTGGAATATCACCTGCTCATGTGTTTTACAGGAATTCGGTTCCATTGTTTATTATTCAAACATTTATTATTCTGTTGGATCATCCCGCGGTGTGAATTTTCACGACCTAGTTCCGTTATTATTATTCTCATTGGAATAACACATACATCTGCATGGCACCGCATGCATGGTGATTTCTTTTGTTATTCAATTCTTTATTATACCCAGTTGGTTAAAACTTTGACTTCTATACTCCATGAAATTAGTAGAATATCCTTGATATTTGCGCTTCATCCAGTATCTTTTCATGGAAATATTCTTCTGATCATTATTGAATTTTACTCTACAAAGAAGTATCATGTTGACAACTTGGACGTTATTGGTTCTCGGATAAATTAATTCTTGAACTTGTTTTATTGAATTATTATGTCATTGTTATCATCCTCATGTTATATTATGTTGAAAGTTATCTATGTCTTACGTGCATAGATGAACTTGGTATGATTATGACCAGGAATCATTCGGTATAATCATGACCTGCTATAAATGATGTGACAAAAGTCCTCGGTGTATTCTGTAATGCGGTGATGAATAGTTTTTGGTATGATTATGACGGGGGTGATTCGGTATAGTCATGACCATTGATAATTTGATGAAAATCCTTGGCCGTAATACGGGGATGATTAGATGTGGTGGTTTATTTATTAAGTTTGAGTCTCAAATTGATAAAATTGATGAAAACCTTTTAAAACCTAAAAGATAGTAGATTTTATTCTCTACTTGTCTCTTTTAATGGATTGCATATTCACCGCTTGATTTAAACTAGTTGTCTATTGTATTTTATCGGTTTAACATTGTTGAAGACTAATGATAATTTATTACGCATTATCTTAGTCATAATATTTCTTCTTGGGCTAGTTGAGCTCACCCTTTCTTTCACCGTATTCTTGTGAAATGAGAACATAATTTGGGACGAAGTCGGGGAGCAGAGTAATGGTCCGGAGGATAGCATTAGTAGTCCTCACTATTACGTGAAATAGTGTGATAATAGTTGTAATGAGGACTCCTTTTGAGTTTGTATAATATCTAGTAGACAATATTTGTATTCAAACTCACAAATATATGTCGTATTATACACGACAGTTATATTAGTAAGTTGTATTGAATTTATGTACCATGTAAGTGGCGACCCAAGATGGGTGGCGATACCTAATTTGGGGGCGTCACATACTTCACTTCAATTCCGACTTCTCCATTTCTTTGAAATTAACTCCTCTGCATTTGTTAACAACATCGGTTTCTTAACCCTTTCTACTTAAGGCATCGGCCACCACATTTGCCTTACCCGGATGGTATAGAATCTCACAATCGTAGTCCTTAATTAACTCCAACCACCTTCTTTGGCGCATATTCAAGTCTTTCTGTGTAAAAATATATTTCAGACTCTTGTGGTCTATATATATTTCACCTTCTTTGACACCTTGCTATACACTAGGGCTTCAGTCCCTGCTCGAAATGTCTTGCCTTTCTCTCGTCAATATGCACTTGATATGTGGTGAACCTAACCAATTCGTTGAACCTTGTCGCATAATCTGCTATGAACATATCCCCCTGTTTCAACTCCAAAAACTGAACTTCCATTTGGTTTTGCGAACTAGTCGGAAAATACATTTCGAAAAACATCTCCTTAAATCTCTCCCAGGTTATTACATCTTCTCCTCCCCGTACTTTGTTTTCCTGCCACCAATAGTTGGCTTCAGACTTTAGCATGAATGTTGCATATGCGGTCTTCTGGTCTTCCCTTACTCTAGCGACGTCAAACACCTTCTCCATCTCCATAACCCATGTTTGAGCTTCGATTGGGTTCATAGAACCTTTAAACTCTGGCGGTCCCACCGCCTTGAAATCCTTGAACGTGGTGTTTGGTGGGGCTTGTGATTGATTGTTAATTGCTCTAGCGATAGAATTCACACCATTTCTTTGAGCAGTGGTCGGCATTGGTGGTGTTGTTGTTGTTATTCGTTGACCCTTCACGAAATTTGGTCGACGATTTGGTAAATCTTCTTGGCGGCATTTTCTATTAAATAAACGCTTTATTAGAACTTTATTTATTTCTCTAAATAGTTAAGGCATTACTCAACAATTTAACATATCACTTAACACGTCATCTCAAACAACTTGATATATTTGCATTCAAATCAAAGTTTTAACATTAAAGCGATAGCATAAGCGCTATTTACATCAACTATCACGGAATAAAGAATCCACGAGATTTAAAACATTCAAATATTCTTTCGTTCATAAACACGTCCGAATTTACATATAAAAACTAATTAAGTCTTTCACATAATTAAACAAATTATATCCTTTATGCATGTCGGTATTTGGATAGCCTTTGCTACGTTCCTCTTCCATGATGCGGCACATCGTTCTACGATCTAGCATATATGATGGTAGATCCTCAAAATGGATTGGATACTTCCTAACTCGATCTTGGACCACATTCATTGCATTTTGTAGTGTAGAGTATGTCTCCTCAAGTTTAGCCTTCTTCGTATGGCGATCATCTTCTGCACGATCAGCACGACGTGACTCTCATACCCATCCCTCCTCTGCTATGGCAAGCCTCTCTGAGGTCTCCTTCAGATCCTTCTTTAACTTCTCTATTTCTGCGGACTTATCCTCGGTCTGACCCTTCTCGTGAACCAGATCCCACTCCACGTTTCCTAAATGTGTGTGAAGAGTCACAATCTCTCTATCCTTCTGCTCAATAGTAATCTGCTGACTAACCGCCTGCTCTGTCAAATCCCGAATAGTATCCTGCAACTATACGTTACAATCATAGAGTGCGTCATACATCTCTGCATCAATGGAGTTCGGTGGGAACTCCTCTTCTTCCTCTTCCTCAGGATCCTCTTCTAGATCAGTCTCCGGCTCATGCTCCTGACCAACGACAGTGATCATCGGAGATGACTCTCTCTGTACAAGTTGTTCCCTGACGACATGAATGTCTCGGGGCTCCTCCTCTATAGGTAATCAGGGTTCCTCCTCCCCAGCTCGACTAGCTCCTCCAATATACGACATCCTGACAAGAAAATTTTAAGTTTTAGTTACTAATCCGTGCTAGCGAACACATAGATTAACACATAAGCACATAAAGTCTTTTATTATCTTTAATGAATTTAGAAATTCATTTCTTAGAACTCGATAAGAGTTTACCACTACTATGTTCTCGATCTCCTACAAGGCTACTACCTAAGGTTGTTTCCCCCACTTAAGGTTCATAACCTTACAGCTTTGATACCAACCTGTGACACCCCCAAATTTGGGTACTTCAATTCCACGGGATTTGGTGTTCACTGTACAAATATCATCTATCAATCTACGCATAATAAATGCAAGCCATGCAATAGATAGAATAAAAATCTTCCCCTTAAGGGTTACAACATCTTAATAATAATAATACAATCCCAGGTTAAACTAACCTTAAACATCTATGCGGAATCATAAACAAATAAGTCTTAAATAACATCAATAACTCAAGTCTTAAACATAAATACATCATCTAATAAAAATAACAAGTCTTCATCACTTGCTAACTTTGCCCTTGCCTTTACTAGTGGAAGGTTCATCGGTTCTTTTCGTTCTTTCTTCGCAATGTTATTATTAAGCAAAAGTGAGCACTATTGCTTCACAAGTATAATAATGAAATAATAGTATAATAACATGCGAGTAAATCAAAAACATCTGAATGAAAGCTCAACTTTTGAATCAAGAATGAATAACAAGAATCAAAAGAATTCTGAGGGTCATAAGACCTTGAACTATGTCCTAGGCTATCAAGGGTTATACTTGAAACCTTTAACAGTCATAAGACTATGGACCTTTCTTCTCGTACTTAGGGGGATCAGCCCTTAGTACCATACTGTGCACAATATCTTAACGCTAACGCATAAGTAAATCCCTTTGAAGGGTTGTTCATCTCAGTTTGACATTCGAGTCCGCACCAAAGGAAGTTTGGTTTGGATAATTCAATAAGGGTTCTAAAATTTAGAACGTTCATCAAATAAGGACTAGTTGAATCAATAAAGTTCACTAGTCTAATAACGTTCAACAATAATGATATTCGATTTGAATAATAATCTCAAGAAGTATACAACAGAACAATTATTGTATAACTGAATCATGTTTTGAAAAGATAATAAATCTTTAATATAACAATTGAACTTGAATAATAGTAACGATAATTTACTCGAGGTAACTAATAACTTGAATTATAATGACAAGTAGGGTTAGGAAACTTGCCTCGTGCGTAGGCTAAACGATTACTAGTTCCATTCACCACAAATCCTACACACATACCATATGTATTCACGACATTCATTAGTTATATTTTCACTTAATTATTTAATATAAACTCCACTTTATTTAACAAATAATTACCCTTCTAATTTAATTACTTAATTAAATTAGAATATTTTCATTCTCTTACTATTATTACACTCGAATAAATTATTTCATAATAATTTTCATCGAATATTTATTTTATTCCATAAATATCTCAATTAAAATATTTACTTTATTTTATAAATATTGTAATAATAATTTTCATCGAATATTTATTCTATTCCATAAATATCTCAATTAAAATATTTAATTTATTTTATAAATATTTTAATAATAATTTTCATCGAATATTTATTTTATTCCATAAATATCTCAATTAAAATATTTAATTTATTTTATAAATATTTTATTAATAATTTTATCAAATATTTATTTTATTCCATAAATATCTCAATTAAAATATTTAATTTATTTTATAAATATTTTAATAATAATTTTCATCAAATATTTATTTTATTCCATAAATATCTCAATTAAAATATTTAATTTATAAATATTTTAATAATAATTTTCATCAATTATTTATTTTATTCCATAAATATCTCAATTAAAATATTTAATTTATTTTATAAATATTTTAATATTAATTCTCATCAAATATTTATTTTTTATTTATTTTTTTTATTATTTTTTTACCGTCGCTGTATGCGGGGTAATTTAGTTTAGTAACTTGCGGCAGAAGCGAGGTTACTGAGCTCATTTTTTCATAGATTTATAGATTCTGCGATATTAACATAACAAGGCCAAATTAGGCAAAAAATCAATCACAGGTAAAATTATACATGAATATGGCCATAACTTCCAATTAGTTATTTTTACACGAATTTAGACTTACCCAATCATTGTAATACATATATAATGATTACTTAACCCATCTAGCATGATTTTTAACAAGTTACATCACATAATTTGCAAAATCAACACAATTACTTCCACTGTTCTTGATGTTCTTGAAGGTTTTGAAAATAAAACATGAAAATTGTCACTACGGATTCGTTATAACACCGAATCCGTTTATTTAAACTTTGGTCTCTTCGTATCAACATGCATAATAATATACGAGTGTAAAATTTAGGGATAATATACGTTCAATACATAAAATATCACGTATAAGGCCATAAGGCCAAAACCCATACTCTGTAATTTTGTAGAAATCATATACGATGCAATATTATGAAACTGGTGATATGGAATCATGCAATATATATATAAAATACGATTTGATACATCTTAACCCATAAATAACTCATAAATATTACTCCTTTCTCAATCATAGAGGCTTTACAGAAACTTTGAAAGCCATTTTCTTATAAAAACTTAATGACGTAAAATAGAATTTGGGAAGGAGAATTACCCAGAGTATAATTAATGGAAGATGAATTCCTTCTCAGACGACTCTCACAATCCTCTTAACAACTCGACTTCTCAACTCTTTCTCTGTATTTCTCTGTTATGCTTTGCTTTAGACTTAGGCAAATAATGAAGAAGAAATAAAAGAATACGTAAACTAAATAATGAACAACTGACGCGTTGGTGGTCAGTTACCATGTCATGTGTTAACTGGCCCCAACTCCCTTTAGTGCCATGTTTGCCTTGCTAGAATAGGTTTCAAAAACTATTTAATTTAATAAAACTTTATCACATAGTTAATTAATATGTCACACCCACTCACAGACAATAATCAAATATCTTATTTAATATAAATAAAATATAATAACTTCTCATAAATTCACATAGTCATATGTTTAATTTCTCATTTAATAATAATATTAAATTATTAAATCTCTAATTAATAATTTAATTAATTGAAATAACATAGGCTTATTAAATATATTTCTTTTAATTCAATAAGCTCACATAATCACATACTTGAATAATAAAAATTCTCCACATTAATTTAATAAATATAACACATATAATTAAATTAATCTATCACAACTTCATCAATTAATTAATTAATTTAATAATTAATTCATCTAAAAATATTTATTCAATCTAATAAATATTAAAATTAAATTACAAAATTACGGTTGTCACACTTGGACTTGAGATCATCATAGTATCTTGTGTATAATGAGTTATACTTTGGCTTATTCCTTAAGACCCTTAGGGTATATCAAAGGGTATGCTTGAGTATAATAATTTGTACATAGAAATAATATATGATCAATAAAGAATCTATCACTTCTAGTAAAATAAGAGAAATGTCCTATGTGATTCGATAAATGACAACCCAGTAGTTTTTGGCCAAGATAGAATAAAATTAGAAAGAAGTTTCTAATTTGCATTATTTGGAGTTGTGCATTTAAGAGTCGAAATACATATAATTAAATAAAATAAGACTTGATAGTAATTCTATATCTTATATTTAATTTGGACATTATGTGGTGGAAGGATTGAATTGTACAGTAACAATTTACTCAGAAGTTCTTTTATGATTAATGTTAAAATCTATATTATCTAGAAAGTCGTAAATTGCTAGAGAGGTTTATCCCTATTATAGAATAAATATTATTTATTTAAATAAATTAATAGTTTAATTTATATATTTAAATAAGATTAGAATTATTCTAATTGATTTATTCATAATCAGTTTAATATGGAGAACCTAAAGGGTCACTCCATAAAAGGAAGAATAATTATTTAAGAAGTTAATGACTTAATCGTAATAATAAGTTAAGTATATTTAATTTAATCTATGGTGATATAATAAACTAAATAACTTAATATTTATTATTTAATATTTTAGAAGTATTAAATATAAATTAATAAGAGGAGTCTTATTATTATTATTACTATTATTATTATTTAATTCCTAAAAGAGTTTGGGAATTAATTAATAAAAGTACTCTAATATATTCCTAATAAGATTAGGAGGTTAAATTAATTAAAAGAGTTTAATTAATTATCCCTAATAAGATTAGTGAGCTTAATTAATTAAATAATACCCTATTTTTTAATTAGATTAGAAGGGTTAACTGATATCTTTATAAGAGGAGTTTTATATCAGATATCAAGATAGATGTTAGTCCAATTGTTGAAGAGTACGCTCTTTTTTTATGAGAGATGGAAAAACTAGGGTTTTCCCAAACACCCATCTTCTTAAATCTTTTTTCTTCCTTGGTGGATCACCTCTAGAGGCCAAACATTTGGGTGGCTAACGTTGATCAAAGGAAGGAACCAAACCCGGTGGATTCAAGTTGAACGCGAAAGGATTTGGAAGTGAACCTGTTTCTGAGGAAGCTCGAATCTTCAAGGGTATGATTCTTGTTCTTTATCTTTTCGTTTAATTAATAATTATGCATAAAAGATGATCTGGGTATATGGTTTGTAAATTTTAAAAACTCTGTTTTTCCATGCTTCCGCTTATTTTGTGCAATTTGATTGCGTTCATGAATATTACAAACCTAACAGTGGTATCAGAGCCAAACCTTTATTTGAATTATTAATTGTTTTAATTTGATATGTATATTGATATGTGTTTAGAATAATTTAACTGAGCATAATTTTAATTGAATTATTATATCTATATATATATATATATTATTTTTAATAATTTTATATATTAAAATAAAAAAGTTTATTTTAATTTTAAAATTTAATTTCATGTTAACTAATTAGAGTTGGAATTGGATTCCATGATAACTAATTGGAGTTGAAATTGGATTTCATGTTTTCTTAAATAAATGAGTTTATTTAGATATGAAATAAGATTTCATATTATTCAAAATAAAAGAGTTTATTTGTGAATAGGAAAGAGAATCCTAATTTCCTTAAATAAAGGAGTTTATTTAAATATAGAATAAAATATCATATTATTCAAAATAAAGGAGTTTATTTGTGAATATGAAAGAGAATCTGTGTTTCCTTTAATAAAGGAGTTTTTTTTTTACTTGGAATTGGACTCATAATTAATTAAAATAAATGAGTTTATTTTGATTTAAATTTGGATTAAAATAAAATAGTTTATTTTGATTCAAAATTAGATTTTATGTTAACTAAATTTGCCCATTAAATGATATCAATATATATATTAAATATTTATTATTCATGAGATGAATATTATTTATTGATGCACATAGTGAAATAAATGTGATTGATTATGGACTATTGACCAATTTGATTGGATTTTATTTTAGTTGGATGCATGATTGTATGAATTTTATTAAATGGGGTCTGCGTACCTCATCTTCTCTAATTTTTTCTTAATGTAAATTCTATCATCCTCCTATATACTTCCCCTTGACTGCTGATCAAGATTTCTATTTATTTTAAATAGTTTTGTAATATGAATAGTTAGAATTATTTTGAAAAATTGGAGATCAAGGAGCAAGGATCGCTTGAAGACCCGTTTGTAATGGAGCCCGGATTTAAATGTAATAGTTATATTTAAATATTAATTTTTGCACCCCTAGGGTTTGACCTTTTGGTTCACTTGGTGGCTCTAGTGAACCAAACTAGAATAAAGTGCATAATCAATCAGGGTAGAATATAGTATTCTATATGTGCATGCTTATAGTGTGTGTGTGTGTATATATATATATATATATATATATATTATGCAAACATGCTTCGCATGTTAATTAATACATTATATATATATATATATATATATATATATATATATATATATATGTGTGTGTGTGTGTGTGTGTGTGTGTGTGCGTGCATGCACGCTAAACAAGATGAGACAAATTAATACCAAACCCCTCAAAATTTTTATATTAAGTCCTAAGCGTTCAAAGATATTTGGAATATCAAACATCGCCTTCTAGCATGGTAAAAAATAATAGAGTATTAATTAATTATTATAAGTTTGTTGTGTCACCACAAGGCTTATCTTAATTCTTTGAGATGTTAATTATATCACATTTGATGCTTATAAAAAAAATTGAACAATGTTGTTTTGTTATGTCACCACAAGGACATTATTTTTCTTTTTTGAATATATGGAGTGCTAGGTTGGACTTAACTTAGATAATTTTGATTCGGATGTGCCACCACTTGATCAAAATAATCTAAGAGGCAAAATACAAGGAGTTGCATAGTTGATGTAATTGACAAGAGTTGTCTACCTATTTATTTATATATAGTTTGTTGTGCACACACAAGGCTATATATATTTGAAATGAGATCCTTATTCTCACTAGCAAATCTTTAATTAGATTTTGTCGAACTATATAAGTGAGGGTAATATAGTTTGATGAAAATAGTGGGAGATACTAATTTAAAACAAGACCTAATTTATTTTGGTAATTAATAAAAGAATGTATGCTAAAATGTTGTTAATTACAAATTCATTTACAGAATTTTACAATGTCTAAATCACTATCACTGCGAAGCATATTAGATGCTATTTAACCGGACCAAATTAAATGGATTGGTTAAAGAATTTGAGAATAGTTCTCACGGCTGAAAAGCTATCTTATGTCCTTAATAATACGCTTATCCCTGCAATGGTTGCAGACAATGCCTCTGAGGAAGATATTGCTACTTTTAAAAAGTGACAAAATGATGTACAGTTGGCTCAATGCATCATGCTTGCATCTATGAGTAACGAGCTTCAGCGTCAGCATGAAACTATGGATGCTCCTACTATACTCCTATACGTCAAGTAGTTGATGGTGAGGAAAGTAGGACTAATAGATATTAGATATCTAAAGAGCTCTTCCGATCTAGACTGACCGATGACACTACACTACAGAAAAAAGTCCTTAACATAATCAATTTGATTGAAAAATTAGGACAACATGTTTTGTTATGGATGGAGAGTTGAGCCAAGATTTGATCTTGCACTCACTCCCGGACTCCTTTCATAATTGTTGTGAATTTTTCATATGAACAAGCTAGATATCAGCCTCGCAGATATGCTTAACATGTTAAAAAATTATGAGAGTCACTTTCATACCAAGAAAGACCAAGTCTTACTGGTAGGGGTCAAAAGATCTTCTAAAAAGAAGAATGATTCTAAGAAGGTTAATAGAAAAGGCAAAAATAAAGGATTATAAGAACAAAACTGATACGGATAGCAAAAGAGTTTGCTTCCACTGCAATAAGCCTGGACACTAGAAAGAAACTATAAGAAGCATTTTGCAGAGGCTAACCTGAAGAAGTTTAGTGAAGTTTCAGTTACAAATACAATTTTGTTCATGATTTAAAAAAAGTTTTTCTTTAAGTCAAGGTTCTACTTGGGTATTGGATACCGACTTTGGTTATCATAAATATAGAGTTATGAAGGGACCAAGCAAAAGTAGAAAGCTAAACAAAGATAAGTAATTCTATGTGTGGGAAATGAAGCAAAGGTTGCTGCATTAACCATAGAAACTTATAGTTTAGCATTGCCTACGGGGAAATCTATTAAGTTAATAAGTTGTTATTGTATTCCAGTTCTCGTTAGAAACATTATTTCCATTTCGTTGTTGGACAATGAAATCTTTAGTATTATAATTAAGAACAATTGTTATTCTATTTATAATAATTATGTTTTGTATAGAACTGGAATATTACTTAATGAATTTTGTATACTTAACTTACGTAAAATATATTTTGCAAATTTAACAAACTAGTATAAGAAAAGGAGATGATCATTCAAAGAGTTGAATGTGTGTATTTACTGAAATACAAGTGTGAATTATTTGAAAGGTTCAAAGAATTTAGTAGTGAAACAAATTGGCAAAGTATTAGGTTTCTTTGATCGGATCAAGGAAGGAATACTTGTGTAATGAATTTCTAGATCATCTCAAATGGTTTTCTCACAATGGACGCCTTCTGATACGCAATAAATGATTGATGTATCTTAAAGGAAAAATCGTACCTTGTTGAACAAGGTACGGTCTATAATGATTTTACCGACATTCCAGTATCCTTTTGGGGTCATGTTCTAGAAAAAGGTAACTTCAATATCCGGCCCCAAGACTCCATAAAAGTTATGGATAGGGAGGATTCCTAATCTTAAATTTGTTAAGATTAGGGGTTGTCCAACTTATGTGAAGAGGTTTCAAAGGAATAAGTTTGGGACAAGATTTGACAAGTGCATATTTGTGGGACATCCTAAAGTAAGTTTAGGGTATATGTTCTATAATCTTACTTAGCAAAGGTGTTTGTTGCAAAACATTCTGCCTTCTAAGATAGAGATGTTTATCATTGAAGGGGCTAGTGGGAAGATAATAGATCTTGAAGAGTTCAAGAACCACAAAACACTATAAGTTAAATAAGAGGAACCTGTAGATAGAACTATTATACCACAACCGAATTGTAAATTTGGAATAGTGCCGAAGATACCTGGGAGGTAGGAATTCATCATGGATGATGATGATGAGGTACGTATCATAGAAGATGATAATCCAGTTACATACAATGAGGTAAGAGTTGTAGAAACTCAAAGAAATGTATTGAAGCAACCTTCTCAAAAAATGGAACATTCGTTTTGATGAAATAAATCAAAAGAGTTTGATTTTATCACAAATAAGAATGAACCTAGTGTGTACAAAATGGTCAGTGGGAGCGTTGTGACATTCCTAGTATTATATGTTAATATACTACAGATAAGGAATGACATACCAATGCTATAATCAGTAAAGATAAAGTTGTCGAAACATTCCTCCATGAATGATTTGGGAAGAGTATCATAATTGGGGATACAAATCTATATAGATAGATTCAAGAGGATGCTCGACTTAACCCAAGGGACGTATATTCATTTGATCTTAATGTTGTTTAGCATGACAAACTCTAATAGATGTCTCATATTGAAGAGCCATGGAGTGTATCTCTCTTAATAGTCCCCATAGACTCCTGAAAAGAGAGTTCGTATGAGTGACAATCATGTATACAATGAAATATACGAGATCTGATGTTGATCGGTCATATTCTGGAGAAGTTTACTATGAGTCAGTGAAAAATATCTTAAAGTTGTTGCCTCTTTTTCAGTTCTGATAAAAAAGCTCAAACTCATGCAAGCATACATGTGTCAACAAGTAATACAGAGTAAGTAGAGTATCGATCCCATAGAGAAAAATGTCAAATTTAAACTACTATGCATCAATTAAATCACTATACTTATATGCTTAAACTAATGACTATATTGGTGAATTACTCTAATTGTATATAACAACTAAAACAAGAATAATAATGGAATAAACTAATTCTGGAAATAATGGGATCCTAACTTCATTTAATACTTCATCTAATTACCACTATCATACAAGAATTGTTCACATATCACAGGAAAGTAGCCAAAAGCACTAATAGAGTCATAGCCATTTTTCAATGTACTATGACCTACTTACACAGCATCCACAAGCGATAGACTCCATGTAATCATCAATATAACCAAAATCACTATATGTCTATGTGAAATTGTAATCATACTAAATTTAAGCACAAACCCTTATTTTAACTCATACGGTGAAACAGTATATGTCTATCTGGTTCACGAAATACACAAGCCATGCAAAATAGCCCCATATATGTATGCTATCATGATTACAATCCATACTTGCATGTTCATTGTCAATTCCACACAAGTACTGAAAACGAATGGTGATCAAGCATTCATACCTGCAAAACAATTATAATAGAAATCTCATATGATATGTAAAACAGCCCCAGCAATCAAGCATGCAATTAGACTACATATTAAAATCCGTTAGAATCCCATAATAGAGTTTAGTTCATGTCTAAACCAAAAGCCATTATGGGATCAAAGGAAAACATGGCTAATAAGCAAACAATTGAAAGATGAAGGATAGAAACGATCAAACCCAATTGCTGATTATAATCCACTAGTAACGTTCAAATCCTTATATATATCCAGCAAAATACTAATAATAATCCACAATAATAGAAAATCCCAAGAAGAATTAGAAAAGATGGAGTTTTGGCTTCGTTCTACGTTGGAATCTCTCTCAAAGTGTAAACCATAGTTACGAATATGAAAAAATATGTAAAAAGTAATGAATGATGCGTCTGGCACCAGTCAGAAATCATTTTTTTCAAATACAACCCTTTTAATTAAAAATTAAAATAAAACAGTTCAGCAGCCTCAGGCATCGCACGCGGGCTCGCGCTCCTCCAGTGTGTTTCTCATGCGGACGCGCGACTTGCGATGTCTGTAATGTACCTTGGCCGATCTTTCATGTTGGCGCTAGCGCCCTCAAGTTTTTTTTCTCATGGCGACTTGATTTCTAACTCTGACTCGCTTTGCTTTTGAGTTTGGTTCTGCATTGTTGCTGCTGCTACTAAATTGTTATGTTGTTCATCCTTGTCATGCTTGGTTTCCTTGCTCCACTAGATCCTCACGCCATGCATCCATTAGCCTCATGCCATTAATACCACCAAATTAGGCCATTTCCTGCACTTTTTCACCAAAAGGAGTTTTAAGTAAATGCAATGCAAAATAACATGAAATGCAACTAAAAACACCCTAAAATGAACTTGAGATGGGCATAGTTCACGTGAATTGATATTCAATAAGTAGGTATAAAACCCACTTATCAAAAGTACTTAACCAGCACTAAGGATGTGATCATATTCATGGTGGGTCTAAATTAAAACTAGAGGGCTTAACAGACTCAGGTTTTTCAGACAGACCAAGACGACGGAAAATCACTTTAAGGTAAAGTGTTACCTTGAACAGTGGTGCATTGAATTGGAAAGGTTTCAAACAACAAAGAGTTGTTGGTTTAGTGATAAAGACAAAGTATATAGCTATAAATGAAGCTACAAGTTGATTATTTAGATGAAAAGTTCATTACAGAACTAGGAATAGTTCCTAAGTCTCATCTTGGATCCAAACATGTGTTGTGGCACTTTCATTTGATTATAAGAATCACTGAAAGATGGAAAATCACTATAGAGATAGTGGACTCTCAAGAACAACATTACATATCCATTAACTAAAGCTTATCCAACAGCAGGATAATCGTCACTTATAGAAGAAGGGTATGAGATACCATGGCGATTGGCTTTAGTGCAAGTGGGAGATTGAAAGTAGTATGCACACAATCCAATCATGTTTGATGATAAAACATATACTTTGTAACAATCTTATTCATTTATTAATAAAAAGTATTAATTTATTAAAGACTTTTAATTATCTACATGATGTTGTTTTATAATATGTGATAAACCCATAGTTTTAAGCAATGCTTTTAGAATAATGATGATGATCATTCAAATGAGATCTAAATTCTTAGAAAGCTTAAACCTAAAATAGTTCCCAATCGTTGGATTACTAAATTGGGGATTAGTAAATCCGGATAGATTGGTACATACGTTGCTTGCTTATTGGATGAGGATGATTGATCTCATGATCATTTATGTAGAGTGTGACGCCCCCAAAATAGGTCCATTCCATCCAACCCATTATGAGTCGCCAAATACATGGTGCAGAAATAACTACAACTTTATTAATACATTTATCGTGCAAAATACGACAACGTATATACTGTGAGTTTAAATACAATTATTGTCTTCTAGACAATATACATACCCAAATAAATCCTCATCACAATTATTTATACATTATTTTACAAAAATTGTGAGGACTACTAAACAACTCTCTCTAGAACCTTCATTCCATACCCCGACTAGTACTTGCTACATTCTCGCCTCCCGAGAAGAAAAATGGAACAAAAAAAGGAAAAGGGTGAGCTCAACTAGCCCAAGAAGGAATATTATGACTAAGATAATATACAACAAATTATCGTTAGTCTCCAACAGGAAAAATCTAATAGAATACAATAGACAACCGCTTTTAAATCAATCTTCAGTAATGAAATAATAATTCATTAGAAGAGTTAAGTAGAGAATACAAACTACTATCTTCTATATATGAATTTAAATGTTCATCGTCGATATTTTATTCTTGTAACATCAATCAATATATATCTCGAATCAAATATTCATCTTTGCACTAAAGGCCAAAGATATTCATCGGTTGGTCATGTTCATCTAAACACTGCTCATCTTTGCACTACGGCCAAAGATATTAATTAGTCGGGTCATGTTCATCTCAACACTGCTCATCTTTGCACCACGGCCAAAGATATTCATCAAGAAATCATTCATCTTTGCACTACATGTGCCAAAGATATTCAAGAATATCATCATTTAGGACCGAGGATGATGAAAAATATTTTAAAGGAAACGAATCCAAGTGAAACAAAAGAACAAGTATTATGGATTCGCATTTTAAACAATCCGAAGTTTAAAAATACTTCATAAATAATCATAGTGAAGTAAAATTCAAGAATGATCAAAATATGGATACAATCAAAGCTAGTATCCACAATAGATATTTTGGACAAAAAGAAGAAATTTCATTTTCTATGAATAGTGCCAGATTCGTGAATAGTGTCGAGATACGTGAATAGTGATGATACGTGAATAGTAACTCGACACCAAAAGATAGAAATTTCACAAAAAAAAAACATCTTCACGCTCGCGTGAATAGTACTCGTGAATAGTAACTCATGAATAAGAACTCATGAATAGTAATCCGACATGAAAAAGTTCCAAATTTGATAAAATTTCCAACCAATATTTTAAGATAATGATATTGAAGAAATAATATCATTTTCGAATAAAATAACATCCCTTACCTCGAAAGATCAAGATTTAAATTAAATAACGGATATAAAGCTATGACTTGAACTTGCACCAGATAGCAACACTCAAAGTATACTCAAAATACTCACAAGAATACGCCGATAATATAGAGAGAAAAACTTCAGTTTTCGGTGTAATTTTCAATTCTAACCTAAGCACCCTATTTATAGAAATTGCTTGTAACACCAAAATGTAAAATTTAATATAATATTATTATTATTTGTTAAAATTCTATACGCCCACTTTTGGAGATCTGATTTCAAAGAATCAATAACACATGCTAGACCCACTTAACACACCAAAAACGTTTTTCTTGAAAAAATAATTAAAACTTCCAAAATCAATTATTTTGAGCTTCTAACTTCAATAATTCATAATAAATAGCTCTTTTGTCGAAAAATTTGAATCTCAACTTTTTATAGGAAATTCAATTTCTACAACTTTGCGTAAGAAAGTTTTTCCAAATTCCAAACAAAATTGACCAAATCCACAAACCAAGCGATTTTACAAGCTATAATCAAATTTCTACCAATAATTGTGTCCACCAACACACAAAATATGTTTTAAACATTTAATGCCACAAAAATACTATTCCTCCTCATATACTCATATATCCCACATTCATTATAAAAATATCACCGTTAATATATTATTAAAATAATATATTTAAATGAATTATTTTATCGTAAAAGATAAAATATTAATTTTCAACAATTGTCATTTTAAAAAATTTCTCCATCTATATCCACATAAAATCAATATTTTCCTCATCATATAAATCAATAATTAATTATTCACAAATAATATTACAGAATCACAAGATCGGCAACTGTGCCGCTCCTCAGAAAGAGGGGCTTTCCAATAAGGATCTCCTCATCGGCGCGCAAGCAATTAGTGACCAAACCTCTCCTTAGATAGAACTTTCTAGACATTACCAATAATGTTATCCAATAATATTATTCAGATAATATGATTTATTGTCGATAATGGAAAATATCGTGTAATGACAATTTATGAAACAACAAGAATATAAAATATCAATGCAAAGAATTATTGAATCAATAAAATAAAATATCGAATAGTAATTATCGTAATAATTATCGAGTAGTGCCTTCACGTAAGAATCAATAATTGGTGCAATACTGCCGTGCCATCGCTCAACAACGCAGTATTAGTGTGTTTTAACCACCGGTATTCCAACAAGATAATTCAGAATAACTACGTGCCGTTATTTATAAACAACTTATATTTGTCGCTTTCTTCATCCAATCGCTTCCATTATGGGCCCACATAAAAGATCGCTACCGTCAGCATTTAATATTCCCGACAAGCATTTAATATTCCACGACCAAACGAATATTCTAACAATAATGAATATTTTATAACCACTTGTTTATTCAAAATATTTATGATTTTACCCATAACTTTCCACATTAATCAAATCAACCCTTACTATTTCAACATAATAAATAAAGGAAATTCCATTTTTATTAAAAAAAAAATTTGGGGTCTTACAACCTCCCTCCTTATGAAATTTTGTCCTCGAAATTGACGACGCACCGGTGTTTCAAAAGGTAAAGATACCTCGCTTTCATTTTCATTTCCAACTCCTGTGTCATTTCTTCAATAAAGCATGGTTCCGCCACAAAACTTTAACTTGTGGTATAACCCCTAGACATAGGACATGTTCTTTCCTATCCAAGATCTTGACAGTACCTCCTCGACGTTAAGTCTTCGCTATCTCGTCCGCTTCTAACTCAATGACGTGGTTCGGTCGTCCACATATTTACGTAACATCGACACGTGAAAAACGTTATGAACACGCGCCATAAAATGAGTAAAATGAGTCTATAGCCACGCTCCTATTCGATCGAGAATTTCAAATGGATTAATAAATCAAGGTTTGAGCTTTCCTCACCTCACCGATTCTCGCTTTTGAAATAACAACTTTTACACCTCCTTCTTCAAATTCATCATCACCCGTGTGTAGCTTCGAATAAATTTTAACTTTATCGATTAAAGTCGATTATACTCAGATATCATCACGTGGGTACCTAGAGTTTTCATCTCCATCTCTATTATTTGTAAATTATACTGAAATGAGTCTTTGACAATATCAGACTTGTATTTTCAGATACGATCTTCTACTCAACACGCCGCCTACCACATTCGCTTTTCCAGATGGCATGGTTCGTAACATGTCTTTAAATGAGTCTCCTCTCGAGTTCTTCAAGCTCTTCCCACATTCCTTGCTCCATTTGAATTTTATATCTCTACGAGTCATTGCGTTAATGGAATAGCGATTCAAAAATATCCTTCAACTAATCTCCGATAATAACCAACTAAGCCTCAGAAAGCTACGATTTCGATTATCGACTTAGGTTGTTCTCAATCGTGACTCATATCCCAACCTTGGATAAGACGTTACAATGACACCTATCGCTTTTTACTATCGCATTTAATATGGTGTCCCCTACGGAGAGTCCGGCTTGCAGCATTCCACAAAGGAAGTCACCAGATAACGGCCGGGTACCAAATTTATAGTTGAATTTTTAACTCCTCGATGTTCAATAGAGCCATTCGATATGAGATTTTAGAAATGAGTTTTGTACCGGGTTCAAAGTCGATACAAAATTTAATATCGTGCTTTGGGAGTAAGCCAAGAAATTCTTAGAAATTCTTCAGAAAAATCAATAACAACAGAATATTATTCAAATCGACGTGTCTTTATTCAAATCCATAACATGAACTAAGAAAACTTGACATCCGTAATAAACGAATGACTTCATGGCTTGATATGAAAATGTTTGACTACAATGGTTTGATTGTTTGAATTCGAATAACAAAGTTGCTTAGGAATATGAAAACTAACAACCTTACGTAAAGTAATCAATTTTGCATGATGAGTAGTTAACCTTAAAATCACATCAAAAGCAAATATCTCTATAGAAATAAGGTTAATGTGTAATGTGATAGTGCCAACCCGAATCAAGCAAGATTTCTAAACAACGGATGTAATGAAAGTTTCTCCTAACGGAGTCTCCATAAATAGGTCAAAGTCTAATTTCTCCGTAGTCAAGTTCAAACGCTGAGCGCAAGCAAGAGAGATAAAAGAATGGGTAGAACCCAGATTCAGTAAGGTATAAACTTCGCAAGAATTTATAATTAACTAACCTGTGCTAACTTCGTCGGGTTCTCGTGATTTTGACCGGCCACGACAAACGCTTCTTCCAGAACCGCTGACTTTGACTTTTCTCGGGACATCCTTTTGAGTCACCATTCTACCGGATCGGGTTTCGATACCGCATAATCTCGAGCGATATGTCCTTCTTTTTCCACAATTATAGCATACCTTAAACTGCTAGGGCGCCAATGATATGTCCCTCTTCCCAGATTTGTAACATACGAATCGATGGTCTTTCTCCTCCTTGGAACCAAGCCACATCGGCGCCGACGCCTTCACATGGTCGTTGTTGAATATCCTCTTTTAAAATCTCCTCCCGACTCGCTTTTCTATTTTCATGGCCACAATTACCACCAGAGTGGTTACCGCTTTGTCCGTATTCTTCTTTCTCCGCCGGTTATCGTTATTCGATGATCGCTATCTTTGGTATAATCCTCGTTATGGTCCCTCGGTTGAACGTATCGTTATCTCGCCTAACAATCCGAGCCCCGCTGACAACATCGAATAGAGAGAAAATTTATGAGAAATGAGATATCGACGATGTCGGGTTTCAAACCTCTCGTAAACATCCCGCCATAACGCTCCTCATTCTCCACCAAATGAGGTGCAAACTCGATAACTCCATAACTTCGCCGCATCGGGACACCGCCATGTTATTCTCGCTCCAGCCTAATAAACTCCACTTCCTTCATATGATTTAATACTTTTAGGGAAGTACTTGTCATTGAACTGCTTCAAATGTCTCCCACGACTTATATGCCGAAAGGTAATGGATGGGTACGCTTCACGATTCCCACACCAAGAATCAGCCGCCGCCACTTTAACATAAAAGTAGCGAATGGAACTTTTTTCTCTCCGCATCCCAAGACATCGAATATCTTGGTAATTTGTTTGACCCACGCCTCCGCCTTTAATTAGATCCCGGCTTCCCTGCAATTCGTGGTCCCAACTTGAACCGCTGGTTGTGACCACCCGTGAATTGCTATCATTTCTCCTGTATTTTGAACACGAAGTCTCCCTCGTCGATTTTGCATGAATCGCAAAAGCTTCTAAACATTCCCTCGCTCATCATCTCGCTTCCAAGAGTGTTGTTCATGGAGGTACATTGCCACTGCTGCAGACGCTCTCCTCGTTGGTAAAGTACACATGCATCTCCACGGCCTCATTTACTCCAATGTTAATATTCTAGTCGACATTCTCAAACATCGTCATAAAACAAGGGTTAATTAAGGAAATCAATATATCACATAATATCCCTATATACTAACCAACTAACAAATAAGCTTTAGGTAGACACACTAGCTTAAGGATTTACTGCTCTCCCTCCTAGTTCTATTCCCCGATCTCCGCCAGAGATCATATCCCTAAGCTCTGATACCAACTGTGACGCCCCCAAAATAGGTCCATTCCATCCAACCCATTCTGAGTCGTCAAATACATGGTACTGAAATAACTACAACTTTATTAATACATTTATCGTGAAAAAGTTTAAATACAATTATTGTCTTCTAGACAATATACATACCCAAATAAATCCTCATCATAATTATTTATACATTATTTTACAAAAATTGTGAGGACTACTAAACAACTCTCTCTAGAACCTTCATTCCATACCCCGACTAGTACTCGCTACATTCTCGCCTCCTGAGAAGAAAAATGGAACAAAAAGGAAAAGGGTGAGCTCAACTAGCCCAGTAAGGAATATTATGACTAAGATAATATACAACAAATTATCGTTAGTCTCCAACAGGGAAAAATCTAATAGAATACAATAGACAACCAGTTTTAAATCAATCTTCAAGAATTGAAATAATAATTCATTAGAAGAGTTAAGTAGAGAATACAAACTACTATCTTCTATATATGAATTTAAAAGTTCATCGTCGATATTTTATCCCTGTAACATCAATCAATATATATCTGGAATCAAATATTCATCTTTGCACCATGTGCCAAAGATATTCATCATTGATCATGTTCATCTAAACACTGCTCATCTTTTGCACTACGGGCCAAAGATATTAATCACCGGGTCATGTTCATCTCAACACTGCTCATCATTTGCACTACGGCCAAAGATATTCATCAAGAAATCATTCATCTTTGCACTACATGTGCCAAAGATATTCAGTAATATCATCATTTAGGACTGAGGATGATGAAAAATATTTTAAAGGAAACGAATCCAGTGAAACAAAAGAACAAGTATTATGGATTCGTACTTTAAACAATCCGAGTTTAAAAATACTTCATAAATAATCATAGTGAAGTAAAATTCAAGAATGATCAAAACATGGATACAATCAAAGCTAGTATCCACAATAGATATTTTGGACAAAAAGAAGAAATTTTATTTTTCGGTGAATAGTGTCGTATTCGTGAATAGTGCCGAATACGTGAATAGTGCCGTATACATGAATAGTAACTCCGACACCAAAAGATAGAAATTTCACAAAAAAAAACATCTTCACGCTTCGTGAATAGTACTCGTGAATAGTAACTCATGAATAGTAACTCATGAATAGTAACTCCGACATGAAAAAGTTCCAAATTTGATAAAAATTTCCAACCAATATTTTGGCATAATGATATTGAAGAAATAATATCATTTTCGAATAAAATAACATCCCTTACCTCGAAAGATCAAGATTTTTAAATTTAAACACCTGATATAAGCTATGACTTGAACTTGCAATCAGATAGCAACACTCAAAGTATACTCAAAATACTCACAAGAATACGCCGATAATATAGAGAGAAAAACTTTAGTTTGCCGGTGTAATTTTCAATTCTAACCTAAGCACCCTATTTATAGAAATTGCTTGTAACACCAAAAGCAGTAAAATTTAATATAATATTATTATTATTTGTTAAAATTCTATACGCCCACTTTTGGAGATCTGATTTCAAAGCAATCAATAACACATGCTAGACCCACTTAACACACCAAAAACGTTTTTCTTGAAAAAAAAAATAATTAAAACTTCCAAATATCAATTATTTTGAGCTTGAACTTCAATAATTCATAATAAATAGCTCTTTTGTCGAAAAATTTGAATCTCACGTATTTTTATAGGAAATTCAATTCTCTACAACTTTGCGTAAGAAAGTTTTTCCAAATTCCAAACAAAATTGACCAAATCCACAAACGGACGATTTTACGTTGTGCTATAATCAAATTTCTGGCCAATAAAATTGTGTCCACCAACACACAAAATATGTGTTAAATATTTAATGCCACAAAATACTCTTCCTCCTCATATATACTATATATCCCACATTCATTATAAAAATATCACCGTTAATATATTATTAAAATAATATATTTAAATGAATTATTTTATCGTAAAAAGATAAAATATTAATTTTCAACAATTGTCATTTTAAAAATTTTTTCCATCTATATCCACATAAAATCAATATTTTCCTCATCATATAAATCAATAATTAATTATTCACAAATAATATTATAGAATCACAAGATCGCAACTGTGCCGCTCCTCAGAAAGAGAGGGCTTTCCAATAAGGATCTCTCTCATCGGCGCCAGCAATTAGGTGACCAAACCTCTCCTTAGATGTAACTTTCTAGACATTGCCAATAATGTTATCCAATAATATTATTAAGATAATATGAATTATTACTTCGATAATGGAAAATATCGTAATGACAATTTATTCAAACAACAAGAATATAAAATATCAATGCAAAGAATTATTGAATCAATAAAATAAAATATCGAATAGTAATAATCGTAATAATTATCGAGTAGTACCTTTTTCACGTAAGAATCAATAATTGGTGCAATACCGCGTGCTACCTGCTCAACAACGCAGATTAGTGTGTTTTAACCACCGGTATTCCAACAAGATTAATCTCAGAATAACTACGCCGTTATTTATAAACAACTTATATTTGTCATTTTCTTCATCCAATCGCTTTTCCGTTATGGGGCCCATAAAGATCGCACTGCCGCATTTAATATTCTCGACAAGCATTTAATATTCCACCACCAAACGAATATTCCCCGACAATAATGAATATTTTATAACCACTTGCTTATTCAAATATTTCATGATTTTACCCATAACTTTCCACATTAATCAAATCAACCCTTACTATTTCAACATAATAAATAAAGGAAATTCCATTTATTTCAAAAAAAAATTCGGGGTCTTACATGGAGACACTAAAGCAAGTATGTAGGTGCTTATTAGAGAATAAGTTCACTGAACGTAACTCGCTAAGGAATACCTAATGGAGTTTTACTTGCCTGTCAATAGGAATTCCTGTAGTGATAGTAGTACAAGTGATCCTTGGACTTGAGATAATCATAGTATCATGTGTATAATGAGTTACACTTTGACTTATTCCTTAAGACCCTTAGGGTATATCAAAGGATATACTTGGGTATAATAAGTTGTACATGGAGATAATGTATGATCAATAAAGAATCTATCACTTCTAGTAAAAGAAGAGAAATGTCTTATGTGATTCGTTAAATGACAACCCAGTAGTTTTTGGCCAAGACAGAATTAAATTAGAAAGGAGTTTCTAATTTGCATTATTTGGAGTTGTGCATTTAAGAGTCGAAATACATATAATTAAATAAAATAAGACTTCACAGTAATTCCATGTCTTATATTTAATTGGGACATTATATGGTGGAAGGATTGGATTGACACGATAACTATTTACTCAAAAGTTTCTTTTATGATTAATGTTGAAATCTATATTATCCGGAAAGTCGTTAATTGCTAGGGGGCTTATCCCTATTGTAGAATAAATATTATTTATTTAAATAAATTAATAGGTTAATTAATTTATTTAAATAAGATTAGAATTATTCTAATTGATTTATTCACAACCTAGGTTTAATATGGAGAACCTAAAGGGTCACACCATAAAAGGAAGAATAATTATTTAAGAAGTTAATGACATAATCGTAATAATAAGTTAAGTATATTTAATTTAATTTATGGTGATAGAATAAATTAAATAACTTAATATTTATTATTTAATATTTTGGAAATATTAAATATAAATTAATAAGAGGTGTCTTATTATTATTATTACTATTATTATTATTTAATTCCTAAAAGAGTTTGAGAATTAATTAATAAAAGTATTCTCATATATTCCTAATAAGATTAGGAGGTTAAATTAATTAAAAGAGTTTAATTAATTATTCCTAATAATATTAGGGAGCTTAATTAATTAAAGGATTTTAATTAATTAAATAATACCCTATTTTCTAATTAGATTAGCAGGGTTAACTGATATATTTATAAGAGGAGTCTTATATCAGATATCAAGATAGATGTTATTCCAATTGTTAGAGAGTACACTCTTATTCTATGAGAGATAGAAAAACTAGGGTTTTGCCAAACATCCATCTTCTTGAATCTTTCTTCTTTGGTGGATCACCTCTAAAGGCCAAACATTTGGGTGGCTAACGTTGATCAAAGGAAGAAACCAAACCCGGTGGATTCAAGTTGAACGCAAAAGGATTTAGAGGTGAACTTGTACCTGAGGAAGCTTGAATCTTAAAGGGTATGATTCTTGTTCTTTAACTTTTCATTTAATTAATAATTATGCATAAAGGATGATCTGGATATATGGTTTGTAAATTTTAAAAACTCTGTTTTTCCATTCTTCCGCTTATTTTGTGCAATTTAATTGCGTTCATGAATATTACAAACCTAACACTAATGAGATATTGACTACTCCAACACATCAATACAAACTAAGGTTCAACAATGGGTTTATTCTGCTTTATTTTTACTCACAAGGGCAATTCTCCCACTTTCCCGCGGTGTTTATTGATTTTTATTTTTTTAGAGCATAGCGAGTGCATTTTACGCTCCATCTCACTTTCCATTTCCATTTAAACGAGTGCATTTTACGCTCCATCTCGTCCAAATAGCAAGCATACCCATGTGTTCCCAAAGTTTGATTATCTGTGTTTTCTTAGAGTATGTTCACTTCCTACACAATTCTATTTTCAAAATAACATTTTCTACTCAGCAAACAAAACACATTATTCTTATACCAACAAGCATATATGAACATCTATGTGCTAACTGAAAGCATCTAAACAACAACCATGAACTAAATTATGTAACACATTATAAATGAGCTCATGTTATCCACTAAATCCAACAATCCATCAAACTTCACATTCATCATTGGCTAAACTAGAATTCCATTAAAACTAGATACTTTGGAAATGCAATTAAACAAACAACTAAAACATATATTAAACACTAAAATGCAAAAAATTTACTGCATAATTGACTAAACACATACTAAACACATAAACATGCAAAATTATACTAAACATGCTAAAATGATGCAAATTAAAGTACATGCAATTAACTAAATGCTCTACACTACTAAACACCCCAATACCCCCAAACTTAAACTATTCATTCTGCCTAATGAATGAAGGTAAAAGGTTTAAAGGAACTCCCCTAATTATCAGTTGTACCACCCTCCTCGGGTGGTGGGTCTGGCGGTGGAAATAGCACGGCTATCCCAAATTGTGGCTACTCAAGCATGGTTCATTGCTGTGCAAAAGCCTCATCTAGGGATCTTGACAAACCATTGGCAAACACTGAAAAATTATCATACATCGCATCTACTTTTCTCTCCAACCTTAGGAGACGACGATCATCTTGTTCAACAGTGGCATGGGATGAGGTTCCTGCATCAGTTATGCGAGTGGGCTGCAGCGATGGCCTTGATGATGGGGGTGGAAGGATGAATCCCTTGCCCCTTGGATGCGGGGTACCTCCTGCCCAATCTTTGAATTTGGAAATTTTAGCGTGGGTTATATCTTGGCTTGGGTACTGTAACTGTTCATTGGCCCACGTAACCCTTACTCGTGCAAAAAGACTAGCTACTACAGATGCATGTGGGATGCTTCCTATGGTGCTCCCCCACATATAGCGTAACATATTCTGATTAATGAGATGGCCCACATTGATGTATTTTCCCGTGACTATGCCCCACAAAAGAATTGCCCGCTCAGTTATAATTTCTTGCTGATGTGATGATGGCATAAGCTTTGCACACATGAATAAATTCCAAGCCTTGGCATACCGATTGAGGGTTACAGCTTGAAAAGTTCTAGGCTGATTTGTACCAGGCTTATAGCTCCACTATGTACCCGGTACTCATAAATCAATAATGACCACGTCTAGGTCTGTCTCGAATTATGCAGTCTCGACCCAGTTAGCACGTCCAACTGGTGGTGCATCCAGTATCTTGAAAACTTCCCTAATTGCTTGTGGACGATCGTCTACTTGAACTCCTCTCACAAAAGATAGCCCACTCATGGTTTTTTTAGAATTTTCATAAAACTCCCGAACAATCCCCATGGGTGCAGGCATAAGAGTAGCAGTCACTCCAACCCATCCTCGTTCACGTATCATGTTCCATAACTGTCCATCTTATTTTTCAGGCTTAAACCCATGCTCCCTCAAAAATGTCTTAGCCACTATTTTGTAGTATTCCATTTGGGCCTCAAAACTGACGAATTTTGTAAGGTCAACAACATCCTCACTTTGGCTGCTTGAGGAAGATGACTCTGGAGTGTGAGAACGTGCTCTTTTTGGCCCCATTGCAAATGATGAAGAAAAACTTTTGAGATGAGAACTGACTGACGACAAAATTCTCTGTATACTAACAATAACCCCCAAACTTGTTATTTTCCACCCTCTTAAGAAACCCTAACTAACAGAACTAGGATATGTATGAGATGTTAAACGTGGGAAGGAAACTGACGCGTAGAATGCGTAGTGTGGTGAGGAGTTCAAATTTGAAAAGAAACAGTTTGGGAAAGGAGAAGATAGGCGTCAATTTTGAAAAGAATTGGAGAGACGCACGTTTGAGAATTTAACTGATATAAGAATTTGAGTAGGTCACGTTTTAAAAACTTAAATAATTTTTTGACTCCGATCTCGGGCGCGGCCGCGTGGGTTTTATAACTGCATATGGCGCGGTCGCGCTATCTGTAAGTCTAATAAGAGCGTGGGTACGCTGTTGACCATGTTGCACAAAATCACGGTATGCAAGCGCCGCCATTTTGAACTACTTAATCACGCGGTACGTAGCGACCATACTCGACAAAAGCGAGTGCTGACTTTGAAATAGAAATCAGTAGCTACTGACATTTTACAAATCACCTGCACATACAACATTGACAAATATGAGATATAACAACTCTCCAAGATCTAAACAAGAACTAAGTATCATACATGGATGAATATATCCGAACAGAATGCTTTATATGCTACTCCTTATCAAAATGATATTCACAAGCAGCTCTAATAAAACTTATATAAAAAATTATGTGCTATCAAGAATTAAAATGAAAATGAGAAATAGACATGATTCAAACAGAATTAAACAAGAGGTAAGGATAGAAATAATGGAGTGCCTCCCATCGAGCGCTAAGTTATAGTCAAATAGCTTGACTATCTCTGTTCCAATCATGTAGTAGAAAAATTGAGGTGACCTTCTGCCTGTCAACCTCACCACCATAATAGTGCTTAAGTCGTTTTCCATTGACTTTGAAAGGCTTATCCGGGAACTTATCAAATATCTCGATCGCACCATGTGGATAAACTGTCTTTACAGTAAATGGCCCTGACCATCTTGACTTGAGCTTCCTTGGAAAATGTTTAAGTCTAGAATTAAACAAAAGAACTCTTTGCCCCGGTTCAAACACCCGTTCCATTATCTTGTGGTCATGCCATATCTTCACCTTTTCCTTGTATATTTTGGAGTTCTCATAAGCTTGCAACCTAAATTCGTTCAACTCATTGAGTTGGAGTAGACGTTTTTCTCCTGCAGCCTTTGATGAGTGGAATTTATACCTGTAAATCAGATCCTTTGTGGCTTAAGTTGTTGCCTATTTTCAGTCATTTAGTTAGCTTTTATTTATATTTTGTTGTTATTATATCTAATTTCTATGATGCAAGGCTTTACAGATCTTTTCTAGCCTCCAGGGGCATAATGGACATTTTTTTGTTGTATTGCACCGCATGATGCTGTGGATACACTAAGAATCATGCTCATGGCGCCATGGCATGTTTGAACATATCGAAATCGGTACCAACCGCCATGCCCTCGATGTCATCCTCAGTCGCAGTCTTTGAGGCCTATTCATGGAGTCGCGCATTACGTCAGCTACCTCCGGTCTTTTTAAGTTTACGCATGGGCGCCACAAATACTACTTGCTAGTTCAATGCTCGCATCGCAGCACGAGCTCTGGTCTCCAGACAGTAAAGGGATTTAAATGACCTAAAGAAAGAGAAGATGAAACACTTAATATTTTTAGCCGCCTACGATAGAAATATTCAGACAGATAGCGTAGACTAGGATTTTATTACAGTCTTAAATTCTTAGAAGAGAAAGAAGCTGTGCTTCAAGGAGGAAGAGTTATTGCATCCGACAAAAGCTCAGTAGCTACGCAATGAAGAGAAGATTTGGAGGAAGAACCTTCAAAATAGGGGTTTTCTTATTCCAAATCTCCCATTCATTTGTGTATTACTGAAAATGTGGAATGTATGAAAAATGTGTTTTAGTACCATGGATATGAACTAATTCCATTTTTAGGATTGCAATGTAACCTTATGTTTAGCTTAATTAAATTTCTCTTCTATTTTATATAATGAATCATTTGTGAATGGGTTGTTGTATTTCTTACTTAATGACTAGTTTCTTGATAGAGAAATTAGTACTGATATTAACAGAGATTGAAAAATGGATGTTTTTATCTAGCCTTTAAATATAACAACACTTGTTATAACCATGCCAATGGAATGTGTGCATAAACTGCTAATAGGATATACATATCTCTATTTGCCTTGTATAGCCTGGAGACTTATCTTAATGACCTTGGCCTAGTTATTTTCACCAATAAACATATTGTGATTTATCTGGCTAGGGATGTGCATTTGACCTTCTACAGAAGCTTATGCGTATTTACTATTCTCGGTTGACCATTCCTTGATTATTTGTAATGTGGAGAGTTAGGAGATTAGGCGATGCATTAAGGGAATTGTAATCCTATCTTAACTTCCTAGCACAACTACTTCTCTTATTCTTACAGTTTTAATCACATAGCTTAACCAACCATCTTATTTCACTTATTTAGATAAGGTAGTAAAGACTTTACCTTAGTATTTATTTATCTCTTAAGACTTTGTCCTCGTGGGTTCGACACTCAACTTATCATATATTACTTGTGGACCGCGTATACTTGCGCGCAATTTAGCAATAGCGAAATTGACCAACAAGTTTTTGGCGCCGTTGCTAGAGACTTAGTATTATTTGTTATTCAATATTAACACTAAGTCATTACGATCTTAATTTAAACGGATTCATCTGTTTAACTCTCTTTTCAGGTAGTCTTCATTGTTTATGCCACCTCGAAAGGGTTGTAATATAATACCTCTTGATCCTGAGGTTGATAGAACATACAGACGACTGCGGAGAGAAAAATCTAAGGACATACCTACTCCTATCAAAATGGCTGAGGAACTTCAGAAATCTTTGAGGGAGTATGTTATGCCTCATATCGATGATCTCCAAGCGAGCATTCTCAGGCCCGCCATCCAAGCTAATAATTTCGAGATCATGCCGGGCACCATTCAAATGTTCACCAATATTCTGTTTGGGGGACTACCGAATGATGATCCCGATGATCACTTAATAAATTTTGTGGAGATCTATGATACATTTAAATGAAACGGAGTGTTTGACGATGCAATCAGACTCCGGTTGTTTCCATTCACCTTGAGGGACAAAGCCACGAGCTGGCTACATTCATTACCGTCAGGCTCCATCACCACATTGGCTGACTTGGCATAGATGTTCATGGAGAAGTTTTTTCGCCCGCCAAAATAGCGAGGCTCAGGCATGATATCACTTCTTTTGTCCAGTTCGAATCAAAATCCTTGTACGACTCGTGGGAGCGATTCAAGGATCTGCTGAGAAAATGTCCACACCATGGATTGCCAGAATGACTTTCTATCCAGACCTTTTATAATGGGCTATCCGGATCGACTCATTCGAAAATTGATGCCGCCTCTGTAGGGACCTTCATGGCTAAACATTACACAGCATGGTATGAACTAGTGGAAATAATGGTGGCCAATAATTATAAATGGCCCAATGATAGGTAAGCCCCCAGAAGAGCAGCGGGGGTATATGAGGTTGACTCGTTCACTTCGTTAGCGGCTCAAGTTGCAGCACTGATGAAAAGGCTCAACACTATAGGAGTTCCAGTTGTGTAAAATGTACAGAGTGTCGCGGTACAGTGTGAATTGTGTCAAGGGAGCCACCCTACTGATCAGTGTGCAATAAGCCCTGAGTCAGTTCAATTTGTTTCCAACTATGGGCGACAACAAAATGCTAATCTCCCCATTCGTTACAACCCGGGCTTGAGAAATCATCCCAACTTCTCTTGGGGCAGCAACAACAACAACAACACCAATCAAGCACAACCTTCATCCACCAGGCCAAATTTTTCTAACCCTTCGGGTTTTTAAACTCAGAATTAGTACAATCCACAACCACAGAGCTCTCAACATAAGTTCCACCATTCACCACCTCAACATGAGAGAAAGCCTAGTTTGGAGGATCTCCTATCACGTTACATTGCCCAGAATGAAACAAGGAGTAACAATCAAGAAGCTTCCATTCGGAATCTCGAAGTTCAAATGGGACAACTGACCACTGCTTTAAACAGTCGTCCACAAGGCACATTGCTTAGTGACATTGATGTCAACCCGAAACGGGAAGGTAAAGAACAATGCAAAGCAGTGACGCTCAGAAGTGGGAGGACTACTAATGAACAAGGTGGAGAGAGTTCTCCAGTAGAAGAAGAAGTTACTGAAAAGGAACCTTTAGTGGAGAAGAATAATGAGGAATCTAGGGGTGAGGAAAGTAATCAAGATAGCCCTACAACACCATCCCCTCCAATAAATAAAGTCAATCCTCCTCTCCCTCAGTTGCCTTTCCCCTAGCGTCTGCAGAAACATAAGCTGGGCAAGCAGTTTTCTAAATTCCTAGAGGTGTTCAAGAGGCTTCACATAAACATCCCATTTGCGGAGGCATTGGAGCAAATGCCAAGTTATGTCAAGTTTATAAAAGACATATTATCTAAGAAGCGGAAAATGGGGGATTATGAAACAGTGGCGCTGACAGAGGAGTGCAGTGGCATTTTACAAAACAAGCTTCCACCGAAGCTAAAAGATCTAGGACGCTTCACAATTCCTTGCACTATCGGGGACCAATTCATTGATAAGGCATTGTGTGATCTAGGGGCTAGCATAAACTTGATGCCTCTGTCTATATATAAGAAGTTGGGGCTAAATGAAGCCAAACCTACAAGTGTCACTTTACAATTGGCTGATAGATCTCTTACGTACCCGAAGGGGATAGTAGAGGATGTGCTTGTCAAGGTTGACAAGTTCATCTTCCCAGCTGACTTTATTATCCTAGATTTTGAGGAAGACAAGGAGGTCTCTTTAATATTAGGCAGACCATTCTTAGCGACGAGGAGGACCCTAATTGATGTACAGAAAGGGGAGTTGACAATATGGGTACAGGATCAAGAAGTAACTTTCAATGTCTTTAGATCGATGAAATATCTGAATACTCCTGAGGAATGCTTCTAGATTAATGCAATTAAAAATTTAGTTAGGGAAGTGTTCTCAGAAACCTGCATTACGGAACCTTTAGAAGCCACATTGACAGAGGCCAGTACTACTGAAGAGCCCATAAATGTAAAATTTGCAAAGTGGCTAGATGCGCCCCAAAGATCCAAACTGTTTCAAAGACAGTTTGAGTCTCTAAATGATGATAAGGCATCAACTTCCAAGGCTCAGATGTCGATCATAGAACCTCTTGTCCTAGAATTAAAGCCTTTGCCTAATCACCTGAGGTATGCTTACTTAGGGGACTCATCCACTTTACATGTGATAATTTCTGCTTCTTTAACCGAGTGTCAAGAAGAAAAGTTGCTGCTAGTGCTCAGGCAATATAAAACGGCCCTGGGGTGGTCAATTTTTAATATTAAAGGGATTAGTCCAACACTATGCATGCACAAAATTTTACTGGAAGAAGGGTCTAAGCCGTCCATTGAACAACAGTGGCGGTTGAACCCCATCATGAAAGAGGTGATTCGAAAGGAGATTATAAAATTGCTAGATGCGGGCATCATCTACCCCATCTTTGATAGTCCTTGGGTCAGTCCTATCCAGTGCGTGCCAAAGAAGTGTGGAATGACTATAGTCCCAATGAAAAAAATGAGCTAATTCCAACCTGAACGGTGACCGGATGGAGGGTGTGTATGGATTACAGGAAATTGAACAAATCCACCTATAAGGATCACTTTCCTCTTCCATTTATTGATCAGATGCTCAATAGACTTGTTGGGCATGAATTTTATTTTTTACTGGATGGTTACTCTGGGTATAATCAGATCTCAATTGCTCCCGAAGATTAGGAGAAAACTATTTTCACGTGCCCATATGGGACATTTGCCTTTTGGAAAATATCTTTTGGGCTGTGTAATGCTCCTGCAACATTTTAGCATTGCATGATGTCGATTTTCTCTGATATGGTTGAAAAGACCCTGGAGGTCTTTATGGATGACTTTTTGGTATTCGGGAGCTTATTTGATAACTGCCTGAAAAATTTGACTGTCGTTCTCCACAGATGTGTTGAAACCAACCTTGTATTGAATTGGGAGAAGTGTCACTTCATGGTTGAAGAGGGCATTATTCTGGGCCACCGGGTTTTTGTTGGCGGAATTTAGGTTGACAAGGAGAAAATTGATGTCATTAATAACCTTCCACCGCCGACATCAGTAAAAGGAGTAAGGAGCTTCCTTGGGCACACTGGGTTTTACAATAGGCTTATCTAGAACTTCTCACGGATAACCAAATCACTGTATAAACTTCTGGAAAAGGACATACCTCTTCAATTTGATAAAGCCTGCCTGAGTGCTTTTGATCTATTAAAGGAAAAACTTATTTCGGCTCCTATTGTGGTAGCCCCTGACTGGACCTTTCCTTTTGAGCTAATGTGCAATACAAGCAATTTTGCTATTGGGGAAGTGCTAGGGCAGAGAAGGGATAAGGTATTCCACACAATATACTATGCCAGCAAAACTTTAACTGATGCTCAACTAAATCATACTACCACTGAGAAGGAACTGCTAGCAGTAGTCTATGCATTTGATAAGTTTCGTTCCTACCCCATTGGAACGAAGGTGATCATCTATACTGATCACTCGGCAATCAAATACCTGATTGAAAAGAAAGATGCAAAGCCGAGATTGATAAGGTGGGTCCTGCTTCTCCAAGAGTTCGATCTGGAGATCTGAGACAAGAAGGGACAGAAAATCAGGTAGCGAATCACTTATCAAGGTTGTAAAACACCCCGAATTCGGGAGATTCTGAAAAGGCCATCAATTATTTCTTCCAGGATGAACAACTTTTTGTCGTCCAAAGCAAAGCCCCGTGGTTTGCGGACTTTGCTAATTATGTCACTTGCCAAGTGCTTCATCCAAACATGATCTATCAACAGAGGAAGAAATTCCTAAAAGTTGCCAAACAATATTTGTGGGATGAACCCTTCTTATTCAAGCAGTGTTCTGATCAAATTCTGTGGAGATGCTTGCCGGATAAGGAAATTGAAGGTGTGACGCCCCCAAAAATGGGTATACATCACCCATCTTGGGTCGCCAGATACAAGGTACTAAATACAAATACAACTTAATTATACAACAGTCGTATAAAATACGACATAACATAATCTAAGAGTTTTAATAAGAATATTGTCATCTAGACAATATCCACACTCAATGGAGTCCTCATTAAATTTTTTGTCACACTATTTAACAGAATAGTGAGGACTACTAATGCTATCATCTGGACCGTTACTCTATTCCCCGATTAGTCCCGGCTACGTTCTCATTTCCTGAAGAGAACAGTGAAAGAACAGGGTGAGCTCAACTAGCCCAGTAAGAAATATTATAACTAAGATAATGCAGAATAAATTATCGTTAGCCTTCAACAGTGTTAAACTAATACAATATAACAAACATCAAGTTTAACTACAGCGGAACAAGTAATTCAATAAAAGAGTCAAGTAGGGAATAAAATCTACTATCTTTTATGATTTGAAAGGTTTTTCATCACTTTTATCGCTGGGACTCAGCTTAATAAATAATCCACATCATCCCTGCACTACGGCCAAGGATATTCATTAGTATCACAACCACAAATTGTCCATGCACTACGGGCCAAGGATATTCGTGTATTCATCAATGGTCATGATCATGACAACAACTATCCATCAATGCACTACGGGCCAATGAGGACTTTTAACACATCATTTGTAACATTACGGTCATGATTATACCGATTAATCCCTGGTCATAATCATACCAAGTCCATCTATGCACTACAGGCCACAAATGATTTTCAATATAATATAAACATGAGGATGATGACAATGATATAAGAATTCAATAAAAACAAGTTCAAGAATTAATTTATCCAGGAACTAATAAAGTCCAAATTGTCAACATGATACTTCTTTGTAGAGTAAAATTCAAGAATGCTCATAAGAATATTTCCATGAAAAGATACTGGATGAAGTGCAAATATCAAGGATATTCCACTAATTTCAAGGAGTATAGAAGTTAAAACTTTAACCAACTGAGTATAATAAAGAATGGAATAACAAAAGAAATCACCAGGCATGCGATAGACCACACGCATAAAGTTATTCCAATGAATAATAAATAATGTAACCGAAGTCGTGCAAAATTCGCACCGACAAGATATTCCAACAAAATAATAAAGAATAGAATAACAACATAAATCACCATGCATGCGATAGACCGCACATGACAGGTTATTCCAATAGAATAATAATTAATGGAATCAGGTCAGGCGTAATACGCACCAACCGATGTGATATTCCAACGAGTAATAATAAATAACGGAACCGGTCATGCGTAAACGCACGATACAGGATGTTCCAATGTAATAATAAAGAATGGAATAATGAAGAATTTTACCATGTATGCAGATTTGATAGACAAAGTTATTCCAATATAATGATAAAGAATGGAATAATGTAAGAATTTCACCAAGTATAAGGTAGTAGCAGATACATGAGTTTTCTAACAAAATAATAAAGAATGGAATAATGAAGTTCTCATCATGAATACGAAAGAAATAATACCCCTGACCTTAGAAGAAACTGGATATAGGAGTAGTGAAGTAGCAGAATACTTTTCTTCTTTCTCTCTATTGTTTCTCTCTCTAGAGTTTCAGTGAATTCGTAGAAATAATGAAGGAATGAGCTTCTATTTATAGGAGAATGGACTTAATAGTAATTAATTCATGAACAGTCCAGATTGATTTACTTTTAAATGGACGGTCCATATTGATTTACTATGCAGTATAAATAAAATATTCTAATAAAACAAAATCTTTTAAATAAAATATATTATTCTATTTATAATCTAATAAAATGAATAACTTTATAAAAGTATTCTGTTTTATATAAAAAGATTTTACTATGCAAAACACTATGCAGACACTATGCAAATACTATGCATAATAAAATATAATATATTCTAATTATTGTCTAATAAAATAAATAACTTTATAAAAGTATTTTGTTTTATATAAAAAGATTTTACTATGCAAAATACTCTATATAATAAAATATAATATATTCTAATTATTGTCTAATAAAACGAATAACTATATAAAAGTTTTCATTTTTATATAAAAAGCTTTTCTGTTTTATTACATTAATAATACTAATAAAGCAAAATTTATATATATAATAAATATATATATAAACTTCCGTGACTTCATAAAAAGACACCTCAATATATTTAACAACATTTATCATCATTATTATAATTCACAATATTAATCGACCAGGTCTTTCCAATAAGGATTTCTCCCTATTGGCGCGCAATTAGGTGACCAAACCTCTCCTTGACAGAACTTCTAGACATCGTTAATATTGCAAATAATAATATTAATAACTTTGTCATCTCAATTATTGATTTAATAATATATAAAATATCGACAATAATTGAATCAAATAATATGAGATATTATGCAATAATTAATGTAGCAATAATTGAACAACACTGAGTGACTTCTCACGTAAGCATCAATAATCAATACCGTGTGCTACTATGCAACCACGCCAGACATCGTATTCTTTTTACTACGAAAGTAGTTCAACAGTTTTAACGGTAAAACTTCTGTCGTTATTTTCATAAATTTTTTTTGTCTTTTTCTCAATCCGACAATAATTCCGTTGTGGGGTCCACCAATGATTGTGCCGTTGTACGAATATTCCATGTTAAAATGAATATTCCCCGACCAATCGAATATTATATAACAACTTGCGTACTTTGCAAAATTTATAAATATTACCCCCAACTATAACATTATATCAAATCCACACCATAATTTTGAAAAAATATTTCGAGAAATTTAAATCTTTATTCGTAAAATTTGGGGTTTTACAAAAGTTGTGCTCCATCTAAGATACTGCATAGCCTTACGACGCTCTTCCTCCATAATTTGGAACATTGTTCGACGATCCAATACGTATGATGGCAGCGTCTCAAACTGAATCGGATAACTCATGACTCGATCTTGAGCTCGATTGACCACGGTGTTGAATACGTTGCTCATTTATTCCCTCATCCTCTTCTTGGCTTGTGCATCCCTCACTACTATTCTGGCTTGTTGATAATCTTCATTGTACGCATCTTCAACCCTTGCCCTCTTAGTAGATTCCTCTTTCAGTTTATTCTCCAAGTCTGCAATATTCTCCATCATTTTCTTGTTTTCCCCTTCTGTGTGGATCAGCTTCTCTTCAACGTTGTTCAGTCGTTCTTCTCGATCCTGGATCTCATCGTCTTTCTGTGCCATCGAGGTTTTTTTTTCAGCTACTATCTCCAGCAACTCCTCGACGGTGTCTTGAAGTTCCACATTGCGGTTATACACCTCATTGTACATACGGGCAGCTATCGAACTAACTGGAAGCTCTTCCTCCTCTTCCTCCTCATCCTTCGACTGTGGCAGCTCTATGGGATCCTCCTCATCCGTCTCAATCTCATCATCCTCGTCAGGTACCCTCTCCTGCTCAACAATTGTGACCGACGAAACTGTTTCCCGTGGCAGTAGTTGTTCCCAAATCACTTGAATATCCTGAGGCTCCTCCTCTCTAGCCTGACTGGATCCTCCTATAATAGTCATCCTGTCAATCAAAGTTTAAGTTTTAATCACTAACTATTACTACTCGACACTCACGAGCACAAAAAGTTGTAATCACATAAGCACATAAGTGTTTTATTACTTTCTCTTTCCTAAAACTCGATAAGAGTTCATCATCACTATCTTTTCAAAGGTTACTTCCTAAGGGTTTTTCCCCCCACCTAAGGTTCATAACCTAAGGCTTTGATACCAACCTGTGACACTCCCAAATCTAAGTACTTCATTCCCACAAGATTTGGTGCTCACTAATCCAGCATTCATACTATCTACCCAAATAAAATAATATTTAAATCATAAAATCCTCCTATAATAAATAGGGTTACATCATTAAGTTCAAAAACATCCCAGGTTATCTAACCTTTAAATATCATTCAAAAGCGGAATTAAGTTATTACATAACATTGTTAAGATAAAGTCTAAGATTATCATAATAAATAAAAGTCTAATATCATAATCATAATCAAAATTACAAGTCTTCATCACTTATACATTTTTCCCTTTCCTTTGCTAGTCGAAGGTTCATCTACCTTCTCCTTTTTAGCTGCAATGAGTTTATAAATATGCAAGAGTGAGCAAAACAATTGCTCACTGGATATAATAGAGAATCAACAGGAGTATAACAATAATAACTGCCAATAATTGGCTCATTAAGACTGAATAGTACTCTAACAATGATAATCAGAAACTGGAATCCAAAATATGGAATATACATCACTGAGGGTCATAAGACCATGAACTACGTCCACAATTGCAAGTAATCTTTCAACTCCAACTTTAATAGTCATAAGACTATAAGGACCTCGTACTTAGGGGGATCAGCCCTTCGTACCATAAATTGTGCACAAACATTTAACGCTACGCGTAAGTTATCCCCTAATATTAATAGGGTTGTTCATCTCAGTATTTAGAGTACAAGTCTGCACCAAAGAAAGTTTGGATTGGATAAGCTTTCAAGGGTAATTTGAAGTTTAATGAACATCAACTAGAGGACTAGTTGAATCAATAGTGTTTGATAATACAACAGTTGATCAATAATAATATGAAATAATGAATAAGTGTAAGCGAACTATCTATACTTGATCTCATGCTTAGAAAAAACTACAAAGCATAAGTATTGAGTGACAGTAATAAACCTTGTTTGAATAAAATTAAGCTAGGACTATGAATCATTGAATAAACATTAAGTAATAGCAAGCTGAAAATAAAGCTCACTTATCATGAAAATAACTTGTGTCAAGTAAATGAACTATAATGATTCGACATTTGAAATTAGAATTCAAGAAAACTACATTCATAATATCCAAATAACAATAATGAAACTTGTCTAACAATAAACAAGTTAGAATGCATCAATAAGTATTAGACTTCAAACTTGGTTGAATACAATAATATCATAGCTAGATTGTTCAAATCATGATTAAGAATACAATAGTTCGTTTAATGAAACTTTAAAGTAAGAACTAGCTCAACAGAAATGTAAGGATAAAAGGCTTGCTTAATGTAAAAAGAGAAGTTTAGAAACTTGCTCAATGTAAAGTATAGAGTTAGAAAACTTGCCTTGAGCGTAAGCTATAAAATTAAACTCACGATCACCTACATATAATTTTAGAACCACAATATCTATTAGATATGCTAACATACCAAAACATGTTCATTACCATTCACATTTCAGAAACTCTAAGTGTTTAACTTCCCAACACTTATCTAATGTTCATTAGGTATACTAAATTATCACATAACGCGTTCTTGACCTACTAATCATTTTTGCAACTTTGAACTCACTAACCACAATTCACTATGTTGTGTTAACCTTAACATTACGCATTTAACATACTAACATAAATTTAGGCCATACTATGATGCTATCCCAAGTCTGCAGTAACAGCAGAAGTCAGAATCTCAAACCAGGGTATGGCGCAGCTGCGCCATACAAAGGCTTGGGATCGACGCAATTGCTGCTTTTTTTTTTTGCACTTGCCAAGCGCATTTTTGCCGTTTTGGTATTGCCTTACGTGGAAATGCTTGTTGGGTGTTCAGACAGACGCAGAGAGGCTAATGAACAGTAGCCGACTTTAGCCCAACAAACACAAATTTCACCCAATAAACAATAATATCAACACGTAAAATAAATATACAACTATCATAAATATGATTGCTCACATTTACAACCAATTAGAACAAGTTAACACCAACTAAAACTATTTTAATTTCTCAAAATTCATATTTTAATACTAAAACTCCATTTTTGATATTCATTATAGAAATCACCACTGTGAATTCATTACTTGATCAAATCATTTCATTCAAACTACGTTATGCTCGTATCTCGATGAACTACCAAATACAAGTTTCAATTTATACTTTCATATACAACCTGGCCATTAAAATTGATACTTTTCATGAACATATGAAAAACACATATAAACAAACACTGTCAAAATTTTCTAATGTTATAGCAAAACTAACATACGAGTTTCGGTTCAGCCATAAACTCTAACATTGAAAGCATGTATAACCACCATAACCTAGTTATATAACACAATTCAGAAGAAATTTAATTCACAGAGCATAGCAAAACTTCGTCGAGATACTCATAAACATAAATAATATCAGAGTGATAGAACATACCTTCAATTAGCGTGTAATTCTTGCTACGATAACTGGAATATGTTCACGTTCTCTCTCAAATTTTCTCAAGTTTCACAATTCTCTGAACTCACTCATAACTCAATATGCTAGAATGCGTATATCTAGGCCAAATAACCTTAAGCGTATTTTAAAAACTAACAAACCCTTAACACTAATACTAATTACATTATCAGTTATAACGCCTAAGTTATAAATATATATTATATTTATTATTTAATTATTTTATTTATTTTATTTTATTTCAAAGCTAGAAATTTCAAAAGCCATAAGGCTTGTTTGGAAACCCATATAAATTTTAAAGAATTAAAATACTTAAGCCTTGTTTGACAAAACTAATTTAAATCCTTTTTAATTTATTTTAATAAACACCTTAGTGTAGAATTATAATCACATACTATATTTTAATTAAATATAGCATTTTAGCAAATACCACCAAATTATAATTTTTATTATAACTTTATTTAATAATTTAACATACCATCTAAATTATTAAATTAACACAACAACATAACCCTCATGTTATAATACAAACCTCTAAATTATAAATTAATTCCAATCATTTATATTCATCAACCATCACATCAACAAATATTTATTTAACAATACACACCTCAAATAATATTTATATAACTCAATAAATATTCAAATTACAATTTTCAAATTTCGGATCGTTACAATAGATGCCACAGGGTGGGAACCATTTTGAGAAGGCGTGAATTGCCCTTGCAGAATATCCTCGAAGTTAAATTATTTGATGTCTAGGGTATTGACTTCATGGGTCCATTCCCGTCCTCCTACAACAATCTCTATATTCTTGTGGCGGTGGATTATGTCTCCAAGTGGGTTGAAGCAGTTGCCTTGTCGACTAATGATGCGAAGGTAGTGCTTAATTTCCTTAAGAAAAACATTTTCACTCGTTTTGGCATGCCTCGGGCTATTATCAGTGATGAAGGGTCGCATTTTTGTAATAAATACTTCGAAGCCCTTCCAGCTAAGTATGAGGTGACCCATAAGTTAGCCACTGTTTATCATCCACAGCCTAGTGGCCAAGCTGAGATTTCCAATCGAGAGGTAAAACAAATCTTGGAGAAGATTTTTAACCCCAATCGCAAGGACTGGTCAAAGAAGCTCGACGATGCCTTGTGGGCTAACCGCACAACTTACAAAATGCCTATCGAAATGTCTCCATATAGGCTTGTCTATGGTAAGGCTTGTCATCTTCCAGTGGAGTTGGAGCATAATGCTTATTGGGCTATCCAGAAGCTCAACTATGATTTAGAAACAGCCGGTGAGAAAAGACTTCTGCAGCTCAATGAATCAGACGAGTTTCATCTGCAAGCGTATGAAAATGCTAAGTTTTACAAGGAGAAAACAAAGAGGTGGCACGATAAGAAAATCCTCGAAAGAAATTTTGAGCCGGGTCAAAAGGTGCTTCTTTTCAACTCCCGTCTAAAATTATTCCCTGGGAATTTGAAGTCCCGATAGTCGGGGCCATTCACGGTTGCCAAGGTGTATCCGTATGGGGCAATAGAGGTTGAAGATCCTCATTCAGATAAAACCTTCAAGGTTAATGGTCAGCATTTGAAGCACTACTGGGGCGGCGAGGTCGACCGGCAGAACACCTCCATCACATTGGGAGACCCAGTGTAAGATGGGATAAAAGTCAAGCCGATGACTCTAAATCAAGCGCTTAATGGGGAGGTAACCCCATCAGTATCAAACAAATTGCTTTTCTTTTTATTCACTCCAGTCTTATTTTTGGTTGTCATTAGTAGTCTCTGTGTTTCTTAGTATAACCACTAGTTCTGTATAGTACATGTATGTTAGTATGTGTTTAAGGGCTTTCAGTAGTTAGAACTTGTGAATACAGTAGTAGCTGTGTTTGTTGTGTTGATTACTAATATAAGGTTTGGCCTGTACAGAATTGGCACTTTCAAAAATTTAGAAGCCGCGCCGCGACGCCAATTATATCCTATGCTCTCACGCCGCTGCGCCAAGTTTCACATTGCAGCCTCAAAGATCACGCTGCAGTGCCAGATCTAAGGAGTGCATACTATAAATCCACGCTGCAATGCCATTTAATGAGCAATCCTCCACGCCGTAGTGCCATCTCAAGTGGGTGCACACTAAAAACTCGCGCCACAGTGGTGAGTTCCCGCGCTATAGCTCCACAAAATAGGATGGCATTCTAGAAACTCGTGCCGCAGCACCGAGTTCCCGCGCCGCAGTGCTAGAGTGGGTTTGATTTCGTGCCGCAGCGCCATGCGTCTTGCGGTCATGCCATATCTTCACCTTTTCCTTGTATATTTTCAAGTTCTCATAAGCTTGCAACCTAAATTCATCCAACTCATTGAGTTGGAGTAGACGTTTTTCTCTTACAGCCTTCAAGTTAAAATTTAGCTTCCTGATTGCCCAATACGCCTTGTTCTCGAGCTCCATGGGAAGTTGATAAGCCTTTTCATATACAAGCTTAAATGGTGACATTCCCATTGGTGTCTTGTAGGCAGTCCTGTAAGCCCATACAACATCATCTAGCTTCAACGACCAATCCTTGCTTGTGGGTTTCACTATCTTTTCAAGAATTCTTTTCCCTTCACGATTTGACACCTCTGCTTGACCATTAGTATGGGAATGATAAGTTATAGTAATATGATGACTCACCCCCATACTTTGCCAATAGAGCTGTGAACTGACGATTACAGAAATGATTGCCCTCATCACTAATAATTGCCCTCGGAGTCCCAAACCTTGTGAAAATACTTGTTTATAAAAATTTGAGGACCACTTTAGCATCATTAGTTGGAAGAGCTGCCACTTCCACCCACTTAGAAACATAGTCGACTGTAAACAAGATATATAGATTCCCACATGAAGAAAAAAAAGGGCCCATAAAATCTATCTCCCAAACATTGAAAATTTCCACCTCGAGGATTGTGTTCAAAGGCATTTCATTTCTCTTTGAGATGTTCCCGACTCTTTGACATCTGTCACACTTTTGAACAAAACTGTAAGCATCTTTAAAAATTATCAGCCAGTAGAATCTTGCTTGCAACACTCTAGCCGCCGTCCTTTCTCCACCATAGTAACCTCCATACAATGACACATGGCAATCTTGCAAAATACCCTCTGTCTCGCTATATGGGATACACCTCCTTATCATCTGATCGGCACACTGTTTGAATAAGTATGGTTCATCCCATATAAACCACTTCACATCATGCAAAAACTTCTTCTTTTGATAACCAATCAAGTCTACAGGAATAATCTTGCTCACTAAGTAGTTAGCATTATCTGCGAACCAGGGCACTTCACCTTTCACCACAAATAACTACTCATTTGGGAAGGACTCATTAATCACAACCTTGTCATCTACATCCCTTCCCAAATTTTCTAGTCTAGATAAGTGGTCCGCCACTTGATTCTCAGTACCTTTCCTTTCCTTGATCTCCAAATCAAATTCTTGCAACAGAAGTATCCACTTGATTAGTCGAGGCTTTTCATCTTTCTTTGCCACTAAGTACTGAATTACTGCATGATATGTATACACTATCACCCTTGTCCCAATTAAATAAGCTCGAAACTTGTCAAAAGCATACACAACTGCCAAAAGTTCCTTCTCTATGGTGGTGTAATTAATTTGAGCATCAGTGAGGGTCTTGCTCACATAGTAAATCACATGAAAGATCTTTCCCTTCGCTAGCCCAAAATAGCCCCCGCAGCATAATCACTAGCATCACACATCAACTCAAATGGTAGGTCCCAATCTGGTGCTATAATCACTGGTGCTGAAGTTAACTTTCTCTTCAAATGCTCAAATGCAGACATGCATTCTTTATCGAACTTGAACTATGCATCCTTCTCCAATAAACTACAAAGAGGCTTCGTGATCATGGAGAAATCTTTAATAAACCTCCTCTAGAAGCCTGCATACCCTAAAAAACATTGAACACCTTTTATAGAAGTAGGTTGAGGTAAATACTCAATGGTCTCTAGCTTCGCCCTGCTCACCTCTAATCCTTTCTTTGAAACTTTGTGGCCCAAAATGATTCCTTTTTGTACCATAAAATGGCACTTTTCCCAATTTAAAACCAAATTTGTTTCAACACATCTTTTTAATACCATTACTAGATTCTCTAAACACAAATCAAATGAATCACCAAATACTGAAAAATCATCCATAAACACTTCCACATTGTGCTCTACTATATCCAAAAAGATTGCCATCATACACCTCTGAAAAGTAGTTGGGGCATTGCACTACCCGAAAGACATCCTTCTGAAAGCAAATGTTCTGTATGGACATGTGAAAGTTGTCTTTTCCTGGTCTTCTGGGGCTATCACAATCTGATTATAGCCTGAATATCCATCTAGAAGGCAATAATACTTATGGCCTGCTAGTCTGTCCAACATCTGATCAATGAATGGCAGTGGGAAGTGATCTTTCCTTGCAGCTTTATTAAGTCAATGGTAGTCCATGCAGACTCTCCACCCCGTCACTATCCTAGTTGGTATCAATTCATTGTTCTCATTGGAGACTACAGTCATTCCCCCCTTCTTCGGCACACACTGTACCTGGCTCACCCACGAGCTGTCTGAGATTGGATATATAATTCATGCGGCCAACCATTTCAGAACTTCCTTCTTTACCACTTCCTTCATAATTGGATTAAGTCTCCATTGTTGTTCCGCTGAAGGCTTACTATCATCTTCCAATTGGATATTGTGCATACAAAATGATGGGTAAATCCCTTTGATATCTGCTATGGTCCATCCAATGGCTGATTTGAACTCTCTTAGAACTCTTAGCAGATTTTCTTCCTGGCAAGATGTTAGTGCAGAAGAAATAATAATAGGTAATTTTGAATTATCATTTAAAAATGCATGCCTTAAGTGGTTTGGAAGAGGTTTCAACTCAAGTTCTGGAGGCATCTCAGGTGATGGCTTGAGTTTCATTAATGTCTCCCCAGCAATCTTTATTGGCTAAACATGAGTCTTGAATTTTCTAAACTGTGGTGTTGTGTCAAGTATTTGAACAAACTCAGTAATCTCATCATCTTCTATCTCAAAATTTCCCATAATAACATTCTTCAACTGTTCATTTTCCACCAAATTCTATATTCCATCATTCAACATCTTATCCACCATATCATTCCTGAAACATTCCTCTTCGTTTGTAGGAAACCTCATAGCCTTGAACACGTTGAAGGTGAATTCTTGAACATGAACCCTCATTATCAATTCACTTTTTTGAACATCTATCAAGGTCCTTCCTATGGCCAGGAATGGTCTTCCAAGGATGATAGGTATACTTCTGTCTTCTTTATAGTCTAAGATGATGAAATTAGCCAGGAAGATAAATTTATCCATTTTAACTAGTACATCTTCCACAATACCCCGTGGATAGGTAATGGACCTGTCAGCAAGCTATAATGAAATGTTTGTCGGCCTTGGAGCCGGCAATCCCAACTAATTGAACATTGACAGTGGCATCAAGTTGATGTTCGCCCCTAAATCACATAAGCATTTATCAAAACACATCTTCCTTATTGCAGAAGGTATTATGAATTTTCCTGGGTCTTTCAACTTCGGAGGTAATTTGCTTTGAAGCACTGCACTACATTCCTCAGTCAAGGCTACTATTTCAAAATCTTCTAGTCTTTTCTTCTTTGACAAGATACCCTTCATAAACTTTGCATAACTTGGCATCTGTTTGAATGCCTCTATGAAAGGTATATTAATTTGTAGCTTTTTGAACACCACCAAAAACTTATTGAATTACTTGTCTTCCCTTTGCTTCTGTAATCTCTGTGGATATGGAAAAAGGGGATGAACAACTGGTGGCTTGGTCACTGATTTCTCAGTTGACTCTTTACTATTTTTCTCCTCTTCCCGATGTTCTGAACCTTCTTTAAACAAAACTTCCTCAGAAAATTTTTCTTCATTACGCGGCCGCGCGGTTTCCTCTTTTAAAAGTGGCTCAGGCATGCCATGCTGCAAACCTGCCTACTTTTGTGATCTGAGAGTTATGGCCTGACACTTTTCTTTACCCTCCCTTCTTGGACTACACTTTTCTGTTGTACTTGGCAAGGTCCCTTGTGGTCTGTTGTTGAGCATACTAGCCATTTGACCCATCTGTGTCTCCAAATTTTTGATAGCCACTGCTTTGCTCTTGATTATTACCTCAGTATTCTCCATATACTTCATTATCATCTCCTCCATTTCTGACTTCTTCTCTTGCTGAGGTACAAGTGGTGAATGATGTTAAGGTTGCTGTTGAAATCCAGGAGGGTAGGGTGGTTTTGATGCAAACTGTTGATGAGATGATTGTGACTGAAACTGATGTTATGGTTGAAACTGTTGATTTTGATTGTTTGTCCAGCTAAAATTGGGATGATTTCGGTTGTTGGGGTTATAGGAATTCTGAAATTGATTCTAATTTTTCCGATAGTTGCTCACATACTGTACAGATTCTGAACTGATAGCACACTTGTGACGCCCCCAAAATTAGGTATACATCACCCATCTTGGGTCGCCACTTACATGGTACAGAATTTAAATACAACTTACTAACATAACTATCGTGTACAATACGACATAAACTGTGAGTTTAAATACAAATATCATCTACTAGATATTATACAAACTCAAAAAGGAGTCCTCATTACAATTATTATCACACTATTTCACAGAATAGTGAGGACTACTAATGTTATCTTCAAGACCATCACTCGTTTCCCGACTCGTCCCGGCCTATATTCTCATTTTCAAGAGAATAAAGTGAAAGAAAGGGTGAGCTCAACTAGCCCAAGAAGAAATATTATGACTAAGATAATGCGTAATAAATTATCAATAGTCTTCAACAATGTTAAACCGATAAAATACAATAGACAAACCGGTTTAGCTGCGGTGAATATGCAATCCATTAAAAGAGTCAAGTAGAAAATAAAGTCTACTATCTTTTAGGTTTTAAAAGGTTTTCATCATCTTTGTTATAATTTGAGACTCAAACTTTAATAAATATTCCACATCATCGAATCACCCCGCACTACGTCCAAGGATATTCTTTAGTATCACGACCACAATTATTCATGCACTACGGGCCAAGAATATTTGTGTATTCATTAATGGTCATGATCATGCCAACAACTGCCCATCAATGCACTACTACTAATCGAGGATTTTTATCACATCATTTGTAACATTACGGTCATGATTACACCGAATAGTCTCTCGGTCATAATCATACCAAGTCCATCTATGCACTACTGTGCCACGAGATGACTTTCAAAAAATATAAACATGAGGATGATGACAATGATATAAGAATTCAATAAAACAAGTTCAAGAATTATTTTATACAGGAATTATTAACGTCCAAATTGTCAACATGATACTGTTTTGTAGAATAAAATTCAAGAATGATCAGAAGAATATTTCCATGAAAAGATATCTTTGGATGAAACGCAAATATCAAGGATATTCTACTAATTTCATGGAGTATAGAAGTCAAAGTTTTAACCAACTGGGTATAATAAAGAATGGAATAACAAAAGAAATCACCATGCATGCGGATTGCCGATAGACGAGTTATTCCAACGAGAATAATAATAACGGAACCAAAGTCGGGTGAAATTCACACAAGCACTGGGATGTTCCAACAGAATAATAAAGATGGAACCGGATCCGGTGTAAAACACACGGATAGGATATTCCAGCGAGAATGATAAAGCGGAACCAGTGTCAGGTGTAAAACACACATGTGGATGTTCCAATGAATAATAGAAGAATGTCACCAAGTATAGGGTAGATCCGCGTATATAGGTTATTCCAATGTAATAATAAAGAATGGAACAATGAAGGATTTCACCAAGTATAGGGGATTCAGCAGATCTGAGTTATTCAAACAGAATAAATAAGAATGGAATAACAAAAGAAGTTCTCTTCATGAATACAAAAGAATAACACCCCTTACGTTTGGTAGGAGATTGAATCTTTGCTTGACGATTGTAGTAACAAAATACTCTTCTTCTTTCTCTCTTATTCTCTATACTTTTCTCTCTATAGCTTGAATGAATTCGTGAAAATAATGAAGCCCTAGGCCTCTATTTATAGAAGATTTCTAGCTTAGCACCGCCGTGTGTGAAAAGGCAAGTGGCTTGACGAATTGGTTTGGCCTTTCGTAATGTGAAACGACAAGTGGTTCGGACGCTTGTAATGTGAAATGACAAGTGGTTTGACGTCTGGTAAAGGTAATTACTATTAACGAAGGTAAATACTATTGACGAAGGTAAATACTATTCACAAGGCTAATTACTATTGACGAAGGTAATTACTATTGACGAAGGTAAATACTATTCACAAGGGTAATTACTATTGACGAAGGTAATTACTATTGTAGAAGAGACTCTTAGATGATGACATATGAGTCCCCCCATAAAATAATCAAACTTACCACAAATCATTTTTTTCATCAACACATATTTAATCTTTCAACAATTATTAATCATTTATAACTTGTCGTCTCAATTATTGATTTAATACTATAACATATTATATCGATGATATTTGTGACCATAATTGAATCAATAATATAAGAGATATGATGCAAACAATTATCGTAATAATAATTGAGCATAGCCGAGTGACTTCTCACGTAAGCATCAATAATCAATACCGTAGTGTTACTATGCAACTACGCCAGACATCGTATTTTTACCACCGGGTAGTTCAACAGTTTTAACGGTAACACCTCCGTAGTTATTTTTATAAAATATTTTTGTCGTTTTTCTCAATCCGATAATAATTACATTGTGGGGTCCACCAATGATTGAGTCATTGTATGCGAATATTCCTAACTAAAAAAGAATATTCCCCGACCAAACGAATATTTTATAACAACTTGCATACTTTTGCAAAATTTATAAATATTACCCACAACTATAACATTATATCAAATTTATTCCATAATATTCAAAAATAATATTTATAGAAAAATTCATCTTTATTTATAAAAGCCGGGTCTTACAACCTCCCTTCTTATGAAATTTAAGCCCTCGAAATTAGGGTGCACGCACTGGTATGTTGAAGAGGTAAGGATACCTTGATTTCATTTTGATTCTAACTCCCAAGTCATTTCCTCAACATCGTGGTTCCTCCACAAAACTTTGACTTGAGGTATAACCCTGGAGAGTAGAATATGTTCCTTCTTATCCAAAATTTGAACAGGAACCTCTTCATACGTCAAATCTTCCGCTATTTCATCCGGTTCTAACTCAATAATATGGTTCGGGTCTTTCACATATTTACGTAACATAGATATGTGAAAAACGTTATGAACACGAGACATATTTCATGGTAAAGCGAGTCTATAGGCCACAGTTCCTACTCGATCGAGGATTAAAAATGGACCGATGAATCGAGGGTTAAGTTTTCCTCTCTTTCCAAATCTTGTAACTCCTTTCCATGGAGCAACTCTTAACAACACATGATCTCCTACATCGAATTCCACGTCTTTTCGATGAAGATCAGCATAACTCTTTTGTCGATTTTGTGAGGTTTTTATACGTTGTCGGATCGTTTGAATCTTTTCCGTAGTCATACATACCAACTCTGGTCCCAACAACGTTGCTTCACCCACCTCATCCCAGCATACTGGAGAACGACACTTTCTTCCATACAACGCTTCGAATGGAGCCATGCCAATACTTGCTTGATAACTGTTGTTGTAGGAAAACTCCACCAATGGTAAGAACTTGTCCCAACTCCCCTTGAAATCAAGGACACAGAGTCTTAATAGATCTTCAAGAGTTTGAATAGTCCTCTCCATTGTCCATCCGTCTCGAGGATGATATGCCGAAGCTAAATCGTAAGTCGTGCCCAAAGCTTTTTGCAAACTAACCCAAAACCGTGAAGTGAATCTTGGGTCTCGATCGAAACTATGGATAAGCATACCATGCGGTCTTACAATCTCGTTTATGTACATACGAGCAAGGCGTTCAAGTGTATAAGTTTCTCGTATCCAGAAGAAATGAGCAGACTTGGTCAATCTATCAACAATGACCCAAATCGCATCAATGCCTTGAGAAACCTTAGGAAGACCCAGAATGAAATCCATGGTAATGTGCTCCCACTTCCATTCGGAATTTCAAGTGGTTGCAATGGACCTTTTGGTACTTGATGCTCCGCTTTAACTCGTTGACAAGTTAGACACCTTGAGATAAACAAATGCTTATCTCTCTCTTTATATTGCTCCACCAAAATGTATGGCGAATATCATGATACATTTTGGTACTCCCGAGATGGATTGCAAATAGTGTGTTGTGCGCCTCCATCATGATATTATACTTTAAATCGTGGTCGTTAGGAACACAAAGTCGAAGTTGACTCAAGTATTCCTTCTTCATCGATTCTTGCTTCCTAAGATAGCACCTTCTTGCACTTTTTTTTCCTCATACGCATCAGCCTGTGTCCGTAGCAAGCGGCTTTAACTTTATCGATTAAAGTCGGTTCTACTCGTATACTCGCTATCATCACATGCGTCCCTGGAGTCTTTAACTCTATCTCCATCCTTTGCAAGTCACACAAAATGGGCCTTTGCGTTGACAATATCGCACTCGTACTTCCATATGATTTTCTACTCAATGCGTCAGCTACCACGTTCGCTTTTCCAGGATGGTATTGGATGGTATGATCATAATCTTTCAACAGTTCAAGCCAACGTCGTTGTCGCATGTTGAGTTCCTTTTGAGTGAAGAAATATTTGAGGCTTTTATGATCCGTAAAGATCTCCACTTTCTCCCCATACAAGTAATGCCTCCAAATTTTAAGTGCAAAGACAACAAATTTGCTAACTCTAGATCATGAGTAGGATAATTCCTCTCATATTCTTTGAGTTGTCGCGAGGCATAAGGCTATAACTTTTCCATGTTGCATAAGAACACATCCCAACCCTTTGCTCAAGCATCCTTTGTAGATGACAAATCCCTCGAGCGAGATGGTATTGTCGAACAAGTCTTTGAAATAAGTCTCCTCTTGAGTTCTTGAAAACTCTTCTCACATTCTTCGCTCCAACCGAACTTTGTATCTTTCCGAAGTCATTTGAGTCGATGGAGTAGCGATTCGAGAAAATCCTTCCACGAATCTCCGATAATAACCATTAAACCGAGAAAGCTACGTGACTTTGGTCATCGATTTAGGTTGTTCGACTTTGAATAGCTTCAATCTTTCTTTGGGTCAACAGATATTCCATGACTTGATACCACGTGCCCAAGGAATGCTACTTCTTGACGAACTCGCATTTCTTCAACTTGGCATAAAGCTTATATTCACGAAGCTTTTGGAGTGTCGACCTCAAGTGTTGCTCATGATCTTCACGGCTTTTGGAATAAATAAGGATGTCATCAATAAAGGCGACCACAAAGTGATCTAAATATTCCTTGAATACTCGGTTCATCATATCCATGAAAGGCGTAGGAGCATTAGTCAATCCAAAGGACATGACTAGGAATTCATAATGCGTGCATCGAGTTAAAAGCCGTCTTTGGAATGTCGTGGTTCTAATCTTCAATTGGTGATATCCTAACGAAGATCAATCTTTGAAAAGAATTTGGCTCCTTGCAACCGGGTCAAACAGGTCATCAATACGTGGCAATGGATACCTATTTTGATGGTGACATGATTTAACTCCCGATAATCAATACAAAGTCGCATACTCCCATCTTTCTTCTTCACGAATAGAACAGAGGAGCACCCCAAGGAGAAGTACTAGGATGAATAAAGCCAATGTCTAACAATTCCTGCAGTTGGGTCTTTAACTCACGAAGTTCAATAGGAACCATTCGATATGGGGCTTTGGAAATAGGTTTTTATCACCGGGTTCAAGGTCGATACAAAATTCAATTTCACGCCTGGGGTAGGGGGGAAGTTCTTCGAGAATACGTCGGAAATTTATTAACAATAGGAATATCGTTTAAAAGCCGATGTATTTTTATTTAAATCGTGACATGAGCTAAGAAAGCTTGACATCCGTTTTTCAATAAGCGAATAGCTTTATGGCTTGAGATGACCGTGATTGATTTTAATGGTTTGGTCGTTTGAATTCAGTATAATAGGTTGATTAGGAATATGAAAGCTAACAACCTTACGAAAACAATCAATTTTTGCATGATAAGTAGTTAACCAATCAATCCTAGAATCACGTCAAATGCAAGTATTTTTAATGAAATAAGATCAACATGTAATGTGAGGGTACCGATTTGAACCAAACAAGACTTATAAACGAGTGGATGTAATGAAGGTTTCTCCCAACGGAGTTTCCACAAATAAGTCAAAGTCTAATTTCTCCGAGTCAAATTTAATCGATGAGCGCAAGTAGGAGAAATAAAAGAATGGGTAGAACAGGTATCAAATAAAGTATAGACTTCATTAGAGTTTATGATAAGCTTACCCGTGATGACCTCATTCGGATTCCTTGCTCTTTGGGAGGTCACAACAAAACGCCTCCCTCAGACTACCGGTTTTGAATTTTTCGGGATGGCCTTTGGTGCCTCCATCCTAGTTGAATTTGTCTTGAGAACGACAAAATCGAGCAAAGTGACCTTCTCTTCCATAATTATAACATGCTTTGACCGGCATGGACGCAGTTTGGACTGATGTGTCCCTCTCCTCCGCATTTGAAGCATATGATAGGTGGTCTTTCTCCTTCCTTAACAATGGGTGCTGGTGCTGACGTCTTTCCACCATTGTTGAATCTCCGTTTCTTGAAATGTCCATTCTTATTATTTTGGCTCTGATTACCACCAAAGTGGTTACCATATCTGGCCTGTTGATTCCCTCCACGCTTGTTGTCACCGCTTCGATGACTACTCTCGCTGGTATTATAATTTTCTTACCGCTCTCTTTTAGTTGTGTTGACTCATTATCGCGTTCCACTAACTGAGCCCTATTTACAACATCTGAATACAAACACAGTTTATGAGAAATAAGATGTTGACGTATCTCCGGCTTCAAACCTCTTAAACACATTCGCGCCATTCTCTCTTCATTATCCACAAGTGGGGACGAACCGTGATAACTCCGCAAATTTTGCCTCGTATTGCGACACGGTCATATTGTTTTGTTCCAACTTGATAAATTCCACCTCCTTCATGGCGAATACTTTCGGGAAAGTATTTGTCGTTGAACGACTCTCGAACTTCTCCCAAGATATCTTCAAGACAAAGCAGTTGAGTACGTTTCTGATTCCCACCGGTAATCCACCTCTCGCAAGCAACATAAAAAGGCAAAGAAGGAACCTTTTGCTCTCTGAGCATCCCAAGACATCAAATATCTTGGTAATCGCTTTATCCATGCTTCCGCAAGAAGTGGTTTTGGCTCTCCTTAAACTCCGGTGGTCCCGGCTCCTTAAATTGTTTAGCGGTGACCGCCGAGAGTTTTCCGTGTTTCCACCCACGTTTTGGATGAGAGTCGCTCCGCTTTCTTTGTTGCATAAATTGCATAAAGCCTCCGAACATTTGATCATTCATCATTTGGTCGGTGTTGTTGTTTGCATGAGGATTATCGCCTTCGATGCACATTATCCACGATTATTGATATGTGGTGAATCAACGATTCACTGCGCTCCATTGCTATTCTCAACATTCTTAGATGTCATTTTGAGATCATCGCCACAAAACAAAAGGTTAATTGACATGTAACAAATTATCCCTATCTTCGACCAACCAATAAAATAGCACATAAACTTAGGTAGGTCATACCAACAAGGTATTCCCCTCTCTCCCCTCCTAGTACTATTCTCACATCTTAGCCAGGATCATATCCTAAGCTCGATACCAACCTGTGCGCCCCCAAAATTAGGTATACATCACCCATCTTGGGTCGCCACTTACATGGTATGTAATTTAAATACAACTTACTAACATAAGCGTCGTGGGTACAATACGACATAAAGCGTGAGTTTAAATACAAATATCGCTCTACTAGATATTATACAAACTCAAAAAGGAGTCCTCATTACAATTATTATCACACTATTTCACGAATAGTGAGGACTACTAATGCTATCTTCAAGACCATCACTGCTTCCCAGGCTCGTCCCAAATTTATATTCTCATTTCTCAAGAGAAAAAGTGAAAGAAAGGGTGAGCTCAACTAGCCCAAAGAAGAAATATTATAACTAAGATAATGCGAATAAATTATCAATAGTCTTCAACAATGTTAAACCGATAAAATACAATAGACAACCGGTTTAAGCTGCAGGTGAATATGCAATCCATTAAAAGAGTCAAGTAGAAAATAAAGTCTACTATCTTTTAGGTTTTAAAAGGTTTTTCATCACTGTTATAGCTGAGACTCAGCTTTAATAAATATTCCACAACATCGAATCACCCCTGCACTACGGCCAAGGATATTCTCTAGTATCACGACCACAATTATTCATGCACTACGGGCCAAGAATATTTGTGTATTCATTAATGGTCATGATCATGCCAACAATCGTCCATCAATGCACTACTACCAATCGAGGATTTTTATCACATCATTTGTAACATTACGGCCATGATTACACCGAATAGTCTCGGTCATAATCATACCAAGTCCATCTATGCACTCACAGCCACGATGACTTTCAAAAAATATAAACATGAGGATGATGACAATGATATAAGAATTCAATAAAACAAGTTCAAGAATTATTTTATCCGGGAATTATTAACGCCCAAATTGTCAACATGATCTTTGTTTTGTAGAGTAAAATTCAAGAATGATCGGAAGAATATTTCCATGAAAGATATTGGATGAAACGCAAATATCAAGGATATTCTACTAATTTCATGGAGTATAGAAGTCAAAGTTTTAACCAACCTGGGTATAATAAAGAATGGAATAACAAAAAAAAATCACCATGCATGCGGTGATTGCGATAGACAAAGTTATTCAACGAGTAATAATAATAACGGAACCAAGTCAAGTGAAATTCTGCAATGAGGATGTTCCAACAGAATAATAAAGATGGAACCGATCCGGTGTAAAACACACAGATAGGATATTCCAACGAGAATGATAAAGGCGGAACCGGTCCGGTGTAAAACACATGCACAAGATGTTCAAATGTAATAATAATAAAGAGGCGGAACCAGTCCGGTGTAAAACACATGCATGGATGTTCCAGCGAGAATAATAATAAAGAGCGGAACCAGTTAGGTGTAAAACACACACGCAGGATGTTCCATGAGAATAATAGAAGAATGTCACCAAGTATAGGGTAGGCCCAGCATATAAAAGTTATTCCAATGTAATAATAAAGAATGGAACAACTGAAGGATTTCACCAAGTATAGGGGATTCCGCGTATACAGGTTATTCCAACAGAATAAATAAGAATGGAATAACAAAAGAAGTTCTCTTCATGAATACAAAAGAATAACACCCCTTACGTTTGGTAGGAGATTGAATACCGCGCTTGACGCAGTAGTAACAAAATACTCTTCTTCTTTCTCTCTTATTCTCTCTACTCTCTCTCTCTATAGCTTGAATGAATTAAGTGAAAAATAATGAAGCCCTAGGCCTCTATTTATAGAAGATTTCTAGCTTAGCACCGCCGTGTGAAAAGGCAAGTGGCTTGATTAATCGGTTTGGACGCCTATAATGTGAAACGACAAGTGGTTCGACGCCTGTAATGTGAAATGGCAAGTGGTTCGACGTCGGTAAAGGTAATTACTATTAACGAAGGTAAATACTATTAGCGAAGGTAAATACTATTCACAAGGGTAATTACTATTGACGAAGGTAATTACTATCGACGAAGGTAAATACTATTCACAAGGGTAATTACTATCGATGAAGGTAATTACTATTGACGAAGAGACTCTTAGATGATGACATATGAGCCCCCATAAAATAATCAAACTTACCACAAATCATTTTTTTTTTCATCAACACATATTTAATCTTTCAACAATTATTAATCATTTATAACTTGTCGTCTCAATTATTGATTTAATACTATAACATATTATATAGATGATAATTGTGACCATAATTGAATCAATAATATAAGAGATATGATGCAAAGAAATATCGTAATAATAATTGAACATATGAGTGCATTCTCACGTAAGCATCAATAATCAATACCGTAGCTACTATGCAACTACGCCAGACATCGTACTTTTACCACCAAAGGGTAGTTCAACAGTTTTAATGGTAACACCTCCGCCGTTATTTTTATAAAATATTTTTGTCGTTTTCTCAATCCGACAATAATTCTGTTGTGGGGTCCACCAATGATTGAGTCATTGTACGAATATTCCCTAACAAAAAGAATATTCCCCGACCAAACGAATATTTTATAACAACTTGCATACTTTGCAAAATTTATAAATATTACCCACAACTATAATATTATATCAAATTTATTCCATAATATTCAAAAATAATATTTATAGAAAAATTCATCTTTATTTATAAAAGCTGGGGTCTTACAACACTAATCGGTTGAATATGAACCCGCACATATTTCACATACAAAAGTAACTATCTTCACTTTAATTTCGGCCAATGAATCAATCTTCTTTGCCATAGATTCCATCTGAGCTGACAACTGTGTAATAAAATCCACCTCTAACAATCCCGTTACTTTTGGCTGTGGCATTATGGCCGTAGGATTCTAAAAATCATTTACTACCATAGTCTCTATAAGATTATAAGCCTCTTCATAACCTTTAGCCCATAAGGCTCCACCTGCAGCTGCATCTACAATTGGCCTTGATTGCCATCCCAGTCCATTATAAAAAGTATTTATCACCATCCAATCCGGCATACCATGATGGGGACATTTCCTTAGCATCTCTTTATACCTTTCCCATGCTTCATATAAAGATTCACCCTGCTGTTATTTAAACTGGGAAATTGATGTCCTCATTTTTGCCATTAGAAAAAATTTGGCAAGAACTTTTGTGCTAAGTCCTCCTATGTGGTAATTGATCCTGAAGGTAGAGAGTGAAGCCAACTTCTTGCCTTATCCCGTAAAGAGAATGGAAACAGTCTAAGCCCGATTGCATCTTTTGACACTCCATTGTACTTGAAAGTGTCAGATATCTCTATGAAGCTTAACAAGTGCTCGTTCGGGTCATCTGTAGCAGCACCCCCGAATTGTACCAAATTCTACACCATTTGGATAGTGCCCGTCTTTATCTCAAAAGTGTTGGCTGCTATATCTAGCCACATGATGCTCGACTGTAACCCATTTATATTCGGCATTGAGTAATCTCTTAAGGCTCTGTATTCCTCTCTTTCCTCTACTTTTGCCATGTTGGATGTTGAATTATCAAAATCTACTTGTATATTCATGCGTACTCTCGATTTCCAACATCTTCCGTTGATGTTGTCATGTGCAGGCACCAATTCAGAGTTTGTCTATCGTGTGTGCATAAAATGTATACAAGTACCTGAAATACAAACAAAAACAAAAATAGAAATAAGATAATAATAGAATTGTCTAAGTCACACAAATCTAGCTTTAGTTAATGATGACAATATTAAAAATAAAACGCCTTACCCCGGCAACGGCGCCAAAAACTTGTTGCCTCCTTTTTGGTTTACAAAAATGGACTCTAACCCATGCAAGTATACATGGGTCAACAAGTAGTACAAAGTAAGAAAAGTATCGATCCACGGAGAAAGGTGTTAAATCTAATTTATCATGCATCAACTTAATCACTATTTCTATATGCTTAAATGATCAACTCACAATTAAATTGAAATTTAAATTAATTAATGAAACAAAATTATAATTACTAAAGTAATGAAATCAAATTGGGGAGAAATGGGATTCTAATATTATTTAATGTTTCATCTAAAATGCAGCCCTCATGTCATGTTTAATTATTTATCATGGAAAGCTAGTCAAGAGCACAAAAGTGGACATAACCATTTTTTAATGAACTATGACCAATTTACATAAAATCCACATTTGATAGAAATCATGTAAGCATCATAATTACCAAACTCACTATATATCTATGTGAAATTACAACAATAATGATTTAAAGTGAAAGCTCTCTTAATGATTACACATGGCAAATCGGTATATGCCTATCCGGGTCACAGATCACAAAGCCTAATACACGTAAGCTTCACGAACATATGCCATCATGGTGTAATCTATACTTATATTTCATTTTCCAAATGCATATAAGCAATTAGTGTGAATGGTGATCAAGCATTCAAGCAATTAGCATAACCATAATGGTCATTTCAATGATAAATATACGACATCACAATCAGATACACATATTTAAACTACACATTAAAATCCATTAGAATCCCATAATGGAATTTATTTCATTCCTGAACCAAAAGCAATTATGGGATTGAAGCAAAACATGGATTTAAGAAAAACAATCAATAGATATAAGAGAAATGATAGAGCAAATCTAATAATCTCTGTTGCAAAGTCTGTTTCCAGGCTTGTTTATATCCACAAGAAATCCCCAGAATTGTAAACTAATATTATTAAGCAATCCAAATTAAGGAGATGAGCTTAAAATAGTAATCCAATGCCCAAACCGTCCTTTGAGTAGTCTCCAAACCTAAGAACATTAGTAATGATAATAAAAACACGTCCTGGTACCAACCATAATGTCTCAGATGAGCAAAACACGCTCAAATTCAAATTACAAAAAGTCAGTATTTTTAAACTACGTAAGACTCGCGCGGCCGCACGATATAACCTTGTAGATCGAGCCCGGGCGCGCTATAGAGTTGTCTGCCGAGTGCATGACACGGGCGCGCCAAGTTCCTTTGTTGATGGAGCACGGCCGCACGATGGTGTAAATCTGCCTTTGTATTCATGTAGCACGGGCGCGCCTTGTTGAGCCTTACAAGCAGCGCGATCGCGCTACTGCTGTACTTGGGATTCTGCTGGCTTTTTATTGTTGCTGCTATTTGCTACATCCTTCTTCTTCATTTCTTCTTTTCTTCACTTCACCAATTCATTGATCCTCCTCATTTGCTCCAGCTCAGCTGCAATCTACACTGTTGCTCAAGTCCACCTTGCCATGTTCTTGCTAGCTCGTGCCATTTCATGCCAATCCATGCTATTCCATGCCTTAAATTGTTATAGGAGTTCCAGCTATGCACACTCCAAAATAGACATAAAAAGCAAGTAAAACATACTAAAAATACTCGAGTTAAGCATAATTTCAGTGAGTTGGTAACTAATAAGTAGGTATAAAACCTACTTATCAGTTGATCCGCAATTCCTTGGCCCTTGATGGCTTTTGGTGTGACATAGATGATGTCGAATTACTGGAGGATCAACTGCTATCTTGAGAATTGCAGTTCAATATGGACTTGCTAAAGATGTATTTTAGAGGATCCATGCGAAATATGAGATAAGTTTTATGTTTGTGGAGGTAATGATGTAACCTCATGGCTTCCCATGTTAGTGCACAATAGGTTTTTCCAATCAAAGTGTATTTCTGCTCATAGATGTTGAATCTCTTGCTGAGATAATAGATGACCCTTTCTTTGCCTTTATCATTTTTCTTCCCCAGCATGCAGCCTATAGCGTTGGAATTAACTAATATGTATATGAATAACGACACTTTGTCCCTTGGAGGCACTAAAGCATGAGTTTCAATCAACTGTTTCTTGATGTCGAGGAAGGCTTTTTGACAATCATAAGTCCACTTGCCTGAGGAATTCTTCCTTAATAGTTTGAAGATAGGCTCATAAGTTATAGTGAGTTGAGAAATAAGTTTGCTTATGAAATTTATTCTTCCCAAAAATCCTCGAATTTGTTTCTTGGTCTGGGGTGAAGGCATCTCAGTGATGGCTTTGATCTTGGATGAATCAAGTTTAATGCCTCGGTTTCTAATCAGGAAGCCCAGAAGTTTTTCGGACTTGACATCGAAAGCACACTTGGCAGGGTTCAACTTCAAGTTGTATTTGAGGAGTTGAGTGAATAGCTTTCTGAGATGGTCATTATGGTTGATCTTCTTTTTGGATTTCCTGATGATGTCATCCACATAGACTTCTATCTCTTTATGAATTATGTCATGGAATAGAGCCATCATGGCTCTTCGATATGTAGCACCAGTGTTGGTGAGGCCGAAGGCTAGCCGCCGATAGGAGAAAAGTGCCCTAGGGAGTGATGAAAGAAATTTTTTCTTTATCTTCTATGGCAACCATGATTTGATGTTTATTAAAATAATCAACAAATGAGTACATGTCATACTGAGCTGTGTTGTCTATTAATATATGGATGAAAGGTACTGGGAAGTCATCTTTGAGACTGACCTGTTTAGGTCCCGATAATCCATATAGACTCGCACCTTTCCTCCTGGCTTCGGTACAGGAGCCACATTGGACAATCAATCAGGGTAAGTGGATACCATGATAATGTCTGCTTTGAATTGTTTGATAATTTCCTCTTTGACTTTCAAGCTCCATTCTGTCTTTAATCTTCTTAATTTTTGCTTGTCTAGCTTGAACCCTTCTTTGATGGCTACTCAATGGACGACTATATCTGTGGATAATCTGATCATGTCATCATGCGACCATGTGAATACATCCTTAAATTGAGTTAGAAGTTGAATAAGATCATTCTTTTGGCTTAGGGAAAGGTCATTCCCTATTTGGATTTCTTTGGGATTTTCTTGGGTTCCAATGTTAACAGTGGTGGTTTGTTCGAGGCTGGGTTTGGGTTTGTCTTTGACCCATCCTTTGATTTCCTCAGGCACCTCATCGTCATATATCTCTTCCTGCTTAATCCTCATTAAGTCAAAGTCCAGTTCTATATTAAAGTCGTAGTCATTACTAGGTATCTGAATTGAATTTTTAATTCCTTGTTGCTTCTTTCGTAACCCTTTATATGGCCAAAAACTTAATGTTATCATCTCTTGACCGATATCCATTACTTCGGGAGATATTCTCCACTTGAGAACTAGTGCCCCAAGGGATTAATAGTGAGTGGTGCTCACCTCGAACACTTAAAAACTAGCAGGTTTCACACTTTCATTTAGGTTGATAAGTGGCATCTCCCCGTGCACATGGACTAGGTATTTAGGTTCAACATTATTGGTCACCAGAGTACCATTAATGATATATTTCAGCTGTTCATGAAGGGTCGAGGGAACCGCTCCTGCCATGTGAATCCATGGTCTGTCTAACAATAAGTTGTATCATGTAGTAATGCTCAAGACTTGGAAAGAGATGTGGAATGTATGTGGTCCAATCTCCAAGGGAAGCTCAATTTCTCCCATAGTATTCCATCGAGACCTATCAAAGGCTTTTATTATGACGTTACTATTATGGATGCTATTTGGATTGATATTCATCCTTTCATATGTGTCATAGGGACATATGTTTAAGGAAGATCCTCCATCGATCAACACACCCCCTATCATATATTCTGAGGATATCACTACTATGTGTTGCGATTTTTGATTACCAATTCCTTCTACTTGTATATAATCATCCATGAAATATATCACATTGCTATTGAAGATATGATCTGTAAAACCCCAACTTTTATGAATAAAGAATAATTTTCTCGAAATATATTTTTGAATATTATGGTGTGGATTTGATATAATGTTATAGTTGTGGGTAATATTTACAAATTTTGTAAAGTAAGCAAGTGGTTATATAATATTTGATTGGTCGGGGAATATTCGTTTTAACAGGAAATATTCGTACGATGACACAATCATTGGTGGACCCCACAACGGAAGTATTGTCGTAGTTAGAAAATGACATAATTATCTTTTTATAAAAATAATGGCGAAGTATGTTACCGTTAAAACTGTTGAACTACCCGGTAGTAAGTAAAGTCTGATGTCTGGCGTGGTTGCATAGTAGTAATACTACCAGATTGGTTATTGATGCTTACATGAGAAGTCACTCAGTTATACTCAATTATTGCTACAATAATTGCTGCATCATATCTCTCATATTATTGATTCGATTATTGTAATTCATATTTTCACATGATTATAACTATTGATTCACATGATTGAATTATTGATTCACATTATTTACTATTAGGGGAGGTGGTTCAAGTTTGATAATACTTGCAGGACTAAATTAAAAATGAAAGAAAAGTTGAAGGTATTGTACTGTAATATTTCGAGCCCCAAAACGTGCAATTATTGAAACTATATTTTCGTATAAATAGAAGCTCATTCTTCCTTCATTTCTCACCAATTCACTAAAGCTATAGAGCAATTATTATAGAAAGAAATTATAGAGAGAAAGAAGAAGAGAAGTCTACTACCTCTCTACTCCAGCATCTAGTTTCTTTCTAAGGTAAGGGGTATTATTTATTTCGTATTCATGAAGAGAGCTTCTGTTATTCCATTCTTTATTATTATGTTGGAATAACCTGTCTATGCGAAGTACCGCATACATGGTGAAATTCTTCTATTATTCAATTCTTTATTATTTTGTTGGAATATCCTGTCTGTACGGACTACGCCAGACCTGGTTCCATTCTTTATTATTCTGTTGGAATAACCTGTCTGTGCGGTCTATCACATGCATGGGGAATTCTTTGTTATTCCATTCTTTATTATTCTGTTGGAATATCCTATCTGTGCGGATTACGCTAGACCTGGTTCAATTCTTTATTATTCTGTTGGAATAACCTGTCTATGCAGTCTATCGCATGCATGGTGAATTCTTCTGTTATTCCATTCTTTATTATTCTGTTAGAATATCATGTCTGTGCGGATTACGCATAACCTAGTTCCATTCTTTATTATTCTGTTGGAATAACCTGTCTATGTGTATTATCACATGCATGGTGAATGATCCTTCGTATTCATTCCTTATTAAATTGTGGAAATGATCTATCTACGTGGATTACCGCATGGTAGGTGAAAATCCATTTGCAGTTTCATATATTCTATGATACTCATTTGGTTAAAGTTTTGGCTTCTATACTTCATGAAATTAGTAGAATATGCTCGATATTTGCGCTTCATTCAGTATCTTTTCATGGAAATATTTTTCTGAGCATTCTTGAATTTTACTCTACAAAGCAGTATCATGTTGACAATTTGGATGTAATTAATTTCAAGATAAATTAACTTATAAATTTTTAAAATTTATTCTTGAACTTGTTTTATTGAATTATTATGTCATTGTCATCATCCTCGTGCTTATATTGTGATGAAAGTCATCTTTGGCTTACGTGCATAGAAGGACTTGGTATGATTATGACCAGGGATTATTAGGTATAATCATGACCTGTAATGTTATAAATGATGTGGTAAAAGTTCTCAGTGGCCTGTAGTGCATTGATGGATAGTTTTTGGTATGATTATGACCAGGGATTATTCGGTATAGTTATGACCATTGATGATTACATGAATATCCTTGGCCCGTAGTTCAGGGATGACTCGATGATGTGGTTTATTTATTAAGCTGAGTCTCAGCGATAAAAATTGTTGAAAACATTTTAAATCATAGAAGATAGTAGATATCATGCTCTACTTGACTCTTCTAATGGATTGCTTATTCCGCTGCAGTTAAACTTGATGTCTATTGTATTTTATCAGTTTAACATTGTTAAAGACTAATGATAATTTATTCTGCATTATCTTTGTCATAATATTTCTTACTGGGCTAGTTGAGCTCACCCTTTCTTTCATTGTTCTCTTCAGGAAATGAGAACGTAGCCGGGACTAGTCGGGGAACGGAGTGACGGTCCAGATGATAGATTAGTAGTCCTCACTATTATGTTAAATAGTGTGACCGTAAATGTAATGAGGACTCCACTGAGTGTGGATATTGTCTAGATGACAATATTCTTATCAAAACTCTTAGATTATGTTTTGTCGTATTTTACACGACTGTTGTATAATTAAGTTGTATTTGAATTTTGTACCATGTATTTGGCGACTCAAGATGGGTGATGTATACCTATTTTGGGGGCGCCATTGTTGAGTATCAAAGCTTAGGATATGATCCCAGCTAAGATGTGAGACAAGAACTAGGAGGGAGAGGCGGGAATTCCTTCACTAGTATGACCTACCTAAGTTTATTTGGTATTTAATTGGTCGGTTAGAGTATAGGGATAATATGTGATATGATAATTAACCCTTGTTTTGTGGCAGTATTTGAAAATGGCATCCAAAAATGTTGAGATAAGCAATAAAGCACATGAGACCGTTGAGTCACCACATATTAATACCCAGAATAATGTGCAACAGGAAGACAATAATCCTCAAGTAAACAACAACGATCTAATGATGAACGATGGGATGTTCAGAGATTTTATGCAATTCATGCAACATCAGGTGAAGACGGCTCCTGTCCAAAATGCAGGTGGAAACACTGATAACTCTCGAACGATCACTGCTAAGAAGTTCAAGGATTTGGGACCACCAGAGTTTTTTGGAGAGCCAAAACCACTTAAGGTAGAGACGTGGATAAAGCAGATCAACAAGATATTTGATGTCTTGGGATGCTCCGAGGAGCAAAAGGTTCCCTTTGCCACCTTCATGTTGCAAGCAGAGGCATATTACTGGTGGGAATCTGTAAAGCGTACTCAACCTACCGCACTGAAGATGTCTTGGGAGAAGTTCCAAGAACTGTTCAATGACAAGTACTTTCGTGAATGTATTCGTCACATGAAGGAGGTAGAGTTCATCAAGCTTGAGCAAAACAATATGACCGTGGAATAATACGAAGCTAAGTTTGCCGAGTTATCTCGGTTTACGTCCCACTTGGTTGACAATGAGGAGAGAATGACGCGGATATTTCTAAGAGGTTTGAAACCAGAGATACGTTAATACCTTATCTCTCATAAGTCGTGTTTGTATTCAGATGTTGTGAATAGGGCTCAGTTATTGGAGCGCGATAATGAGTCAACCCAACCAAGAGAGAGCAATCGATAAGTCGGTAATACTAGTGGTAGCAGTCATCGAAGCGGTGACAACAAACGTGGAGGGAATCGACATGCCAGAAATGGTAATCACTTTGGTGGTAATCATGGCCATGACAATAAGAGTGGACATTTCAAGAAGAGGAGATTCAATAATAATGAAAAGACATCAGCACCAACACATGTTGTTAAGGAAGGAGAACGACCACCGTTCGTATGTTACAAATGTGGAGGGGAAGGACACATAAGTCCAATCTGCACGATGCAATCCAAAGCATGTTACAATTGTGGAAAAGAAGGTCACCTAGCCTGATTTTTTTGTGCACCAAAGTCAAGTCCAGCTGGGATGGAGGCATCAAAGGGAGTCCCAGACAAGACAAAACCGGTAGTTTAAGGGAGAGCGTTTGTCGTAACCTCCCAAAAAGCGAGGAATCCAAACGAGGTGATCATGGGTAAGCTAGTCATAAACTCTAGCAAAGTTTATACTTTATTTGATACCGGTTCTACCCATTCCTTTATTTCTCCTACTTGCGCTCAACATTTAAATTTGACTCCAGAGAAATTAGACTTTGACTTATCTGTTGAAACTCCATTGGGAGAAACCTTCATTACATCCACGGTTTATAAGTCTTGTTTGATTCAAATCAGAATCATGCGTTATTCGTCGATCTTATTTCCTTGAAAATACTTGCCTTTGATGTGATTTTAGGGATTGATTGGTTAACTACTCATCATGCTAAAATCGATTATTTTCGTAAGGTTGTTAGCTTTCATATTCCTAACTAACCTATTATGCGAATTCAAGCAACCAAACCACTAAAATCAATCACTGTCATATCAAGTCATAAAGCTATTCATTTATTTAAAAATGGATGTCAAGCTTTCTTAGCCCATATCACGGATTTTAAATAAAAATACGTCAGATTTGAATGATATTTCTATTTTTAATAAATTTCCTGACGTATTTCCTGAAGAACTTCCTGGCCTACCCCCAGAGCGTGAAATTGAATTTTGTATCGACCTTTAATCTAGTACAAAACCCATTTCCAAAGCCCCATATCGAATGGCTCCTATTGAACTTCAGGAGTTAAAAACCCAACTATAGGAATTGTTAGACATCGGTTTCATTCGTCCTACTACGTCTCCTTGGGGTGCTCCTGTTCAATTCATGAAGAAGAAAGATGGAAGTACGCGACTTTGTATTGATTATCGGGAGTTGAATCATGTCACCATAAAAAATAGGTACCCATTGCCTCGTTCCGGATATCATCAGTTGAAGATTAAAACTGATGACATTCCAAAGACTGCTTTCAGAACTCGGTACGTGCATTATGAATTCCTAGTCATGTCTTTTAGATTGACTAATGCTCCTGCTGCCTTAATGGACATAATGAACCGAGTATTCAAGGAATATTTGGATCACTTTGTGGTCGTCTTTATTGATGACATCCTCATATAGTCCAAAACTCGTGAATACCATGAGCAACACTTGAGGATGATACTCCAAAAGCTTCGTGAAAACAAACTTATTGCCAAGTTGAAGAAATGCAAGTTCTGGCTTGAGGAAGTTGCATTCCTTGGGCACATGATATCAAATTATGGAATATCTGTTGACCCGGCAAATATTGAAGCAATTCAAAGCTGTGAGCAACCTAAGTTAGTGACCGAAATACGTAGCTTTCTCGGCTTAGCTGGTTATTATCGGAGATTCGTAGAAGGGTTTTCTAGAATCGCTACTCCATTAACTGAGCTGACTCGAAAAGATATAAAATTCGGTTGGAGTGAGGAATGTGAAAAGAGTTTTCAAGAACTCAATAGGAGACTCATTTTAGCTTTGCTCGACAATACCATCCGGGTCGAGGATTTATCATCTGATGATGCTTCGTGCAAAGGGTTAGAATGTGTTCTCATGCAACATGGGAAAGTCATAGCCTTTATGCCTCGCGACAACTCAAAGAATATGAGAGGAATTATCCTACTCATGATCTAGAGTTAGCGGCGATGTTTTTTGGCGCTTAAGATTTGGAGGCATTACCTGTATGGAGAGAAGGTGGAGATCTATATGGATCATAAAAGCCTCAAATATTTCTTCACTCAAAAGGAACTCAACATGCGGCAATGGCGATGGCTTGAGTTGTTGAAAGATTATGATCATACCATCCAATACCATCACGGAAAAGCGAACGTAGTGGACGGCGATTGAGTAGAAGATCATATGCGGGTATGAGTGCAATATTGTCAACGCAAAGACCCATTTTATATGACTTGGAAATGATGGAAATAGAGTTAAAGACTCCAGGGACCCATGTGGTGATGGCGAATGTACGAGTGGAACCGACTTTAATCGATAAAGTTAAAGCTGCTCAAACTACAGACCTGGAGCTGATGCGTATGAAGAAGAAAGTGCAAGAAGGTGCTATTTTGGAAGCAAAAATTGATGAAGAAGGAATACTTCGAGTCAACTCCAGACTTTGTGTTCCTAACGATTCTGACTTGAAGTATAAAATCATGATGGAGGCGCACAATACACCGTTTGCAATCCATCCTGGGAGTACCAAAATGTATTGTGATCTTCGACATACTTTTTGGTGGAGCAATATAAAGAGAGAGATAGCGGGGTTTATCTCAAGGTGTCTAACTTATCAACGAGTCAATGCGGAGCATCAAGTGAAAAAAGGTCCATTGCAACCACTTGAAATTCCAGAATGGAAGTGGGAGCACATTACCATGGATTTCATTATTGGTCTTCCCAAGGTTTCTCAAGGCATAGATGCGATTTGGGTCATTGTTAATAGATTGACCAAGTCTGCTCATTTCTTATCGATATGAGAAACTTTTACACTTTAACGTTGTTGGTCGATTTCATAATCAAATCAAACGTGCAAGTATACACGGTCAACAAGTAATAGAGTGATAAGATAGAGTGTCGATCCCACAGAGAATTCTAATTAATAAATTCCAACTACTAGCACTATATCAATTCAATTTTATTTAAACAACCAATAATTGTGATTTTTCAAATTAAGAAAATTAAATTAAACAACTAAAAGAGATTAATCTAAAAGAAAGCAAGTATGCCAAACTAAGATTTAATTGAATTCAGATAAATAATGATTAAGACTCCAATATCCCCAATTATGAACTATAAATCAATTATTCAATTATCCCAATTATTACGTCTACTGAATTGTTAACAAGAATTCTCAAATGCCAAAAGCCCTTTTCCAAGTGATCAATTGCCTTCTATTTAACCCAGATTAATTTTGCTATATTCCTATGCAAAATAATTGAATTAAACTCGTTACAATCTTAATTCCTTATATGTTACATGCGGCAAACAGATATTTCCATTCTATTCATACCCCTAATTATTTATTGTGCAAATAACTAAGTCACATGTCACTATGCCCAGTTCTAACCCTAGAATTTCTTTGTCAATTCCTTCTAAAGAAATAAGGTAATTATTGGCCAGATAATTAATCATTCAAACACAAAGCAAGATGAACAATTAACTTCAACATAAATAATTGGAATAAATCAAATAATTAATTCATAATCATAAAAGGTTCAATTGGAATCTTAATTAAAGAAATTAGTTTATAACGGAAATTTGAATCAACAATAATTGAAAAATCATCCTTAATGAATTACACAAATTAAAAGAATAAAGAAGAAAAAGAACTCCAAGCCAAAATCTTCAAAATCTCCTCTTGCTCCTTGATCAATCTTCAAATTGTGTAGAATAGTCCCCTCCTCCAATTGAAATAATCCTTATATACTTCACTTATCCAACTATGGCAATCCAAATTCAATTAGGCTTCAAACAACCACCAATTAAATTGTCAAACGAAAAGTGAAGCAGCGTCCCGATCAACCATCGACACGGCCCGGCGCCCTTGTATTTGGGATTTATCTTGAATAGAGCGCCCAGTCATTGTGGAGGCGAAAGTGCCAATCATGCCCTGTTTTAGCTCAAAATCTCCCAAGTGTTCTCATCGCTCCCAAACCTGTAAATCAAAACATAAACATAATAAAAATGCTATTGAAAGACTCGAGAACACACAAATCTAAGCCCAAGTATATCTGATTCATGGGTATATTACCCAATCATCAAATACCCCCAAACTTAAATCATTGCTTGTCCTCAAGCAATAAAACACAAACAACACGAAAAACTAAACATCGTACAAATGCAAACAATCTATATGTTCTTAATTCCAGCAATCCAATAGCACACATATATTCATAAGCCTCAGAAAAATCAAAGAACCATGTTAATACATCATGTTACGGCAGTTCAATAATATCCCAACAATCAATGAATCTAAATCCGTTATTACTAATATTGTGAGTGTGTGTTCAACAACCATGATAACCAATGAAAAGCAAAATGTGAAAGATAATAAAGTTCTTAATAGGCATCACACAGTTTCAACTCGAGAACTCATCAAATAAACTTGATTCAACTGAAATTAAACAATCACCAAAAGTCCAGGGGTCAAAATGGAATACTTATGCTTTTTTAACTTGAGTTCATATCTAAATTCAGCCTTCACTAGCTATTTAACTTGTTCCTTTATTTCACTAGCATTCATCCTTTAGAACTCTATTATCTTTCCATTTAAACTATCATAGCCAACATGGTCATTTTTCAAAATGTGTTATCCTTATAATATCAGTGTCAAACAGATAAAGATTTAAATCATGTCAAGAGAATCATATCACTAGCCTAACAATCCTTACTAGACTTGTTCCTGCAATTTTAATTTCATCATTGGCCCCAAATATACGTACTATCAAAGGCTGGAATTAAAATGCAAACCTAAATGCAACATTAATAACAATCACAGCATCCACAAACTATTAACAATCATAATATACTAATGCAAATAAAAATAAACTACCCCCAAACTTATCTGGAGCAATGTCCTCATGCGAAAAATAAATCAACATAAAATAGAGGACTTCCCTGACGAGCTTATGCCTCGGGTGGAGCATCATCATCCTTGCTCATCTCTAGATCTGAAGGGGGAAAGACTGGTAGGACTGGGGCAGAGGGGAACTGACTGAGATTAACACCCGGAAACAACTGGGCGTTCATGGCATTCTGAGTTGCAAACTGGTCGACCAAATATTTATAGATCACATCTTGGCGTTCAGACAGGCGGACATTTTGGGCTTCGAGATTGTAGAACCATCCGTCTATTTCACGTTGGACATCTTCCGGAACCACACCACGATGAGCTGCTGACGAAGGACCATAAGTAGGTGGAGCCTGAGGTGGTGGAGCTTGTGTATCTTCAACTTGGGGAATTATGAAACCCAATCCCCTAGGGTGGTTCTCCCCACCTGTCCATACTTTATACCTGCTGATTAACTTATGGTCCAACACGGGCATAGGCATTTGAATCATCTCATCAGATTTCTATTTTACTCCAAACTTAGCACACAAAACGCAGATGAGAGACGGATGTGGTAACCCTCCTGTGGTCCCTCGTCGTGATGCTCGGAGAATGGACTGCTGAATAAGGTGGCCAACATCAATCTTTAGGCCTTGTATAATTGAATATAGTACCACAGCCCTTTCTCTGGTGACGTGGCTAACATGCGTGCACGACATTAGTTTGGCACAAACAAAGGCGTACCATGCCTTTCCATATAGACTGAGGTGAGACAACGGAAAAGTCATACTGCCTCGCTCATGCACGGTCCATGTGGTGCCCGATTGACACAGCTCATGAATTATCTTTTCATAGTCCGACCCATCACTCACGAGTCTAGCATACTCATCATTCAAGCCTTCTAATGGCTGTTGATAACACCCGTTTATGTCCTCCTCACCAATTTCAACTGTTTTGCCCCTCACAAACACCCCATAATTGTAGTGCTCGAGAACGTTGGCGTAGAACTCTTTTAAAACTACAATCACCGCTGGATCGGGCTGTTCGGTGAGTGTGAACCAATTTCTTTCAGCTATCATGACCGCTATGTCCCCGTCTTTGGAATGGTCGGGCCTTAAACCTCGTTCGGGGATGAGAGATCGGGTAGCCATCTTGTTATAGCGTTCCTGTGCTTCAGCAGAGACAAATCGTCGACTATCAAATTTTGGAGGTGGAGTCGAAGCGGTCCCTGACCCTTCGCCTCATTGTCTCTTTGAAGCCATGTAGAAATAATCTACAAGGAAACGCATATACCGAAATTAGGATTGGGAAAATCTCGAATATGTAAACATAGACGTTGAACACAACCCCCAAACTTCAAGTTATGTGCTCATGAAGTACATGATTGGGGGTGTGTCACAACACATTGAATTGATCGGTTACAATTACTAATCTCATGGTGCAATTTGCAAAGAAGCACACTAGGTACAAGCATATTATAGCAAATAACTGCAACATTCAGTACATGCAACTATATAGGCTAAAATTTTGAGGGATCTCTATCATGTACAAGCAAATTCAACAGAATCTTAGTCCCATAGAACTTTGACTCTACATGAGCATCAATATAACTTATTTCCCCATACTAAAGATGTCTTGGGATGGTTAGAATACGAGTATAGGCAATTTTGGGTGTAGATGTGGGCACGACATTGAGGCAGGCAAAACATCAAACACCTTGTGGGCATTTGATACTTTGCTTTGCAACATTCCCAATTTTCTAACCATATACGTCCCTATCATTCAATCACTTATAGAAGCATTCTATATCAATCAAAAATGAGTAACATATGTGCTAAATTGGATATTCAAGATCAGAAGAATGAAAATTTCAAGCGATTTGGGTATAGGAGAATGTAGATCAAATTTTAACTCACCAACCGCACCGTTAACAAGGTTTAGTTACTCAATAAATTGAATGCAATTCAAGAAATACCTTTGATACCTATGAGGAACTTGGAAGATTAAAATTACTGCACACAATGATCACAAAAACAATAAGATACGAAGTAATAGAATTGGAGACGTGTGAGACCCACTATCCAAGTTTCAATTACCGGGTGAGAGTAATAGAGACGTGTGAGAGAAGGGGAGAAGATGCGATAATTAAAAAGAAGAGAGGTGTAACCGTTCAACAGTTTAGTGCATGTAGGATTCTGATTTTAAACTGCAGCGCCGGGGCGCTTGGATTTGACTTGTGTGGAGCATTTGGCATTGTGTCTGTGAGAGGTTGCGATGTAAGGCCTTAGCGTCGGTATTTGTGCAAATAAAAAAGGAATATAGCGTTGGGGTCTTGAAATTTCAGGGGTTTACTACTGAAAGTGCCGGTCTTGGGGTATTTGGTTTTGCCTTGAGAATAAGCGCCGGGGCGCGGTTGGGCAGGGATTGGCATGAGGGGCTAGCACCGGGGCGCTCTATTTGCGTGTAGTCCTAGCGCCGGGGCGCTGTCACCTTGCTTCTTGTTATTTTTTATGCCGTTTACAAGGATCTGCACACATGGGAAATTTTAGACTTAATCAACCAAAATGTTTACAAGCAATACTAAAGGAATAAATTAGGGAAATAATATGCAACTAAATTGAATAAAATAAAAACTTAATCGGTTGCCTCCCAATAAGCGCTTGGTTTACAGTCGTCAACACGACTTTCCCGTTGTTCTCAATTGTCCACTGGTTCGGAGAGGTACATCACTATGGATTAACGTTCGATGGGTCCACTCCAGTAATGTTTCACTAATTGACCGTTTACCTTAAATTTTCATTTTGAATTCGGTTCTTCGACCTCAATGTTTCCGTGTGTGGCGACAGATATAACTTTAAACGGTCTCGACCAACAAGATTTTAGTTTTCCAGGGAATAAACGCAATCGAGAGTTGAAAAGCAAGACTTGTTGTCCTGGTTCAAAAGTTCGATCAAGAATTTTTTTATCATGCCAGGATTTGAGTTTCTCCTTGTAGAGTTTTGCGTTCTGATACGCGTTGAACCGAAATTCATCCATCTCGTTTAACTGTAATAACCTTTTTTCACCCGCTTCTTGGAGATCAAAATTAAGTTTCCGAATGGCCCAGTGTGCACTGTGTTCTAGTTCAACTAGGAGGTGACATGCCTTTTCGTAAACCATTCGATAAGGTGACATGCCGATCCGATTCTTATATGTTGTTCGATATGCCCATAGAGCATCCTCAAGACGCAAAGACCAATCTTTTCATGACGGATTGACCACCTTTTCTAGAATTCGCTTGACCTCCCTATTCGAGACTTCCGCTTGACCATTGGTTTGAGGATGATACGCGGCTGCAATTTTATGACGAACCCCATATTTTGTGAGCAACTTTGTGAATTGTTTATTGCAGAAGTGAGTCCCCTCATCACTTATTATCGCTCTCGGTGTCCCAAATCGTGTGAAGATATTTTTCTTTAAGAATCAGAGGACAACGTTGGCATCATTCGAGGGTAACGCTGCGGCTTCTACCCATTTGGAAACATAATCGACCGCCAACAAAATGTACTGATTATTGAAAGATGATGGAAAAGGTCCCATAAAATTGATTCCCTATATGTCGAACAGTTCTACCTCCAAAATTGAGTTGAGTGGCATTTCATTGCGCTTGGAGATATTACCTACGCGTTGGCACCGATCACACTTCAGCACATAAAGGTACACATCTTTGAACAGAGAAGGCCAGAAAAATCTTGATTGTAACACCTTGGCTGCTGTTCGATCACCGGAATAATGGCCTCCATAATCTGACGAGTGGCAATGACCCAATATACTATCCATCTCTTCATGTGGTACACAACATCTAATCATTTGATCCGCGCAGACCTTAAACAGAAATGGTTTGTCCCAATAGTACTGCTTAACATCGTGGAGGAACTTCTTTCATTGTTGTGAGTTCAAATCCGGTGGTAACACTTTAGCAACCACGTAATTCACATAATCAGCATACCACGGCAATGTTGTAGTTACCCGGAGAAGGTGTTCATCCGAAAATTTTTCATTGATCATGACGTTGTCTTTCTTTTGTACCTCTGCATTTTCCAACCGAGAAAGATGATCCGCCACCTGATTTTCTGTACCTTTTCTATCCCGAATCTCCAAATCAAACTCTTGCAGTAGTAACACCCACTGTATTAATCGCGGTTTAGCGTCTTTCTTCTCAATTAGATATTTGATGGCAGAATGTTTCGTGTAGACAATTACCTTGGTCCCAATCAGATATGCTCTGAATTTGTCGAAGGCAAACACAACTGCAAGTAATTCTTTTTTGGTGGTTGTGTAGTTCAACTGGGCATCTGTCAACGTCTTGCTGGAGTAGTAGATGGTGTGAAAAATCTTGTCGTGACGTTGTCCCAACACTGCTCCAACAGCGTAGTCGCTGGCGTCGCACATAAATTCGAACGGCAAAGACCAATCGGGTGCCACAATAATTGGAGCAAAGACCAACTTCTTCTTTAATACCTCAAATGCCTCGATATATAACTGATCCATCTTGAAAGGTGCGTCTTTCTCCAACAGGGAACATAAGGGTTTTGAAATCTTGGAAAAATCATTAATGAAGCGTCTGTAGAAACCCGCATGTCCCAAGAAGCTCCGAATTCCCTGCACAAATGATGGAGGAGGTAGTTTCTCAATTATCTCAATCTTTGTTTTGTCCACCTCCAACCCTGCTGCTGAAACCTTATGTCCTAGAATAATCCCTTCTTTCACCATAAAGTGACATTTTTCCCAGTTAAGAACTAGATTAGTCTCCACGCATCGTTTCAACACTAAAAAAATATTTTTCAAACATAGATCAAAGTTATCACCGAACACAGAAAAATCATCCATAAATACCTCCAAATTTTTCTCGACCATATCGAAGAAGATCGCCATCATGCACCGTTGAAAGGTTGTCGGTGCATTACATAAACCAAAGGATATACGCCGGAATGAAAATGTACCGTATGGGCATGTGAATGTAGTCTTCTCTTGTCCTCCGGTGCTATGGTAATTTGAGTATACCCAGAATATCCATCCAGAAGATAGTAGAACTGATGTCCCGCTAGCCTATCCAACATTTGATCAATGAATGCCAAGGGGAAGTGAGCCTTACGAGTGGCTTTATTCAGTTTGCGGTAGTCCATGCATACTCTCCATCCTGTAACTGTTCGGGTAGGGATGAGCTCATTAGCTTCATTCTTCACCACTGTCATACCCCCTTTCTTTGGTACACATTGTACAGGACTCACCCATGAACTATCTGAGATTGGGTAAATAATCCCAGCGTCTAACCACTTTATAATCTCCTTTTCACGACATCCTTCATAATGGGGTTTAGCCTTCTTTGCATCTCAATGGTTGGTTTTGCCCCCTCTTCCATTAAAATCTTGTGCATGCAATAAGATGGGCTAATTCCCCGAATATCCACTATGGTCCACCCAATTGTTGTTTTGAACTCACGCAAAAATCGTAACAGTTTCTCCTTTTGTGTGTCAGTTAACTCCGTTGAAACAATAACTGGTAGGGTAGCGTCTTTTTCCAAATAAGCATACTGCATATGAGATGGTAGTGGATTTAATTCCAACGCCGATGGCTCTTCTATCGAGGGTTTGAACTTTTTACCTTCCGTTTCGGGCCTCTCAAGGGTGTCGAATGATTGATTGCTTTTCCGGAAAATAGTTGTTGTATCTAACCATTTGGCATACTCAATGTCCTCTTCAATACTGCAGTCGTCTGTCCCGAGCAAAATGGATTCAAGCGGGTCCTCCGAATAATTTCCACTGAACTTGTGATTCACCAATTCCTCCATGATATCCACCCGCATACACTCACCTTTTTCTTTCGGATAGGACATTGACTTGAAAACGTTAAAGGTGACCTGTTGATCTTCCACCCGCATTGTCAATTCACCTTTTTGCACATCAATCAAAGTTCTACCCATTGCTAAGAATGGTCGCCCAAGAATTATTGGAATTTTGCTGTCCACTTCACAATCCAAAATAAAGAAGTCCGCATGGAAGATGAATTTATCCACTTTAACTAAAACATCCTCAACAATACCTCGTGGATATGTAACCGATCTATCCACCAACTATAAACTGATATTTGTCGGTCATGGAGCCTGAAGTCCAAACTGGCTGTAGACGGATAATGGCATACTGGCCCCCAAATCACACAATGCTCGTCCCGAAAACTGATTTCCAATTTCACATGGTATATTAAAGCCACCTCGATCCTTAAGCTTCGGTGGTAACTTATTTTGAATGATCGCGCTGCATTCTTCAGTCAATGCTACCATCTCAAACTCACCCAATTTCCTCTTCCTCGACAAAACCACCTTCATAAACTTGGCGTAACTCGGCATTTGTTCCAAGGCTTCAGTAAAGGGGATGTGATATGCAACTTTTTAAAGATATCCAAGAATCGTGAAAACTTCTTATCCAACTTGGATTTCTGAAACCTTTGCGGATACGGTATGGGAGGCATTATGATGGTTGGTTCTGAATCTTTCTGCTGTAAGGTCTCATCTTGACATTTTTCGGTGTCCACTACTTCCTCTGTTTCTCTTGTTGTGTTGTCGCTCTTTTCCCTATCCGTGACTGTCTCTTGTAAATTCTTTCTACTTCGTAGCGTTACAGCCTTACAATGCTTATCTCTGCCCGGATTTTTCTATGTGTCACTCGGAAGTGTTCCAAGTGGTCGGTTATTAAGTGCATGCGCTATCTGCCCCACTTGATTTTCCAGATTCTTGATCGATGCACTGAGGCTTTGCATATTCAGCTCTGTTTGATTAAATTTCTTTTCATGTTCCTCGTGTTTCTTTTCAGAAGCTTTAATAAATCTCTCCAAGGTTTCTTCCAAACTTGATTTCCTCTCTAATTGTTGTTGAGTCTGATTTTGAAACCAGGATGTGTTTTGTTGTCTTGGCGCTTGAGCTTGAGCTTGGTTTTTACTCCATGAAAACCCCGGATGATTTCTCCAAGCCGAATTATATGCGTTTTGATTCGGATAAGGCTGGGTAGACCGACTATAGCTCCCTACGAAATGTGTTAATTCAAGATTTATGGCACATTGATCCGTAGCATGACCCCCAGCACATAATTCACAAACCATCGCTACCTGCTGTGTGGATTGTGGATGGCATATTTCCATCTGCTTAGCCATTGCGGTCACTTATGCTGTTAATGTTGTCATCACATCTACGTCATACTTTCCCGCTGTTTTCAGAGGATTAGACCTAGTCATAGGCCACTGATAGTTGTTGGTGGCCATTGTCTCTAACAACTGATATGCCTCATCAAAACTCTTAGACATGATCGCTCCCCCTACTGCTGCATCAATACTAGCCCTCATGGACGCGTGCAAACCATCACAAAATATCCCTAATTGCATCCACTGCGGAATTCCGTGGTGTGGGCACTTACGAAGCATATCCTTAAACCTTTCCCACGCCTCATATAACGATTCTGAATCAAATTGTGTGAAAGTGTGTGTATCGTTCTGTAGTTTTGCCGACTTCGCTGGTGGGAAAAACTTAGCTAGAAATTTTTGAGCTAAAGTCGTCCCGGTGGTGATTGAGCGGAGAGGTGAGAGTGTAGCCAACCGGCGCTTTATCTTTCAAGGTAAGCGGAACATCCTCAACCTTGTAGCATCTTTCGATACATTGTTAAATTTGAAGGTGTCATGAACTTCCAAGAAACTTAAGATATGCTCATTAGGATCATCTATCGAACTACCCCAAATGATATGTGATACGAAGCATCTGAATTGTTTCCGATTTAATCTCAAAGCTATTTACATTGATGTTGGCCTCCTAATACTCGACTGTATATCTGTGATATTCGGCATGGCATAGTCCCTAAGTGATTTTTGGTCGTTCCCTGTCGTGTTTACTGGAAATTCTTGTTCTGTCAGTTCTTCTTCCACAGGTGACACTGCACTAGTTGACTGCAATTTTAGAAAATTCCTTTCAATATCGTCCGTATAAGGAAAAAGTTCCTTTTTTGCCTTTGATCTAGTGTGCATACACTCGCAAAGAATTCCTGCAAATACAAGAAGAAAAATAATTAACGTTTAAATTAAGACCGAATTGATTATAACTAATATGGAATTAATACTAAGAACTCCCCGGCAACAGCGCCAAAAACTTGTTGGTTGATTTCACAATCAAAGCAAACGTGTAAGTATACACGGTCAACAAGTAATAGAGTAATAAGATAGAGTGTCGATCCCATAGAGAATTCTAATTAATAAATTCCAACTACTAGCACTATATCAATTCAATTTTATTTAAACAACCAATAATTGTGATTTTTCAAATTAAGAAAATTAAATTAAACAACTAAAAGAGATTAATCTAAAAGAAAGCAAGTATGCCAAACTAAGATTTAATTGAATTCAGATAAATAATGATTAAGACTCCAATATCCCCAATTATGAACTATAAATCAATTATCCAATTATCCCAATTATTACGTCTACTGAATTATTAACAGGAATTCTCAAATGTCAAAAGCCCTTTTCCAAGTGATCAATTGCCTTCTATTTAACCCAGATTAATTTTGCTATATTCTTATGCAAAATAATTGAATTAAACTCGTTACAATCCCAATTCCTTATGTGTTACATGCGGCAAACAGATATTTCCATTCTATTCACAAACCTAATTATTCACTGTGCAAATAACTAAGTCACATGTCACCATGCCCAGATCTAACCCTAGAATTCCTTTGTCAATTCCTTCTAAAGTAACAAGGTAATTATTGGCCAGATAATTAATCATTCAGCACAAAGCAAGATGAACAATTCACTTCAACATAAATAATTGGAATAAATCAAATAATTAATTCAAAATCATAAAAGGTTCAATTAGAATCTTAATTAAAGAAATTAGTTCATAACAAAAATTTGAATCAACAATAATTGAAAAATCATCCTTAATGAATTACACAAATTAAAAGAATAAAGAAGAAAAAGAACTCCAAGCCAAAATCTATAAAATCTCCTCCTGCTCCTTGATCAATCTTCAAATTGTGTAGAATAGTCCCCTCCTCCAATAGAAATAATCTGTATATACTTCACTTATCCAACTATGGCAATCCAAATTCAATTAGGCTTCAAACAACCACCAATTGAGCAGTCAAACGAAAAGTCAACGCGCGTCCCAGTCAACCACTGACATGGCCCAACGCCCCGGCGCTGGGATTTGTACTGAATAGAGCGCCCCGACGCTGTGAGGCAGAAAGTACCAATCATGCCCTGTTTTAGCTCAAAATCTCCCAAGTATTCTCACCGCTCCCAAACCTACAAATCAAAATATAAACACAGTAAAAATGCTACTGAAAGACTCGAGAACACACAAATCTAAGCCCAAGTATATCTGATTCATGGGTATATTACCCAATCATCAAACGTCTTGCTAGTATGTACATAAACGAGATTATAAGATTGCATGGTATGCCATATCCATAGTTTTTGATCGAGACCCAAGATTCACTTCAAGATTTTGGGTCAGTTTGCAAAATGCTATGGGCACAGATTTACGAGTTAGTTCGGCCTATCATCCTCAAACGGATTGGCAGTCGGAAAGAACTATTCAAACTCTTGAAGATTTATTAAGACTATGTGTACTTAACTTCAAGGGAAGTTGGGATAAGTTCTTACCATTGGTGGAGTTTTCCTACAATAATTGTTATCAAGCAAGTATTGGCATGGCTCCATTTGAGGAGTTGTATGGAAGAAAGTGTCATTCTCCAGTATGATGGGATGAGGTGGGTGAAGCAGCGTTGTTGGGACCGGATTTGGTACGTATGACTACAGAAAAGATTCAAATGATCCGACAACGTATAAAAACCTCACATGATCGACAAAAGAGTTATGCAGATCTTCATCGAAAAGACGTGGAATTCAATATTGGAGATCATGTGTTGTTTCGTGTTGCTCCATGGAAAGGAATTACAAGATTTGGAAAGAGAGGAAAGCTCAAACCTCAATTCATTGGCCCATTTTTAATCCTTGATCGAGTAGGAACTGTGGCTTATAGACTCGCCTTACCGCCAAGTATGTCTCCTGTTCATAATGTTTTTCACATATCTATGTTACGTAAATATGTGAAAGACCCGAACCATATTATTGAATTAGAACCAAACGAGATAGAGGAAGATTTAACGTATGAAGAGTTACCTGTTAAAATCTTGGATAAAAATGATCATATTCTACGCTCTAAAGTTATACCTCAAGTCAAAGTTTTATGGAGAAACCACGATGTTGAGGAAATGACCTGGGAGTTAGAACCTAAAATGAAATCAAGGTATCCTCACCTCTTCGACATACCAGGTATGCACCCTAATTTCGAGGACGAAATTTCATAAGAAGGGGAGGTTGTAAGACCCCAACTTTTATGAATAAAGAATAATTTTCTCGAAATATATTTTTGAATATTATGGTGTGGATTTGATATAATGTTATAGTTGTGGGTAATATTTACAAATTTTGTAAAGTAAGCAAGTGGTTATATAATATTCGATTGGTCGGGGAATATTCGTTTTAACAGGGAATATTCGTACGAAGACACAATCATTGGTGGACCCCACAACGGAAGTATTGAAGTAGTTAAAAAATGACATAATTATCTTTTTATAAAAATAACGGCGGAAGTGTTACCGTTAAAACTGTTAACCTACCCGGTAGTAAAAGTACAGTAATACGAATGGTTGCATAGTAGCACACGGTATTGGTTATTGATGCTTACATGAGAAGTCACTCAGTTATACTCAATTATTGCTACAGTAATTGTTGCATCATATCTCTCATATTATTGATTCGATTATTGTCACAGTATCATCTACATTATATGATATATTATTAAATCAATAATTGAGGCGAAAAAGTTATTCATATTATTAAATTACAATATTTACAATGTCTAGAAGTTCTGTCAAGGAGAGGTTTGGTCATCTAATTGCGCGCCAATAAGGAGAAATCCTTATCGAAAAGCCCCCCTTTCTTGGGAACGGCCTGGTTGTTAAATATTGTGAGTTATAATATTAATGATGAATAAGTTTGTGTTGATTAAAGATGAAATTGATAGTTCCATTATGTTGGAATTATAGTGTTAGTGGAAATTGACATTTATTTCGATATTAATTGATGTCTGGAAGTTATACTGACCAGTCCGGTAATTAACCGGATAAATGAGCAATTAATTGCTATTAATCCACATAATTATAACTATTTGTTCATATGTGTGTACTATTGATTCACATTCTTCTACTATTAGGGGAGTTGGTGCAAGATTGATAATACTTGCATGACTAAGTTTAAAATGGAGGTATAGATGGACGTACTATACTGTAATTCGTATTTTCACATGATTATAACTATTGATTCACATGATTGAACTATTGATTCACATTATTTACTATTAGGGGAGGTGGTGCAAGTTTGATAATACTTGCAGGACTAAATTAAAAATGAAAGAAAAGATGAAGGTATTATACTGTAATATTTCAAGCCCCAAAAAGTGCAATTATCGAAACTATATTCTCCTATAAATAGAAGCTCATTCTTCCTTCATTTCTCACAAATTCACTAAAGCTATAGAGCAATTATTATAGAGAGAAATTATAGAGAGAAAGAAGAAGAGAAGTCTGCTACCTCTCTACTCTAGTATCCAGTTTCTTTCTAAGGTAAGGGGTATTATTTCTTTCGTATTCATGAAGAGAGCTTTTGTTATTCAATTCTTCATTATTATGTTGGAATAACCTGTCTATGCGAAGTACCGCATACATAGTGAAATTCTTCTGTTATTCCATTCTTTATTATTCTGTTGGAATATCCTGTTTGTGCGCATGCATCGCTAGACTGGTTCCATTCTTTATTATTACATTGGAATAACACATGCATGCGATCTATCGCATGCATGGTGAATTCTTTGTTATTCCATTCTTTATTATTCTGTTGGAATATCCTGTTTGTGCGGATTACACTAGACCTGGTTTCCATTCTTTATTATTCTGTTGGAATAACCTATCTGTGTGATCTATCGCATACATGGTGAATTCTTCTGTTATTCCATTCTTTATTATTCTGTTAGAATATCATGTCTGTGCGGATTACGCAGGACCTGGTTCCATTCTTTATTATTCTGTTGGAATAACCTGTCTATGTGGATTATCACATGCATGGTGAATGATCATTTTTATTCATTCCTTATTAAATTGTGGAAATGATCTGTCTACGTGGATTACCGCATGGCGGGTTAAAATCCATTTGCAGTTTCATATATTCTATTATACTCATTTGGTTAAAGTTTTGGCATCTATACTCTAAGAAATTAGTAGAATATCCTGGATATTTGCGCTTCATCCGGTATCTTTTCATGGAAATATTCTTTTGAGCATTCTTGAATTTTACTCCACAAAGCAGTATCATGTTGACAATTTGGACGTAATTGATTTCAAGATAAATTAACTTATAAATCTTTAAAATTTATTTTTGAACTTGTTTTATTGAATTATTATGTCAGTGTCATCATCTTCATGCTTATATTATGATGAAAGTCATCTTTGGCTTACGTGCATAGATGGACTTGGTATGATTATGACCAGGAATTATTCGATATAATAATGACCTGTAATGTTATAAATGATGTGGTAAAAGTTCTTAGTGGCCTGTAATGCATTGATGGATAGTTTTTGGTATGATTATGACCAGGGATTATTCGGTATAGTCATGACCATTGATGATTACATAATTATCCTTGGCTCGTAGTGCAGGGATGACTCGATGATGTGGTTTATTTATTAAGCTGAGTCTCAGCGATAAAAATTGATGAAAACATTTTAAATCATAGAAGATAGTAGATATCATGCTCTACTTAACTCTTTTAATGGATTGCTTATTCCACTGTTGTTAAACTTGATGTCTATTATATTTTTCAGTTTAACATTGTTGAAGACTAATGATAATTTATTCTGCATTATCTTTGTCATAATATTTCTTACGGGGCTAGTTTAGCTCACCCTTTCTTTCACTGTTCTCTTCAGGAAATGAAAACGTAGCTGGGACTAGTCAGGGAACGGAGTGATGGTCCAGATGATAGCATTAGTAGTCCTCACTATTCTGTTAAATAGTGTGACAATAAATGTAATGAAGACTCCATTGAGTGTGGATATTGTCTAGATGACTGTGAAAGCCCCGAATCCGGGTCCCAAATCATCAGGGATCCGGTATAATCATTTTATAACTATATGCGGAAGATATAAACATAAATTGTTTGTGCAATACACTTTACACACTATTTCCCCAAAATTAAGTAACCTTAACTTATACACAATTCATAACTTGACTAACACATAACATTATTATCAAACTATACTATTACAAATTAGCTGCACATTTAATCCCAAGCTGAACTTATCTTTATCTTTTCCTTGTATCCGACGCATTCGTCTTTATCTACAATATTTTATCATGATATAGCAAGGGTGAGCATGAAAGTTGCCAAGCAAGTTTAAATTTATTAAGATATATCATGATTGAAAGAATCTGAATAATAAGCTGGCTATAATTCTCTGACGCATTCGTCATTATCTGCAATATTTTATCATGATATAACAAGGGTGAGCATGAAAGTTGCCCAGTAAGTTTAAATTTATTAAGATATATCATGATTGAAAGAATCTGAATAATAAGCTGGCTATAATTCATCAATATAGTTATGAATTAGCACGAACAAAATTTTAACTAAACAAGTATTGAACATGAACAAATATATCTGGACCAACTGCTAATGAAGGTGATCAGCCTTTCATACTTGACTTATACATGCAATATGTACAGAGTACAATTCTACAATGGCAATCAGCAATGATTAACCATAAGCATATCTGAATGAAACAACTCTTAGTAGAGTTAAGTAAAACTTGCATGTCCGGTTGATAACTGCTACGCAATTTATAACGCTTTATCTGAAGACCTAATATAAAAATAATATCGAAATATAAATTAGAATAATATCATCACAATATAATACTATTATATATATACATAGAATAACCTAAACACATAGCACATAACCCTATCAGCCTATAACACACATAAAACTCGGTATCAGGTCAAACTATTTTAGTCTGACTTGAACCCGACAGAATTCTGACATCCTGACGGTCTAGTCGGACCTTTACTCAAGTTTAAGTTCAATTAAACTCTGCTTTAACAGTTAACAATTATCTTAGAAAATCATATTATCAGTCTATTTAATTTTCATAAGCTTGAAATAATTTTCAGATAATTAATATCATTTATCATAATTTTTCAATCACTTATAACGTTTTTATCTAATACAAATACCACAATATTCCTTTATCATTAATATTTATTTAACACTAAATATTAATGGAAATCATAACACAATATTATAATATAATTATAATATATTAAAGTATTTTAATACCTTAAAATCATATTTATATGATTTTTAAACACTTAAATCCATTATTCGATAATTGCTTTTAATATTAAAATATTAATATTTTCATGACAATATATCAAAAATTATTTTATAACTTAAAATATTTTTATAACACTTAAATCATTTTTATATGATTTTTAAATCATTAATTTATTTTCCATAATTTATTTAATATATTTATTAAATAAATTAATTACCAATAATAATAAATTATTAATGAAATTCATCACAAAATATTAAAAGTCATCAAAAATAACTTAAAATATTTTCTAATATCATAATATAATTTTTCATGATTTTTCAGGAATTAAAACCATTTTTATATAATTTATTTAATATTATAATTAAATAAATAAATACCTTTTATATTCCAAAAAATATTAAATATTATTGAAGTATACTTAAAATAATTAAAAACTATTTTTCAGGCTTTAAAATAATTTTATTTATAATTTATTATGTATTTTTAATAATTAATATCCATTTTTATCTATTTATTAATTAAAATAAATAAATTTCTGAATTTAAGTGTCGCTAAAGGTTGATTTAGTGACACAACCGTCGCTGAAAGTGTTCTTCAGCTATTAACGCCTATAATTATAGTATTATAATTATAATTATAGTATAAGTGTAAATTATAGTATAGTATTATAATTATAATTCTTCAGTTGTTCGCTGAAAGGGTTTCTGGACTGGGTTAAGTGTTATAATTATAGTATAAGTGTAATACTATAACTATCAACAAAGATCCTGGCCAATCCACCACAAAACAACATGATATGGGCAAACTAAAACCTTGTCAGACGTTACCTGGGTTCTTCAGGAACCCAGGCAGTCCGAGTAGCCTTCTTGTCACTCGATTAATTTAATGTTCCAGTCATGTTTCATGTGATGTTAAGGTTCCAATATGTAGTAGATATTGTGACGCCCCCAAAATTAGGTATACATCACCCATCTTGGGTCGCCACTTACATGGTATGTAATTTAAATACAACTTATTAACATAAGCTGCTGTGGTACAATACGACATAAAGCGTGAGTTTAAATACAAATATAAATCTACTAGATATTATACAAACTCAAAAAAATTCCTCATTACAATTATTATCACACTATTTCACCGAATAGTGAGGACTACTAATGCTATCTTACGGACCATCACTCGTTTCCCGACTCGTCTCGACTATATTCTCATTTCACAAGAGAAAACGGTGAAAGAAAGGTTGAGCTCAACTAGCCCAAGAAGAAATATTATGACTAAGATAATGCGAATAAATTATCAATAGTCTTCAACAATGTTAAACCGATAAAATACAATAGACAACCGGTTTAAGCTGCAATGAATAAGAAATCCATTAAAAGAGTCAAGTAGAAAATAAAGTCTACTATCTTTTAAGTTTAAAAGGGTTTTCATCATCAAGTATAATTTGAGACTCAACTTTAATAAATATTCCACATCATCGAATCACCCACCTTTTCTGCCAAGGATATTCTTTAGTATCGCGACCACAATTATTCATGCACTACGGGCCAAGAATATTTGTGTATTCATTAATGGTCATGATCATGCCAACAACCATCCACCTGATGCACTATGGCCATCGAGGATTTTTATCACATCATTTGTAACATTACGGTCATGATTACACCGAATAGTCTCGGTCATAATCATACCAAGTCCATCTATGCACTCTGTGCCACAGATGACTTTCAACATAATATAAACATGAGGATGATGACAATGATATAAGAAATTGATAAAACAAGTTCAAGAATTATTTTATATCCGGGGAATTATTAACGTCCAAATTATCAACATGATCTTTGTTTTGTAGAGTAAAATTAAAGAATGATCGGAAGAATATTTCCATGAAAGATATTGGATGAAACGCAAATATCAAAGATATTCCACTAATTTCATGGAGTATAGAAGTCAAAGTTTTAACCAATTTGGGTATAATAAAGAATAGAATAACAAAAGAAATCACTATGCATGTGATAGACCCTTGCAGGCGAGTTATTCCAACAGAATAATAAATAACGGAATTAGGTCCCGGCGAAACGCACGCACGAGGATGTTCCAACAGAATAATAAAGAATGGAACCCGGTCGGCGTAAAAACACACGCATGTGATGTTCCAGCGAGAATAATAATAAAGACGGAACCAGGTCCGGTGTAAAACACACAGACAGGATGTTCCAATAGAATAATAATAAAGACGGAACCAGGTCCGGTGTAAAACACACAGACAGGATGTTCCAACAGAATAATAGAAGAATGTCACCAAGTATAGGGTAAACCACGTATACAGGTTATTCCAACAGAATAATAAGCAATGGAATAACAACAGTTCTCTTCATGAATAAGAAAGAATAACACCCCTTACTTTTGGTAGGAGATTGAATACTGCAGCAGTGTAGTAACAAAATACTCTTCTTCTTTCTCTCTTATTCTCTCTATACTTTCTCTCTCTATAGCTTGAATGAATTCGTGAAAAATAATGAAGCCCTAGGCCTCTATTTATAGAAGATTTCTAGCTTAGCACCTGCCGTGTGAAAAGACAAGTGGCTTGACGACTAATGATGTGAAAAGAAAAGTGGTTTGACGCCTGTAATGTGAAACGACAAGTGGTTCGACGCCTGTAATGTGAAACGACAAGTGGTTCGACGTCTGGTAAAGGTAATTACTATTAACGAAGGTAAATACTATTGACGAAGGTAAATACTATTCACAAGGGTAATTACTATTGACGAAGGTAATTACTATCGACGAAGGTAAATACTATTCACAAGGGTAATTACTATCGACGAAGGTAATTACTATTATGACGAAGGTAAATACTATTCGATTGAAGAAACTCTTAGATGATGACATATGAGCCCCCATAAAATAATCAAACTTACCACAAATCATTTTATTTTTCATCAACACATATTTAATCTTTCAACAATTATTAATCATTTATAACTTGTCGTCTCAATTATTGATTTAATACTATAACATATTATCTGAGATGATCTTTGTGACAATAATTGAATCAATAATATAAGAGATATGATGCAAAGAATTTCTTGTAGTAATAATTGAGCATATTTGAGTGACTTCTCACGTAAGCATCAATAATCAATACCGTGTGCTACTATGCAACCACGCCATTACTATACTTTTTTACCACGGGTAGTTCAACAGTTTTAACGGTAACACCTCCATAGTTATTTTTTATAAAATATTTTTGTCGTTTTCTCAATCCAAACAATAATTACATTATGGGGTCCACCAATGATTGAGTAGTTATACGAATATTCCCTAACAAAAAGAATATTCCCGACCAAACGAATATTTTATAACAACTTGCATACTTTGCAAAATTTATAAATATTACCCACAACTATAACATTATATCAAATTTATTCCATAATATTCAAAATAATATTTATAGAAAAATTCATCTTTATTTATAAAAGTGGGGTCTTACAACCTCCCTTCTTATGAAATTTAAGCCCTCGAAATTAGGGTGCGATACACTGGTATGTCGAAGAGGTAAGGATACCTTGATTTCATTTGATTCTAACTCCCAAGTCATTTCCTCAACATCGTGGTTCCTCCACAAAACTTTGACTTGAGGTATAACCTTGGAGCGTAGAATATGTTCCTTCTTATCCAAAATTTGAGCAGGGAACCTCTTCATACGTCAAATCTTCCACTATTTCGTCCGGTTCTAACTCAATAATATGGTTCGGGTCTTTCACATATTTACGTAACATAGATATGTGAAAAGCGTTATGAAACACGAGACATATTTGGCAGAAAAGCGAGTCTATAGGCCATAGTTCCTACTCGATCGAGGATTAAAATGGACCCGATGAATCGAGGATTAAGTTTTCTCTCTTTCCAAATCTTGTAACTCCTTTCCATGGAGCAACTCTTAACAACACATGATCTCTATATCAATTCCACGTCCTTTCGATGAAGATCAAGATAACTCTTTTGTCGATTTTGTGAGGTTTTTATCGTTGTCGGATCGTTTGAATCTTTAAAGTAGTCATACGTACCAACTCTGGTCCCAACAACGTTGCTTCACCCACCTCATCCCAAATCTACCGAGAAACGACACTTTCTTCCATACAATGCTTGAATGGAGCCATGCCAATACTTGCTTGATAAGCTGTTGTTGTAGGAAAACTCCACCAATGGTAAGAACTTGTCCCAACTCCCTTGAAATCAAGGACACGAGTCTTAATAGATCTTCAAGAGTTTGAATAGTCCTCTCCATTTGTCCGTCAAATGCGAGGATGATATGCCGAGCTAAATCGTAAGTCTGTGCCCATAGCTTTTTGCAAACTAACCCAAAATCGTGAAGTGAATCTTGGGTCTCGATCGGAAACTATGGATCTAGGCATACCATGCGATCTTACAATCTCGTTTATGTACATACGAGCAAGGCGTTCATGTGTATAAGTTTCTCGTGTCGGTAAGAAATGAGCGGACTTGGTCAATCCATCAACAATGACCCAAATCACATCAATGCCTTGAGAAACCCTAGGAAGACCGAAACTTGAAATCCATGGTAATGTGCTCCCACTTCCATTCGGAATTTCAAGTGGTTGCAATGGACCTTTGGTACTTGATGCTCGCTTTAACTCGTTGACAAGTTAGACACCTTGAGATAAACAACGCTATCTCTCTCTTCATATTGCTCCACCAAAATGTATGGCGAATATCATGATACATTTTGGTACTCCCGGATGGATTGCAAATGGTGTGTTGTGCGCCTCCATCATGATATTATACTTTAAATCGTGGTCGTTAGGAACACAAAGTGCGGAGTTGACTCAAGTATTCCTTCTTCATCGATTCTTGCTTCCGGCAGATAGCACCTTCTTGCACTTTTTTTCTTATACGCATCGACTCAGTGCGTAGCTTGCAAGCGGCTTTAACTTTATCGATTAAAGTCGGTTCTACTCGTATACTCGCTATCATCACATGCGTCCACAGAGTCTTTAACTCTATCTCCATCCTTTGCAAGTCACACAAAATGGGCGCTGCGTTGACAATATCGCTTTTCGTGCTTACATATGATTTTCTACTCAATGCGTCGGCTACCACGTTTCGCTTTTCGAGGATGGTATTGGATGGTATGATCATAATCTTTCAGCAGTTCAAGCCAACGTCGTTGTCGCATGTTGAGTTCCTTTTGAGTGAAGAAATATTTGAGGATTTTATGATCCGTAAAGATCTCCACTTTCTCCCCATACAAGTAATGCCTCCAAATTTTAAGTGTGAAGACAAACAAATGCTTGAACTCTAGATCATGAGTAGGATAATTCCTCTCATATTCTTTGAGTTGTCGCGAGGCATAGGCTATAACTTTTCCATGTTGTATAAGAACACATCCCAACCCTTTGCTCGAAGCATCATTGTAGATGACAAATCCCTCCGAGCCGGATGGTATTTGTCGAGCAGTCTTTGAAATAAGTCTCCTCTTGAGTTCTTGAAAACTCTTCTCACATTCTTCGCTCCAATAGAACTTTGTATCTTCCAAGTAAATTTGAGTCGATGGAGTAGCGATTCGAGAAAATCCTTCCACGAATCTCCAGATAATAAGCAGCTAAACCGAGAAAGCTACGTACTTGGTCCTTCGATTTAGGTTGTTCCCAACTTTGAATAGCTTGATCTTTCTTTGGGTCAATAGATATTCCATGACTTGATACCACGTGCCCAAGGAATGCTACTTCTTCTTGACGAACTCACATTTCTTCAACTTGGCATAAAGCTTATATTCACGAAGCTTTTGGAGTGTCACCTCAAGTGTTGCTCATGATCTTCACGGCTTTTGGAATAAATAAGGATGTCATCAATAAAGGCGACCACAAAGTGATCTAAATATTCCTTGAATACTCGGTTCATCATATCCATGAAGGCGGTAGGAGCATTAGTCAATCCAAAGGACATGACTAGGAATTCATAATGCCGTCTGGGGATTCAAAGCCGTCTTTGGAATGTCGGAGGTTCTAATTTTCAATTGGTGATATCCTAACGAAGATCAATCTTTGAAAAGAATTTGGCTCCTTACTGTTGGTCAAATAGGTCATCAATACGTGGCAATGGATACCTATTTTGATGGTGACATGATTCAACTCCGATAATCAATACAAAGTCGCATACTCCCATCTTTCTTCTTCACGAATAGAGCAGGAGCACCCCAAGGAGAAGTACTAGGGACGAATAAAGCCGATGTCTAACAATTCCTGCGGTTGGGTCTTTAACTCACGAAGTTCAATAGGAGCCATTCGATATGGGGCTTTGGAAATAGGTTTTGTCTGGGATCAAGGTCGATACAAAATTCAATTTCACGCGCTCTCGGGGTAGGCCGGGGAAGTTCTTGGGAATACGTCGGAAATTTATTAATAATAGAAATATCGTTCAAAAGCCGGCATATTTTTGTTTAAATCGTGACATGAGCTAAGAAAGCTTGACATCCGTTTTCAATAAACGAATAGCTTTATGGCTTGAGATGACCGTGATTGATTTTAATGGTTTGGTCGTTTGAATTCGCATAATAGGTTGATTAGGAATATGAAAGCTAACAACCTTACGAAAACAATCAATTTTTACATGATAAGTAGTTAACCAATCAATCCCTAGAATCACGTCAAATGCAAGTATTTTTAATGAAATAAGATCGACAGGTAATGTGAGGGTACCGATTTGAACCAAACAAGACTTATAAGCAAGTGGATGTAATGAAGGTTTCTCCCAATGGAGTTTCCACAGATAAGTCAAAGTCTAATTTCTCCGAGTCATATTTAATCGATGGCGCAAGTAGGAGAAATAAAAGAATGGGTAGAACAGGTATCAAATAAAGTATAGACTTCATTAGAGTTTATGATAAGCTTACCCGTGATGACCTCATTTGGATTCCTTGCTCTTTGGGAGGTCACAACAAACGCTCTCCCTCACACTCTGGGTTTGAATTTTACGGGATGGCCTTTGGTGCCTCCATCCTAGCTGAATTTGAATTGTCTTGATGGCGACAAAATCGAGCTAAGTGACCTTCTCTTCCATAATTATAACATGCTTTGGGCCGGCATGGCGCAGATTTGATGATGTGTCCCTCTCCTCCGCATTTGAAGCATATGATAGGTGGTCTTTCTCCTTCCTTAACAATGGGTCTTTGGTCTTGACGTCTTTCCATCATTGTTGAATCTCCGTTTCTTGAAATGTCCATTCTTATTGTTTTGGCCCTGATTACCACCGAAGTGGTTACCATATCTGGCCTGTTGATTCCCTCCACGCTTGTTGTCACCGCTTTGATGACTACTCTCGCTGGTATTATAATTTTGCCGGCTGCTCTCTTTTACTTGCGTTGACTCATTATCGCGTTCCACTAACTGAGCCCTATTTACAACATCTAAATACAAACACAGTTTATGAGAAATAAGATGTTGACGTATCTCGACTTCAAACCTCTTAAAAACATTCGCGCCATTTCTCTCTTCATTATACACAAGTGGGGCGCATAAACCGTGATAACTCGCAAATTTTGCCTCGTATTGCGACACGGTCATATTATTTTGTTCCAACTTGATAAACTCCTCCTCCTTCATGTGGCGAATACTTTCGAGGAAAGTATTTGTCGTTGAATGCGACTCTGGAACTTCTCCCAAGATATCTTGATCAGATAAAGAGTTGAGTACGTTTACCGATTCCCACCGATGTCCGCCTCTCGCGCGCAACATAAATAAAGGCGAAAGGAACCTTTTGCTCCTCGGAGCATCCCAAGACATCAAATATCTTGGTAATCTGCTTTATCCATGCTTCCGCTTGAAGTGGTTTGGCTCTCCCTTAAACTCCGGTGGTCGGCTCCTTGAATTGTTTAGCGGTGACCGCCTTGAGAGTTTTCCGTGTTTCCACCTACGTTTTGGGCGTGAGTCGCTCTGCTTTCTTTGTTGCATAAATTGCATAAAGCCTCGAACATTTGATCATTCATCATTTGGTCGGTGTTGTTGTTTGCATGAGGATTGTCGCCTTCACGATGCACATTATCACGATTATTGATATGTGGTGAATCAGCGATCGTCTGCGCTCCATTGCTATTCTCAACATTCTCGGATGTCATTTTTAGATATCGCCACAAAACAAAAGGTTAATTGACATGTAACAAATTATCCCTATCTTCGACCAACCAATAAAATAGCACATAAACTTAGGTAGGTCATACTAGCGAAGGTATTCCCCATCTCTCCCTCCTAGTACTATTCTCACATCTTAGCTAGGGATCATATCCTAAGCTCGATATCAACCGTGGCGCCCCCAAAATTAGGTATACATCACCCATCTTGGGTCGCCACTTACATGGTGCGTAATTTAAATACAACTTATTAACATAAGCGTAGGTGTACAATACGACATAAACTGTGAGTTTAAATACAAATATCGTCTACTAGATATTATACAAACTCAAAAAAAAGTCCTCATTACAATTATTATCACACTATTTCACAGAATAATGAGGACTACTAATGCTATCTTCAGGACCATCACTCGTTTCCCCGACTCGTCCCAGCTATATTCTCATTTCCTGAAGAGAACAGTGAAAGAAAGGGTGAGCTCAACTAGCCCAGTAAGAAATATTATGACTAAGATAATGCAGAATAAATTATCAATAGTCTTCAACAATGTTAAACTGATAAAATACAATAGACAACCAGTTTAACTGCAGCGGAATAAGCAATCCATTAAAAGAGTCAAGTAGAAAATAAAGTCTACTATCTTTTAAGTTTTAAAAGGTTTTTCATCACTGTTATAGCTGAGACTCAGCTTTAATAAATATTCCACATCATCGAATCACCCCTGCACTACGGCCAAGGATATTCTTTAGTATCACGACCACAATTATTCATGCACTACGGCCAAGAATATTTGTGTATTCATTAATGGTCATGATCATGCCAACAACTGTCCACCAATGCACTACGGCCACTGAGGATTTTTATCACATCATTTGTAATATTACGGTCATGATTACACCAAATAGTCTCTGGTCATAATCATACCAAGTCCATCTATGCACTACAGGCCACAGATGACTTTCAACATAATATAAACATGAGGATGATGACAATGATATAAGAATTCAATAAAACAAGTTCAAGAATTATTTTATCCAGGAATTATTAACGTCCAAATTATCAACATGATACTGTTTTGTAGAGTAAAATTCAAGAATGATCAGAAGAATATTTCCATGAAAAGATACTGGATGAAACGCAAATATCAAAGATATTCCACTAATTTCATGGAGTATAGAAGTCAAAGTTTTAACCAACTGGGTATAATAAAGAATAGAATAACAAAAGAAATCACCATGCATGTGATAGACCGCACAGGCAGGTTATTCCAACAGAATAATAAATAACGGAACCAAGTCCGGCGTAAAACGCACAGACAGGATGTTCCAACAGAATAATAAAGAATGGAACCAGGTCCGGCGTAAAACACACAGACAGGATGTTCCAACAGAATAATAATAATGACGGAACCAGGTCCGGTGTAAAAACACACGACGAGGATGTTCCAATGAATAATAGAAGAATGTCACCAAGTATAGGGTAAACCACATTATACTGAGTTATTCCAAAATAATAATAAGCAATGGAATAACAATGCAGTTCTCTTCATGAATAAGAAAGAATAACACCCTTACTTTTGGTAGGAGATTGAATCTGCGAGAAGTGTAGTAACAAAATACTCTTCTTCTTTCTCTCTTATTCTCTCTATACTTTCTCTACATATAGCTTGAATGAATTAAGTGAAAATAATGAAGCCCTAGGCCTCTATTTATAGAAGATTTCTAGCTTAGCACTGCTTAGTGTGAAAAGGCAAGTGGCTTGACGACTAATGATGTGAAAAGAAAAGTGGTTTGGCCTTTGTAATGTGAAACGACAAGTGGTTCGGACGTCTGGTAAAGGTAATTACTATTAACGAAGGTAAATACTATTGACGAAGGTAAATACTATTCACAAGGGTAATTACTATTGTGAAGGTAATTACTTATCGACGAAGGTAAAATACTATTCACAAGGGTAATTACTATTATTGGCGAAGGTAATTATTATTGATGAAGGTAAATACTATCGATAAAGAAACTCTTAGATGATGACATATGAGCCCCCATAAAATAATCAAACTTACCACAAATCATTTTATTTTTCATCAACACATATTTAATCTTTCAACAATTATTAATCATTTATAACTTGTCATCTCAATTATTGATTTAATACTATAACATATTATCTGAGATGATCTTTGTGACAATAATTGAATCAATAATATAAGAGATATGATGCGTAAATTATCGTAGTAATAATTGAGCATAATTTGAGTGACTTCTCACGTAAGCATCAATAATCAATACCGTGTGCTACTATGTAACCACAGCGTGTTCTTTGTACTTTTACCACCGGGTAGTTCAGCGGTTTTAACGGTAACACCTCCGTAGTTATTTTTATAAAATATTTTTGTCGTTTTCTCAATCAAACAATAATTACACATGGGGTTCACCAATGATTGAAAATTTGTTGTACGAATATTCCCTAACAAAAGAATATTCCCGACCAAACGAATATTTTATAACAACTTGCATACTTTGCAAAATTTATAAATATTACCCACAACTATAACATTATATCAAATTTATTCCATAATATTCAAAATAATATTTATAGAAAAATTCATCTTTATTTATAAAAGCTGGGGTCTTACAGATATGTCATACTACAAGTCTATACCATCAGATCATCACAAAAACATCACAAATAACAAATAATGGCTGGTCAACCCTTGTCAGGACTCCTGTTCTTCACGATTTCTGGGTTTTCCAGATTTCGTTCCAGGCTGGTGGTCAACGGTGGTTTGACCTTTCATAACTTTGATTCTGATACGGATCTAAGTATTTTAAGAGCATGAATGGATAGTAAACATGTCAGGCTACAGTTATATTACAACAATATGGCCTAAACATCAAAATTCAGTAAGATCAAATGCCTCAAATATCTTGACAAAAATTCTGGAAATTTTCTAGGCTGCCTAGAAAGTTGTTTCGTGCTTGGTTAACGCCTTTTGACCGGTCATATCTTGCAATCTACTCAGGATATGGGCTTGCTTCGAGTTCCATATTAAAGCCCTTATTAGAAAGAACAAATCTATAACATAAAATACACCAAACATCAAATACACATAGATCTAAGAGGTCTGACATGTGGCTGTCAAAAAACTTTTTTTTCTAAATTTTCCAGATTTCACAAATCATTAATTTCGCACTTTGATGCTATGGATCTGGGTTCTAGCAACCCAGATCACTAAATGACACCTTATTGCACATATCTATCCAACAAATTACAACATCAAACATCAGATCATAAAGTTTCTAAAATTTAGAGTTTTTACCACTTTGATGCCCCATTTTTTATTCTGATCTTGATGAACTGATAACGGAAAGTTTAAGACTAACATTAGCTTATCTTATCTCACTTTCTCACTCTATATTTTCGAATTTTAGAAGGAGAAAAGCTTTGGAGAAGAAAAAAAAATAAAGTGGGCTCTTTCTCTCTCTAAAATCTATAATAATTGATATGTTACACTATATTGGACTGATCCATGGGGCAAGATGACTGGTAATTGATATAAAGCAAAGGCTAGGGCTAGGTTTAGCCACCCCCTACAAGATCATGGCAAGATTTGCTCACTTCCCTCCAGTAATACATAAAAGGGTAAATTGGACATTTGGCTTTTAAAATTAATGGCATACTTGTCATTTACCCCAACCCTTAGGGTTTAACCCTTAAGGTTAAAACCTAAGGTTCTCAAAACCAATTTTTTAATATTTTCAATTTAAGTTTTCAAAATAGAAAAATTAATATTTCTAAATTATAATTAGGATTTTCTAAATAAATTATAATTTCCTAATCATAATTTAAATCTTGTTAATTAGGATAAATAATTCCTAATTAAAATTGCTAATTTAGCAAATAGGTCCATTAGGGTTTCAAACGGAATAATTAGGGTTTTAAACTTTAAAATTAAGCTTTCCCAAATAGTCAATTAGGGTTATCCTTAATTAGGTTTGTAATTAAAAAAATATAAAAACCTTATACATAGCCTTTAAATTCCCACATTAGGATTATAATATTCGAATTAGCGCTTTTTTTTAAAAAAAAATTCCGGAACTGAATTTAGGGTTTCCAGAACTGATTTCTAGGGTTACTTATGAATCGTAAAAATTTTCTAACTGAACGTGGACGTTCTAAATATATACATAGGGTTTGGACACTGATAAAATTTATATGGTCAACCCTTGACCCTTAACCACAATCTGTACACATATAATACCATATTCACATAACATATACACATATACCCTTAATCCTGAATAATTCATTAAAAGCCTTCACAGAATTTTGAAATCCTCAAAATTCCTTTCCAAAAATATCAAACGCATACACTAATTTTTTGTGTAGGTTCTAATATTGAACCCTAAATAAATCAATTCAAATTTTTAAAATTTTTTAAATTCTCGGGTTGTCACATTCACCCCTTCTTCTAAGAATTTTGTCCCCAAAATTCAACTTACACCATATACCATACAGCTTACACCATTCATACATATCATCACATGCTACCCAATACACCACTCCCAAGAGTAGTATTTTAAAATTGTGCTGAGGAGTTACATAGACTATTTGTCTGTCACTTTCGAAAAGGTTTTATGGAAATTCATCCGCAAACCGTCATAACTTACGGACATAAAGTGTAATTAGCCCGGTATGTTGGCCAAGTACTGCTGGTCTGATCTGTTTCTTATCATTGCCATAGGCACAAAATTTTACCACAGTCTTATTATAGAATTCCATACCAAAACAATTTGGTATGGGAAATTTTTCTCAATGAACACTTAGAGTTTTCATAACATTAGGCTAGCTGAATCGAATAGCCTAGACTCATATTCATAATTCAATTCAATCGAATTATTTAAGTGTAGCCAAACCCCGTTGGCAAATTAAAATTTTGAAAACATTTTCAAGAATGACGTTATGATGCCGTAATATATTAACATTCTGTTTGAGGATGCCGTCATCGTATGACTTTGTCATAACACATCATACAATAGTGGAACAATGATTTTAGATCAAATTCACACTATGTATTCCTGTATTTATAACTCCGTCACCTTTTTATCATCTCTGCACCAGGTTATATAGTACATAAGTGATAAATAAAAATATATTTTGATATTTCAAATCATTTGTGTCTAGCTGAAATAAGTAACATAGACTATACTTTAAACCGTTTCAAAAATGATTACGAGTACATATATTTTTTTAAAAGCACATAGTGCGTATTTAGCTTGATGTCAAAATTTTGAAGTCTAGCATAGCTAGGAGTTTTGAAAAACTTATGTCTCCACTAATAATCATTTGTTTAGTAATCTATCTATACCTATAATCCTCAATTCTCCATTCACACAAAACTATACCCAGTTCGTCAAACTTACCACACTTATGAGTTCAGGAACTTGCCACAATCATATAAGTTTAAGAACTTGTCCTAGTCAGACCTTTCGCGTCCATTCGCTGAGGGGTTCATAAACATTTCATATAATCATGAGTCACGAGCATACCATAGGTATGAGTTTTAAGAACTCGTACTTAACCTGATATTCTCTACTTAGAACCTATCTATCTGTTATACACCTGAGAAAGGAATCACCCTCTCAACCTGCATATAGCAAATAGCGCGAGACAAACATTTCAATGAGTATCAGTGCTAGAAACTAAGTGGTTGTTACACCAAGTATAATATAACTCCCATACAAAGAATCATACAACTTAGCTGCTAACATGAGTCCTCAATTGAAATCCCCACCTAATACTAACTCCCTTCTCAATACGAATTTCATTCAACTCGTATTCAAAATCCTTTCCTGAATCTGTACCCATTCATAGTACAACTGACACACAACAATCCTGCTGTAAACTTGTCAATCATTAATTTGCTTGATCCATATCAGATCACGGGGTGATCTCATCGTATATGTTACGATTCATTTCTATACTATAATCATTTTGTTTTACGATCTCCTATCCCTGTACCTTTAGTCTTTTAGACCCTATCTATTCACCACTACTGATAATTCGCCGAGATTCATCTTTGAATCTTACCGACACACTAACTCTATTTGAGTTAGTACTTATCCTAATCACTGCGGTTATTAGACTAAGGTATCACTACCCTAGGTTTATAACCAACAGCTTTGATACCAACTGTGAAATCCCCGAATCCGGGTCCCAAATCACCGCAGATCCGGTACAATCATTCTATAACTATTTGCGGAAGATATAAACATAAATTGTTTATACAATACACTTTACACACTATTTCCCCAAAATCGAGTAACCTTAACTTATACACAAATCATAACTTGACTAACACATAACATTATTATCAAACTATACTATTATAAATTAGCTGCACATTTAATCCCAAGTTGAACTTGTCTTTATCTTTTCCTTGTATCCGACGCATTCGTCTTTATATGCAATATTTTATCATGATATAGCAAGGGTGAGCATGAAAGTTGCCCAGTAAGTTTAAATTTATTAAGATATATCACGATTGAAAGATTCTGAATAATAAGCTGGCTATAATTCATCAATATAGTTGTGAATTAACACGAATAAAATTTTGACTGAACAAGTATTGAACATGAACAAATATATCTTGACTAACTGGTAATGAAGGTGATCAGCCTTTCATACCTGACTTATACATGCAATATGTACAGAGTACAATTCTACAATGGCAATCAGCAATGATTAACCATAAACATATCTGAATGAAACAACTCTTAGTAGAGTTAAGTAAAACTTGCCTATCCGGTTGATTACTGCTACGCAATTTATAATGCTTTATCTGAAGACCTAATATATAAATAATATCAAAATATAAATTAGAATAATATCATCACAATATAATACTATTATATATATACATAAAATAACCTAAACACATAGCACATAACCCTATCAGCCTATAACACACATAAAACTAGGTATCTGGTCAAACTATTTCAGCCTGACTTGAACCCGACATAATTCTGACATCCCGAAGGTCTAGTCGGACCTTTACTCGAGTTTAAGTTCAATTAAACTCTGCCTTAACAGTTAATAATTATCTTAGAAAATCATATTATCAGTCTAAATAATTTTCATAAGCTCAAAATAATTTTTAGATAATTAATATCATTTATCATAATTTTTCAATCACTTATAACGTATTTATCTAATACAAATACAACACTATTTCTTTATCATTAATATTTATTTAATAATAAATATTAATAGAAATCATAACACAATATTATAATATAATTATAATATATTAAAGTATTTTAATACCTTAAAATCATATTTATATGATTTTAAACACTTAAATCCATTATTTGATAATTGCTTTTAATATTAAAATATTAATATTTTCATGACAAAATATCAAAAGTTATATTTTATAACTTAAAATATTTTTATAACACTTAAATCATTTTTATATGATTTTTAAATCATTAATTCTATTTTCCATAATTTATTTAATATATTTTTAAATAAATTAATTACCATTAATAATAAATTATTAATGAAATTCATCACAAAATATTAAAAGTCATCAAAAATAACTTAAAATATTTTCTAATATCATAATATAATTTTTTCATGAATTAAAACCATTTTTATATAATTTATTTAATATTATAATTAAATAAATAAATACCTTTTATATTCCAAAAATATTAAATACTTTTGAAGTATACTTAAAATAATTAAAAACTATTTTTCAGGCTTTAAAATAATTTTTTATAATTTATTATGTATTTTTAATAATTAATATCCATTTTTATCTATTTATTAATTAAAATAAATAAATTTCCAAATTTAAGTGTCGCTAAAGGTGGATTTAGTGACACAACCGTCGCTGAAAGTGGTCTTCAGCTATTATTGAGGAAACGCAGAATTCAATGACAGACACCAAGGTGCCCACTTTTACCAGTGCTAGATCGTTGATCAAAGGGTTTCTGGACTGGGTTAAGTGTTATAATTATAGTATAAGTGTAATACTATAACTATCAACAAAGATCCTGGCCAATCGACCACAAAACAACATGATCTGGGCAAACTAAAACCTTGTCGGACGTTACCTAGGTTCTTCAGGAACCTAGGCAGTCCGAGTAGCCTTCTTGTCACTCGATTAATTTAATGTTCCGGTCATGTTTCATGTGATGTTAATGTTCCAATATTTAATAGATATGTCAGACTACAAGTCTATACCATCAGATCATCACAAAAACATCACAAATAACAAATAATGGCTAGTCAACCCTTGTCAGGACGCCTATTCTTCATGATTTCTGGGTTTTCTAGATTTCGTTCCAAGCTGGTCGTCAACGGTGGTTTGACCTTTCATAACTTTGATTCTGATATGGATCTAAGTATTTTAAGAGCATGAATCGATAGTAAACATGTCAGGCTACAGTTATATTACAACGATATGGCCTAAAAGTCAAAATTCAATAAGATCAGAGGCCTCAAATATCTTGTCAGAAATTCTGGAAATTTTCTAGGCTGCCCAGAAAGTTGTTTCGTGCTTGATCAACGCCTTTTGACTGGTCATATCTTGCAATCTACTCAGGATATGGGCTTGCTTCAAGATCCATATTAAAAACCTTATTACAAAGAACAAATCTATAACATAAAATACACCAAACATCAAATACACACAGATCTAAGAGGTTTGACATATGGCTGTCAGAAAACTTTTTTTCTAACTTTTCCAGATTTCACAAATCATTAATTTCGAGCACTTTGATGTTATGGATCTGGGTTCTAGCAACCCAGATCACTAAATGACACCTTATTACACATATCTATCAAACAAATTACAACATCAAACATCAGATCATAAAATTTCTAAAATTTAGGATTTTTACCACTTTGATGCCCCATTTTTGATTCTGATCTTGATGAACTGATATTGGAAAGCTAAAGACTGACATTAGTTTATCTTATCTCACTTTCTCACTCTATATTTTCGGATTTTAGAAGGAGAAAAGCTTTGGAGAAGAAAAAAAAAATAAAGTTGGCTCTTTCTCTCTCTAAAATGTATAATAATTGATATGTTATACTATATTGGACTGATCCAAGGGGCAAGATGACTGGTAATTGATATAAAGCTAAGGCTAGGGCTAGGGTTAGCCACCCCCTACAAGATCATGGCAAGATTTGCTCACTTCCCTCCAATAATGCACAAAAGGGTAAATTGGACATTTGACTTTTAAAATTAATAGCATACTTGTAATTTACCCTAAGGTTCTCAAAATCAATTTTTTAAAACCTAAGGTTCTCAAAATAAATTTTTTAATATTTTTAATTTAGGTTTTCAAAATAAAAAAATTAATATTTCTAAATTATAATTAGGATTTTCTAAATAAATTCTAATTTCCCAATTATAATTTAAATCTTGCTAATTAGGATAAATAATTCCTAATTAAAATTGCTAATTTAGCAAATAGGTCCATTAGGGTTTCAAACGAAACAATTAGGGTTTTAAACTTTAAAATTAGGGTTTCCCAAATAGTCAATTAGGGTTATACACCTGCATATTCTGCATATTCTGAGTTTGGGCAACTTTCTGCATATTCTGCCACCGTACAAGCGTTCTTCACTGTCTTGGTAACACATGCATGTATTTTTTTCCAATTTTTGTCCGTTTGGAAAATGACTTATCGCATGAAATGCATTTAGACACATAGTAGTGAATATGCATGCTGATATGACTTGATAAAAAATATTCAACATAGTAAATGTTAGTATTAAACCATGATGAACAAAATGATGTGAAAATTTTTTGACTTTTGAAGAAATCAAATTGGTACCTTCTACTGTCATTTCTTATCCTATCTGAGGACAAATGAGTAAAGGTAGAATAGTAAAATAATCCTGGTAATTAGATTACACTTACGGATTTTTACTGTGATGTGATGAATGCATACAAGATGTATATATGATCGTATGTCTGGTGTGCTATTGAATGGCCACCTAGTCATGCCTATGTGCATGTGGATAGTCCCATTTACAAAGGGGCTATGGCAAAATTTTCCCAAAAATGTAGGCATTGAGTAGTTATGCATTTTTAACTCTACTGTAGATGTATGTTAAAATAATGCATGTATGCATCTAATCATAGAATGCATTTTAAAAAAGACTCCAGGTACGAAATTACCACACCCTTTTTGAGGTGATTTGGAGACTTCTTTGTCAGATATTATGGATCCAGATCACCGAAAGCGATTCCCATGAGGACCACTTACGGTGTATGGAGGAGGGCTTTTAAAGAGCCTCGGTAGCAGTTTCGTGAGGAGATGTACCTCGTCATTTGGCGGAGGCGGTGGTGCGTCATATTCGGGTTGAGGTGTCGAATGTCGAGGACGAGGAGGAGGATGCACCGATCGAGGTTCCTGCTCCTGCTATACGTATTCCCCATAGGGAATTGCAAGGTATTCAAGTGGTGAACACAGATCTTCTGGGTGACTTGAGTAGGCATCCTTCAGTTTACCTGCAAGCAAACGAGGTATGAAGTTAGATCTTTAATCTTTCTTATTTCCTATTAATGAGGAGTCAAGGAGTCTAATGTTGATCTGCATTTGATGTAGGTTCCCAGCTTCACACAACCTCGAGGGAACTGGTTTAACATCCACTCTATATATCAGGCCTTGCATGATACTATAGAGCGATCGTCCATGGCTGGGGATTTGGGAGATTCTTCTCCATTCTACCTCGTCGCTGTCCCTGGGGTTACCTCAGGGCATTGTCTAAGCGGTGGTTCTACCAGACTCAGTAACTCCATTTGCTGGACTGCGAGGTGATGATGACGCGGATGGATTGGCGATTTATCACAAGTATGGAGTTTGGAGGGGAGTCGGTGCCTTGCACGACGGATATCACCCCTACTGCCATCAGATCCTTGTTGGGAGTTCTGGCGGAAGTGCTCAAGGGCAGGACAGTTTGTACAGGTCCTTTGAGCATAGATGCTATGAGCGGGCTGTTGAGTGAGCCTATATCCGATGATGTGAGAGTCAGGGATCGCATTCTTCGGCGATTGTTCCTGATGATCATTAGGGGCTTCTTCATAGCAGATAATTCCTCTATGGTGTCCTTCGCTTTGATTAGCGCCGCTCGACACGTGGACCGTATAGGATAGTATGATTGGGGTTCCTACACCTTTGCCTACTTCCTCAGGGGAATGCGCATGCTATCGCAGGGCTTGACCGAGGAGTGGTTAGGATTCTACCCATTTCTGCTGGTGAGTGTTTCTCTTGTCCTTTCCCATGTGTGTGTTAAGAGTGTTGACTGGCAGCAGATGTTTGCCTTTGTGTTGGCAGTTTTGGGCCTATGAGAGGCTTCCTTGTTTGCGTCCTGTGAGCGTGTTAGGTTTAGATACCTATCTACGAGGATGGAGATGGCATCATTCCATACTGGCGGAGGTCCCTGTTGCTGAGGGTTTCACTTATTGTCGCCTACAGCTGGAGTTGTTGACAACTGATGTCATCACATGGATTCCCTACTCTGGAGAGCATTTGGGAGTTGGCTTTGAGGATGGGCACCCGACAGGAGTAGAGTACATCATTTCCACCCGCAGGATTCCTCTCTTCACAGATGGAGGATGGGAGCTTTATTTAGGAGAGCGTGCTATCAGGAACACTATAGGAGAGATTCGCATGCCGATCTTGCCTCCTTCCAGGCATTATTGGCCTGCTTCATAGTCCCCCGTCATTGACATCCCATTGATGGGGATTGACGGCTTTACATTATCAGAGAGCCCCTGTTCTTAGGAGATGTTCCAGCATTGGTGGATCCCTCGTACGATTGAAGCTCAGACCCACGCCATACAGTTAATGGGGGATATGGTTCCAGGATCCGTGATGATGACGGATTGGCTAGCCTGTGTCAGAGATCCGACTCATGTGACACAGATTGACAGATTGACGCGACAGTTAGACCAGTCACATCTTTTCATTCGGAATTTGGGCAAAGATCCTGTAGAGGCAGATACTTTTGATCCTTCAAGCTCTGGCGCTAGTCCCTCGGATGACCCATGTGGTTTTGCCGGCGCAAATCCTCCTTTGTATAGGCCTGACATCCCTGTAAATAGAGATCCAGTGACTCAGGAGGAGTTACATCAGGTGGACAACATCGATGATGTGGACATCGACACCATTGACTTTTTCTGATGTATTTCTTTTGATAGGCCTCTGTTAGCTGCTGGGTAGCTTCACCCCATTTTTGCTATATCTTTTGATAGGCTTCTGTTAGATTTTGGGTAGCTTCGCCCCATTTCCCTGTATTTTAGCTGTACAGAGATGTATTAGACGATGATATACTTAGGAATGTATGCACAGTTTTCCATTCCCTATATCATATTGCCATCTATTATATCATGCATGTTATTGTTATGCATATGTATGTATGTCTAGAGATATTCAGCATTGACCCCTGGATGGTCTTATGACACGACCCGTACAGATGTCTTCTTCGACAGTTAGCCGTATTGATCATACCCCACCATTTGCGGTGGTAGCTGTTATGCGATCATGGCATGATAGTATATCATCATCAGACATGGTGATCGTAGATGATTTGCTGCAGCATACTATGACCTTATTGATGTTTCAAGTTCCTCCAACATGTTATAGCACTGGGTACTGGACCGACAGGTATTCCGCTTTGGGACCCGTGAGTTGACTCCTACTTTGGAGGAGTATGCACGATTGACGATGCTGCCTCTGGACAGGCCTTGCGTGCACATGGCGATGAGAGACATGAGTAGACAGTTCATGACTCTCATAGGATTGAGGCGTAGAGTAGTGCAGGATGAGATTACATCCGACCATGTTATATCCCAGCGTTTCTTGTTTGACAGGTTTGGCTTTGAGGACAGCTATGCACAGCATTCCAGGGATTTCACCACACTGGAGGATCATTAGCGTTCAGCCAGAGTAGATGAACTGCTTCTATGCATATTATCATACGTATGCATGCCGCAGTACATGGATAAGCTAGACATCGACGTCATTATGGCAGTGAGAGCTCTCAGAGAGGGTCGTATCATTGTACCGATGATTATCTCAGAGACCTTGAGGTCGGCTACATACTGCTGCACTTATCCAGAAGGTGTGTTCACAGGTAGCTCGGTTATGCTGTATGTGTGGTTCATGTCACACTTGAGACCGATTGGCACATTTAGACATCATGGATTTTGTTTCACCCATGAGATAGCCATGTCGTACTCCTTTCAGCCTGCGGGGTGTACAGATGCTGTATCTTGGTCCCCTTTCTTGGCAGAGATTAGAGATCCGCTTGATATATTCTTTGTGTTGTGGCTTAGCTCACCCTACGACTTCATTACTCATATCAGGGCATGGATTATCTCCTCTGGGTTTGGTTTGAGGGCATGATCACTTACCACCCTTGGCCGTGATGTGTCGGTTTGACCAGTTCTAGGATTTTCATCCGTATGAGGGGCGATGAGTCGTGGCTTCGCGTCACCGCTTGTCGATGGAGGGCAGATCCGAGTTATATACTCTTTGGAATCACGAGAGTCATTGAGTTTTCATCATCATCGTCGAGGTTGTTCTGCAGAGTATTTCGCATGGATGGCGACGAGATCGCGATTGGGTCGTGGCAGTATCCACGAAGACAGAGACCCGATTCTCGGCGATGAGGAGCCTATAGAGGAGGTTGTCATTCCCACCGATGAATTGCTTCTTTGGCATTTGCCAAAGATTTGTGATAAATTCTCCCACCCCGAGTGCCACCGTTACTTAGTATTCGGCACAGCATTTGGAGCAGAGCTTACATCTGATGACATATGACAGAGATCAGGCTAGGGCCACGATGTTGACAGCTCTTGATGAGAGAGATACCGCTCTATTAGAGAGGGATGAGGCTAGATTAGCCAGGGATGCATTGATAGTTGAGCGAGATGTGGCCATTGCAGACAACACTTCAGTGAAATCCCAGATGACGGTTAGTCTGGCTGACATGAGTGCTTACATTGATGAGCATTATGCCACCATGCAGTTAGCCTCTGATCTGCTAGCTTGTGTAAATACCCTTGGGCAGGAGCTTGCAGTGCTTCCTCCGTCTTCAGAGAGGGATGCTATGTTAGATCTAATAGTTCGCATGTATACAGATCTGTAGATAGCTTTGTATTTTCCTGCACAGACTAGCATAGCCATTTTGTTATGTACAGCATAGATGTATATATCAAATAGAATTATGTATGGCAGGGAAATATATTTTGATTCACTTACCTTTTAGTTATGCCTTGATACTTGCTTGATGTTTTCCTGTTTCTTCAGCGCCTTTGATCTTGATGCATTCTGAACTTATCCTTGATAGATGGATATTGAGACATCGCAAGGTCTCTCAGAACGGATCATTGATTACTGAAAATCCCTACCATCTTTGGTGTCTTGGGACTGGTATCTGTATGAAATGTGGAGAGGATGGTTGTTTCTTCTTCTCAGAGATTGACCGCACTATAGATGGTCGCCAATACTTCTATTTGTGAGAAGCCTAGTTAACTCCATCTCTTATGGGTTGGTATTGCTCTTTGAGGCACGATCGCAGCTTAGATGGTCACTGAATCTTCTATTTGTGAGAAGAGGTTGGATAATTCCATCCCTTTGATCTGAAACCAATGAAGTGGGGCAATTTGAAGGTTGATCCCAGTACCGTGTGACAAGTATGTTTGTTCTGGTAGGGGTTAGACTGCACCATGAATGGCTGCCTACGTACTTCTATTGAAGAGGAGATCAAGTCAACATAGTTCAAACCTGGTGTAAGAGGTTCACCGCTGAATGTGGAAGGCAGATGGGTGGAGAAGTATTTTTGTTGTTTTTTGTTGTTTTTGTGAGGAAAGGGTAGAATAGTTTTTGTTATTTTTTCTTTATTACGACCGGGCCATATAGAATATGGTTGCCTACGTACCCCCGGGTATCAAGGAGATCAGGTCGACGTAGTTCGCTCCTCAGGACGAATCGCAACTGAAGAGAAGTGTAAATCCCATGCGCAGGCTATACTGTGGGGAGAAGAAAGTTTAATCCCATAGAGGGGATAAACTGCAAGTGTGGAGAATGTTTAATCCTATCTTGAGGATAAACTGCAGGGGTGAAAAGTTTAATCTCGTCTTCAAGAGAAGCAGGGGGGGAAAAGATTAATCTTGTCTTCAGGAGAAGCAGGTGTGAAAAGTTTAATCTCGTCTTCAGGAGAAGCAGGTGTGAAAAGTTTGAAATGGAATAAAACCAAGCTGCTGGCTTGAAATGTAAGTTTCCCTGAGGGGCATAAGAGTTTGTAAAAAGGAGAGAGGGTTCAAAACCGGAATGACTGGTGATTGGATGACCAAAACTAGGATGTTTGTTCGATGGTAACTTTAGACATAGTACCATTTCACGGTGTCCGAGTTGATAAGCTGTGGAAATTCATCGCCATCCATTTCCTGCAACCTGAGAGCACCTCCTATCAATACTTCTTTGACAATAAATGGGCCCTCCCAGTTAGGAGTGAATTTTCCCTAAAATTGATCTTGGTTGTCAATGATCATCTTCAAAACCAAGTCATGTTGTTTGAATTTCCGTATTCGGACTTTTCTGTTGTAGGATCGTGCGATCCTCTGCTGATATAACTGACCATGGAAGATAGCCGCGGTTCGCCTTTCATCTATTAGAGATAATTGGTGATACATGTCTTGTACCCATTGGTCTTCATCCAACTGAGCATCCATCAATATTTCGAGGGATTCCATTTCCACTTATGGGAACACCGCTTCCATCCCATAGACTAACGAGTAGGGGGTTGCCCCAGTGGAAGCACGCATTGAAGTTCTGTAGGCTAATAAAGTTAGGGCAAGAGGTCAGGCCATCCTTTGTGATTGGCGGGCATTTTCTGCATAATCTTCCTGATGTTTTTATTAGTCGCTTCAACAACACCATTCATCTTCGGACGGTAGATGACAGAGTTGAGATGTTTGATGTGGAATTTTCTGCATAATTCCTCCATCATGTTGTTGTTGAGGTTTTTAGCATTGTCTGACACAATGACCTGTGGTTGTCCATATCAACAAATAACATTGTTTCTAATGAAAGAAATGATGACTTCTTTAGTAACCCTGGGGAAGGAAGATGCTTTAACCCATTTGGTGAAGTAGTCGATCATGGTGAATATAAATTGATGTCCATTACTGGCTTTGGGCTTGATGGGCCCGATCACGTCCATTCCCCACACTGAAAAGGGCCATAGCGAACTCATATTGTGGAGTTCCCTTGGAGGGGCATGGATAGCATTCCCATGGATTTGACATTGATAGCACCTCTTGACGTGATCATCACAGTCAGCTTTGAGTGTAAGCCAATAATGTCTCGTTCTGAAAATTTTCTTGACAAGTAGGGGTCCGCTCATGTGAGGGCCGCATACTCCACCATGGATCTCATCCATGAGTCACTGAGCTTGGTCTTTATCCAGACATCTGAGGAGACCTAATCCTGCACCTCTTTTGTAGAGTGCATCTCCGCTCAGGTAGAATTTCATAGCAAGTCGATGAATCCGCCTCTTCTCAGTTAGGCTCGCCTCAGTGGGTGCAGATCCATCTCTTAGATACTCCTTGATATGTTGATACCAAGGGTTGTGGATGGGAGGCAACTCATCCGATACTTCTCCAATGTAATTCCCATAGACTCTGGCTTTCTGCATAGCAATCGTGATGCTTGGCCTGTTTTCCTTGTCAGGTATGTAAACCAAGGAGGCCAACATTGCTAATGCATCTGCAAAGTCATTCCTATTATGAGGAATGTGTAGAAAGGAGATTTCTTCGAACTCCAAAACCATCTATAGAACTTGTCGATGGTAAGACAGTAAATGTAATTCTTTGGTTTGATAGATTCCTTTGGATTGCTTGATTACCAATTCGGAATCCCCAAAGACAGTTAACCACCTGATACCCATTGAACGGGCAAGTTTGAGTCCCATGATACAGCCTTCATACTCAGCTGTGTTGTTGGTGTTGACAAACTATAATTTAACGGCGACAGGATACTGCTCCCCCGTATAGGATATTAAAACTACTCCGGCTCTAGAGCCTTCTGAGTTAACAGCTCCATCAAAATACATTTTCCACGAACGTCATGTATCATACTGATGTGGTAGCTGAATTGTCATTACTCCTTCATCAGGAAAGTATGTTTTTAAGGGTTTGTAATCCCCTGGAGGTGCAGCGGCCAATTGATCTGCAATTCCTTGACCGTTGACCAAATTTTGAGTCACGTAGACGATGTCAAATTGCTGTAGGATCAACTGCCATCTGGACAGTCAACAATTTAGTATGGGTTGACCAAAGTATGTTTTTCAATAAACGAATAGCTTTGTGGCTTGATATGATAGTGACTGATTTTAGTGGTTTAGTTGCTTGAATTTGCATAACAGATTGGTTAGGAATATGAAAACTAACAACCTTACGAAAACAATCAATTTTAGCATGATTAGTGGTTAACCAATTAATTCCTAAAATCACATCAAAAGCAAGTATCTTTAAAGAGATAAGATCAACAGGTAATGTGATAGTGCCTACTTGGATCAAGCAAGATTTATAAACTGTAGATGTAATGAATGTTTCACCCAACGAAGTTTCAACAGATAAGTTAAAATCCAATTTCTCCGGAGTCAAGTTTAAACGTTGAGCACAAGTAGGAGAGATAAAAGAATGGGTAGAACCGGTATCTAGTAAGGTATAAACTTCGCAAGAATTCAAGATTAGCTTACCCGTGATCACCTCGTTTGGGTTCCACATGTTTTGGCCAGTCATGACAAACGCTCTTCCAGGAACCGTTGATTTCGACTTATCTGGGACAACTTTTGGAGTCACCATCCTCGCTGAACATGGTTTTGCTACAGAACACTCTCAGGCTATATGACCCTTCTTTCCACTGTTATAACATACCTTGGATTGTTGTGGGCAGTTTGGGCTGATATGTCCCTCTTTTCCGCATTTATAACACACGACCGGTGGTCGTTCTCCTCCCCTAACAACAGTTGATGCTGGTGTTGCTGCTAATGTCTTCCCGTCATTGTTGAATCTCCTCTTTCTAAAATTTCCACTAGACTCACCTCTTCTATTATCATGGCCAGGGTTACCACCCGAGTGGTTACCGCTTTTGTCCGTATTCTTCCCTCCTCCCTGGCTATCATCGCTCCGATGACTACTGTCACCGGTATGACCCTGGTTGTGGTCCCTCGGTTGAGTATACTCATTATCTCGCTCTAATAATTGAGCCCTGTTGACAACATCTGAATACAGAGAAAATTTATGAGAGATAAGGTATTGACGAATCTCGGGGTTTAGACCTCTGAGAAATATTTGCGTCATACATTCCTCATTTTCTATTAAATGATGCAAACCTGGATAACTCCGAGAACTTCACCTCGTACTGAGACACTGTCATGTTGTTCTGTTCCAGTCTAATAAACTCTACCTCCTTCATATGACGAATACTTTCTGGAAAGTACTTATCATTGAACAGTTTCTGAAATCTTTCCCAAGACATGTTAAGCGGCGGTCAGTACGCTTCATGATTCCCTGATGAATCGCCTCACCATGGAACATAAAGGTGGCGAATGGAACCTTCTATTCCTCCGTGCATCCCAAGACATCGAAAATCTTGGTAATTTGCTTGACCCACGTTTCTGCCTTAATAGGATCGGGCTGTGAAGCCCCCAAAATTAGGTATATGTCACCCATCTTGGGTCGCCACTTACATGGTACATAAATTCAAATACAACTTAATTATACAGCTGTCGTGTAACATACGACAATACATAAACTGAGAGTTCTAATAGGAATATTGTCATTTAGACAATATCCATACTCAAGGAGTCCTCATTGCAATTATTATCACACTATTTCACAGAATAGTGAGGACTACTAATGCTATCTTCAGGACCATCACTCGTTTCCCCAACTCGTCCCAGCTATATTCTCATTTCCTGAAGAGAACAGTGAAAGAAAGGGTGAGCTCAACTAGCCTAGTTTGAAATATTATGACTAAGATAATGCAGAATAAATTATCAATAGTCTTCAACAATGTTAAACTGATAAAATACAATAGACAACCGGTTTAAGCTGTAAATGAATATGCAATCCATTAAAGAGTCAAGTAGAAATAAAGTCTACTATCTTTTAGGTTTTAAAAGGTTTTCATCAATTTTTATCACTAAGACTCGGTTTAATGAATAAACCACAATATCTAATCATCCCACCATTACCACGGTCAAGGATTTTCATCAAATTATCAATGGTCATGACTATACCGAATCACCCTCGGTCATAATCATACCAAAAACTATCCATCAACGCATTATGTGCCATCGAGGACTTTTATCACATCATTTATAACAAGCCATGATTATATTGAATGATCCTCGGTCATAATCATACTAAGTTCATCTATGCACGTAAGCCAAAGATAACATAATATATCATGAGGATGATGACAATGACATAATAATTCAATAAAACAAGTTCAAGAATTATTTTATCCAGAATTATTAACGCCCAAATTGTCAACAAGATCTTGTTTTGTAGAGTAAAATTCAAGAATGATCGGAAGAATATTTCCATGAAAAGATCTTTGGATGAAACGCAAATATCAAGGATATTCTACTAATTTCATGGAGTATATAAGTCAAAGTTTTAACCATTTGGGTATAATAAAGAATGGAATAACAAAAGAAATCACCATGCATGCGGTATTTTTGCATGACAGGTTATTCCAGAATAATAATAAGCGGAACCGGTCAAGTGAAATTCTGCAAGCAGGATGATCCAATGAGAATAATAAATGCTTGAATAATAAACAATGGAACCCGGTCCGGTGTAAAAACACACGATGGATATTCCAATGAGAATAATAAATGCGGAATAATAAACAATGGAACCGGTGGGTGTAAAACACCTGCATGTGAGGATATTCCAATGAATAATAAAGAATGGAATAATGAAGAAGATCACCAAGTATAGGGGATTAAGCGTTAGACATGTAATTCCAATGAGAATAAATAAGAATGGAATAACATAAGGATTTCACCAAGTATAGGGTATCGCATATACGAGGTTATGTATAGGGTATACCACTTTTCTGAGTTATTCAATGAGAATAATAATGAATGGAATAAATGAAGTTCTCTTCATGAATAAGAAAGAATAACACCCCTTACAGATGTACAACAAATAATACCCCTTACCTTAGAAGAACTGAATATTGGAAAAGTGAAGTAGCGAGAATACTTTTCTTCTTTCTCTCTATAGTTTTCTCTCTAGAGTTTCAATGAATTCGTAAGAAAATAATGAAGGAATGAGCTTTATTTATAGGAAAATGGAATGCATAGTAACTAATCCATGAGCGGTCAGATTGATTTACTTGAATCGACGGTCCATATTTAAAGCAAAATCTTTTAAATAAAATATAATATATTCTATTTATATAAAAATATTTTACTATGCAAACACTATATAAAAACACTATGCAAAACACTATGCAACACTATGCATAATAAAATATAATATAATCTATTTATAGAATAACTTAAATAAAGTATTACATTTTATATAAAAAGATGTTTACATTTTATTACGTTAATAATCTGAATAAAACAAAACGTCATTATCATTATAATAATTCATATTATTAATCGACAATAATGGAATCAAACGAGCGACTTCTCAAATAAGCATCGATAATCAATACAGGCAGTGTCTACTATGCAACCACACGTATTCATCGTATTTTACTACTAAGAGTAATTCAACGGTATCCACGGTAAAACTTCCGCCGTTATTTCAATAAAATATTTTTGTCATTTTCTCAATCAGAAAACAATAATTACATTGTGGGGTCCACCAATGATTAAGCCGTTGTACGAATATTCCCTGTTAAACCGAATATTCCCCAACCAATCGAATATAATATAACCACTTGCATACTTTGTAAAATTTATAAATACTACCCACAACTATAATATTATCTCAAATTCACATCATAATATTAAAAAAATTATTTCGACAAAATTTAAATCTTTATTGATAAAATCTGGGGTCTCACAATCTCCCTCCTTATGGAATTTAGCCCTCGAAATTAGGGTGCGATGCACGATATGATAAGAGGTGAGGATACCTTGAATACCTTTATCGTTGAAAACATTAAATTCATCTTTGCAATCCTACCAAAGATATTCATTAACAATTTATCTTTGCATTACAGGCGAAGATATACAAATCATAAAACCAATAATCTTTGAGACTCATTTTTTTAATAGTATCATAACCATGAATTATTCATGCACTCTTGGCTAAGGATATTCGTGTTTTCAATTACGGTCATGATTATCTTAGAATAATCGTGGTCATAATCATACCAAGTCTATCAATGCACTACTGACCAAAGATGACTTTTACCACATCCATGAATTAATATTTCATTGCTGAGACTCAGCTCAATAATTAATCCATATCATCGAATCATCCCTGCACTACAGGCCAAGGATATTCATTAGTATCACGACCACGAATTATCCATGCACTATGGCCAAAGATAATCGTGTATTCATTAGTATCACGACCACAAATTATCCATGCACTACGGCCAAAGATAATTGTGTATTCATTAGTATCACGACCACAAATTATCCATGCACTACGGCCAAAGATAATTGTGTATTCATTAGTATCACGACCACAAATTATCCATGCACTACTACCAAAGATAATCGTGTATTCATTAGTATCACGACCACAAATTATCCATGCACTACTACCAAAGATAATTGTGTATTCATTAGTATCACGACCACAAATTATCCATGCACTACGGCCAAAGATAATTGTGTATTCATTAGTATCACGACCACAAATTATCCATGCACTACGGCCAAAGATAATTGTGTAGTCATTAGTATCACGACCACAAATTATCCATGCACTACGGCCAAAGATAATTGTGTATTCATTAGTATCACGACCACAAATTATCCATGCACTACGGCCAAAGATAATTGTGTTTTCAATTACGGTTATGATTATCTTAGAACAATCCTGGTCATAATCATACCAAGTCCATCTATGCACTTCTGAGCCACGGATGACTTTCAACATAATATAAGCATGATGATAATGATATAAAGAATCAATCAAATGACATAAAGGATATATATTAAACATTTATAATATAATTTATCCGAGATTCAAGAATATCCCCATGTTATCAATCACTTAATAATCTCATAATCTAATATCATTAATATTATAACAATATTTTAATCACTTCTTAAATTTATAAACAATTTATCTCAATTGTTTACGCTTTACCATATAATGCATTTAATCATTCAAAATGCCATACTCATAAGATATCATCACCAATTATCAAATTTCTCAAAAAATATGCATATACTCTATATAGGATTCTCTAGCCATAAAATCCTATTTTCAACTTTGTTACTTCACATAACATATTTAACTCATATGTTAAGTAACTAAACTATTTTCATGAAAATACCAAATCAGTCCCAAAAATATTTCTTTTCTGGGATTTAGCATAATATAGTCCCATGATGAAAATATATTTTTCTTGGAATTTTTAAAATTCATTTACTATTTTTCAAAAATCAATTTCTAATTAATTTCTTAAGAAATTAGCTACCTCAAGTTTAACTCCAAAAATTCCCAAATCTTGGCAGGACCTTAAACATGTTAACGTGAGCTTCTAGTTTAAATTTCATGGTCATCGGAGTTATAGAACTCCGGTTATAGCGTTTTTTGTCGGAAAAACCTAAATATTGAAATAATCATAACTTGCTCATTTTAAGTTAGAATGAGCTCATTTTTGGACAGGAGGTACTTTATACCATATACCTTCATGTCCCAAAAGGCCAGAATTTTTCTCATAATTTAAGTGGTAAAAAACAGCCTCTCTAAAATCATGGCGTGACTTTTTTCGGTTTTGCAACTTTGCACTCCTTTGCTAAAATCAGTCCAAACAAAAATCTACAACACCTTTTCCAGTAATTCCACTTGAATTAGTTAGGTAACTCATAGATCTAACTCTAGGTCTTGATCACATTCAAAAATTGAAAATATAATAGGAGATATGGTCTATTGAATTTCATGTTACGTTTTTCACCAAAATCTGATTTTCAACTCTTTGTGATTTCTAAGAAACTTTCATGTTTTTACATACTAACCAACAGAACTCATCATAAAACTTACTAATACCACGAATACCCATGATTTTCATTAGTCCAATGCTTTTATTATGACTTTCATCATAAACCACGTAAACTGTTCATTTTAGTTGAAGAAATATTTGAGGGTTTAAGAAATGGGTTTTTGTACTAGGGTCAATACAAAATTCGATTTCACGCTCTAAGTAGGCTAAGAAGTCTTCAAGAATATGCCAGGAAATTTATTAATAATAGAAATATCATTCACAATTGTGACTCTCATCCAAGACTTGGATAGTACATCACATTGATACCAACTGTGACTTCTATCCCTTAACCTAGATAGCACCTCACAATGATACCTATAAACTTGCCATCTTCATTCACGATGTCGCCCTACTGAGAAAGTCCGAAGCGGTGCATTCCACACAAGGAAGTCAACAACAAAAGGTTGGGGCTCTTTACTTATATGACGATATGACAATAATTGACTTTAGTAGTATGGTTACTTGAATTCACACAACAAGTTGGTTATGAATATAAAAGCTAACAACCTTACGAAAAGAATGATGAGTAGTTAACCAATTGATTCCTAAAATCCCATCAAAGGCAAATATTTTCAAAAAGATAAGATCGACAGTAGCGTGAAAATGTTTATTTGAGACAAACAAGATTTAAAAATAGTAGCGATAACGAAGGCTCTCCTACTAATGAAGTTTCAACCAATAAGTCAAAGTTTAACTTCTTGGAGTAAAATTTAAGCGTTGAACACAACTAGGTGAAATAAAAAGAGTGGGTAGAGGCGGTATCTAACACGGTATAGACCATGCAAGAGCTTATGATTAACTTACCCGTGATAATTTTATTAAGGTTCCTCGTTACGAGAAAAAAACGCTCTCTCTTAAACTATCGGCTTTGGTTTGTGCAGGGATGACCTTTGGTGCCTCCATCCTAGTTGAATTTGTCTTGATGGCGACAAAATCGAGCTAAGTGATCTTCTCTTCCACAATTATAACATGCTTTTTGGCATGGCGGCGTGATCAGGGACCGATGTGTCCCTCTCCTCGCATTTTGAAGCATATGGTAGGTGGTCTTTCTCCTTCCTTAACAACGGGTCTGTGTCTTGGCGTCTTTCCATCATTGATGAATCTCCTTTTCTTGAAATGTCCATTTCTTATTATTTTATTTACGATTACCACCGAAGTGGTTACCATATCTCTTTCTTGATTCCCTCCACGCTTGTTGTCACCGCCGATGACTACTCTCATTTGGTATTATAATTTTTTGCTTACCGCTCTCTTTTAGTTGCGTTGACTCGTTATCGCGCTCCACTAATCGAGCCCTATTTACAACATCCGAATAAAAACACGGTTTATGAGAAATAAGATGTTGGCGTATCTACGGCTTCAAACCTCTTAAAAATATTCGCGCCATTCTCCCTTCATTATCCACCAAGTGGGGATGAAACCGTGATAACTCGCAAATTTTGCCTCGTATTGCGACACGGTCATATTGTTTTGTTCCAACTTGATAAACTCCACCTCCTTCATGTGGCGAATACTTTCGGGAAAGTATTTGTCGTTGAACGACTCTGGAACTTCTCCCAAGATTTCTCTGATGACAATGAGGTTGAGTACGTTTCTACCGATTCCCACCGAAGTCTGCCTCTCCGCGCAGCAATATAAAGCGGCAAAGGAACCTTTTGCTCTCGGAGCATCCCAAGACATCAAATATCTTGGTAATGCTTTATCCATGCTTCCGCGAGAAGTGGTTTTGGCTCTCCCTTAAACTCCGGTGGTCCCGGCTCCTTGAATTGTTTAGCGGTGACCACCCGAGAGTTTTCCGTGTTTCCACCTATGTTTTGGGCGAGAGTCGCTTTACTTTGATGTTGCATGAATTCTAAAACCTTTTAAGCGTCTGGTCATTCATCAATTGATCGGTGTTGTTGTTTTACGGAGGATTATCGCCATCTTGTTGCACATTGTCCTGATCATTGATATGTGGAGAATTAACAGTCTCCTGTGCTCCATTGCTATTCTCAACATTCTCGGATGCCATTTTCAAACACTGCCACAAAATAAGGGTTAATTGACATACAACATATTATCACTATATTCGTGAGACCAATCAAATACCAAATAAACTTAGGTAGGTCATACTAGCGAAAGGTATTCCCGTCTCTCCCCTCCTAGTACTATTCTCACATCTTAGCAGGATCATATCCTAAGCTCGATACCAACCGTGACGCCCCAAAATTAGGTGTCGTCACCCATCTTGGGTCGCCACTTACATGGTACATAAATTCAAATACAACATAATTATACTGGTTGTCGGTGTAACATACGACAATACATAAAGCGAGAGTTCTAATAGGAATATTGTCATTTAGACAATATCCATACTCAAGGAGTCCTCATTGCAATTATTATCACACTATTTCACGAATAGTGAGGACTACTAATGCTATCTTGAGGACCATCACTCGTTTCCCCAACTCGTCCCCAAAGCTATATTCTCATTTCACGAAGAGAACGGTGAAAGAAAGAATGAGCTCAACTAGCCAAGAAGAAATATTATGACTAAGATAATGCGAGAATAAATTATCAATAGTCTTCAACAATGTTAAAGCGATAAAATACAATAGAGAACCGGTTTAACTTTGATGGAATATGCAATCCATTAAAAGAGTCAAGTAGAAATAAAGTCTCCGTCTTTTAGGTTTTAAAAGGTTTTCATCAATTTTATCACTAAGACTCGGTTTAATGAATAAACCACAATATCTAATCATCCACGTACCACGGTCAAGGATTTTCATCAAATTATCAATGGTCATGACTATAGCGAATCACCCACGGTCATAATCATACCAAAAACTATCCATCAACGCATTACGTGCCCATCGAGGACTTTTATAACATCATTTATAACAAGCCATGATTATACCGAATGATCCCCGGTCATAATCATACTAAGTTCATCTATGCACGTAAGCCAAAGATAACATAATATATCATGAGGATGATGACAATGACATAATAATTCAATAAAACAAGTTCAAGAATTATTTTATCCGAGAATTAGTAACGCCCAAATTGTCAACAAGAATCTTGTTTTGTAGAGTAAAATTCAAGAATGATCGGAAGAATATTTCCATGAAAAGATCTTTGGATGAAACGTAAATATCAAGGATATTCTACTAATTTCATGGAGTATAGAAGTCAAAGTTTTAACTTAATTGGGTATAATAAAGAATGGAATAACAAAAGAAATCACCGTAAATGCGGTACTTTGCATGTATAAAAGTTATTCAATGAGAATAATAATAAGCGGAACCAGTGTCGGTGAAATTCACACATCAACGGATGATCCAATAGAATAATAAATGCTGAATAATAAACAATGGAACTGTGTAAATTGTAAAACACGCATGGATATTCCAATGAGAATAATAAATGCGGAATAATAAACAATGGAACCGGATCGGTGTAAAACATACGCACGAGGATATTCCAACAGAATAATAAAGAATGGAATAACAAAAGAAGATCACCAAGTATAGGGGATTCCGCATATACAGGTTATTCCAACAGAATAAATAAGAATGGAATAACATAAGGATTTCACCAAGTATAGGGTATGCCGCATATACAGGTTATGTATAGTGTAAGACCTCGAAATTTTTTTAAATAAAAAGGAATTTCCTTTATTTATTATTTTGAAATAGTAAGGGTTGATTTGATTAATGTGGATAGTTAAGGGTTAAATACGCAAATATTTCAAAATAAGCAAGTGGTTATAAAATATTCATTTTTTTGTGGGGAATATTCGTTTGGTCGTGGAATATTAAATCTTGTCGGGGAATATTCGTTTGGTCGTGGAATATTCGTCTTTGTCGGGGAATATTAAATGCGACGACAAGTGACCATGTGTGGGCCCCATGAAAGCGATTGGATGAGGAAAGCGACAAAGTTTGGGTGGTTATAAATAACTTGGCGTAGTTATTACAGATTAAGAATTGTTGGAATACCCGTTGGTTAAAATCTGATGTCTGGCGTGGTTGCCGCGATAGCTTGCGGTATTGCGAGTATTGTTGAATTATTGATTAAATGCGTAAGATGGCACTTTACTCAATAATTTTCATAGTAATTCTTTATTTGATATTTTATTTTATTGATTGATAATTCTTTGCGTTGATATTTTATATTATTGTTGTTCGATAATTGTCACTTTGCATGATATTTCCCATTATCGGATCAATAATTCATATTATTTGAATAATATTATTAGATAACATTATTGGCAATGTCTAGAAAGTTACATCTAAGGAGAGGTTTGGTCACCTAATTGCGGCGCGATGAGGAGAGATCCTTATTGGAAAGCCCCTCTTTCTGAGGAGCGACTGGTTGTCATAAATGTGATTACGTAATATTATTTGTGAATAATTAATTATTTATTCATATGATAAGGAAATATTTATTTTATATGAATATAAATGATGGATTTATTTATGTGGTTATTAATGAAGGAATTAATCTTTGAGATGTTTTATTTTGTCGGATTGGAGGTATTAAAAGATCAAATCGGTGTTATTACTGACTTATTTGTGTGAGTTATAATATTTAATCAAATAGTTGGATCGTTGTAATTTTTGAACATGTTTTACATATATAAGTTGAGTATATGTCCACAAATTTTGAGCAATTAAAAATGAGCGTATAATTTATTATGAATTTTAAGAGGTGTCGATTAGGAAAGTAGGGTTATAATTGATTTTGGTGGAAAATTCTAGAATTGAGTGGGCCCCACTTGTGGTTGGTGAAAAAAAAATGTGCTGAATTTTATTTCAAATGTGGTGGGTGGCAATAGTAGCGAGTAAAGCCATCAGTGCTTGGTCGAAAGTATAAATGCCTTGGTAAACTAACATTTTCTATAAATAGAGGGCTAAGTTAGAATTGAAAATCACACACGAAACAAAGTTTTCTCTCTTTCTCTCTCTATATTATTGGCGTATTTTGTGAGTATTTAGATACTTTGAGAGTTCTTTATTGAATCTACAAGTTTCATTCAAACATCACTTTCGACCTTTCCTCCGGAAATCTTGATTCTTTGAGGTAAGGGATATTATTTTTTTTCGTAATGATATTATTTCTTGATATCATTATCTTTGAAATGTTGATCTGATGTTTTTATCAAATTTAGAACTTTTTCATGTCGGGGTTACTATTCATGAGTTCTTATTCACGAGTTACTATTCATGAGTTCTTATTCATGAGATTCTTATTCACGAGTACTATTCATGAAGCGTGAAGATGTTTTTGTGGAATTTCTATCTTTTGGTGTCGGATTTACTATTCATGTATACGGTCTTATTCACGTATCTGACCTTTATTCACGATATCTGGCACTATTCACGTATCTGCACTATTCAAAAAAAAAAAAAAATTTCTTCTTTTTGTCAAAACATCTATACGGATACTAGCTTTGATTGTATCCATGTTTTAATCATTCTTGAATTTTACACCACTATGATTATTTTTGAGGTATTGTTGGACATGGATAAAACAAAGTACGAATCCTTAATCCTTAATCCTTGTCATTTTGTTTCTTTGGATTCGTTCTTTAAAAAATATTTTCATCATCCTCGGTCTTAAATGATGATATTATTGAATATCTTTGGCTGTAGTGCAAAGATGAATGATTCTTGAAGAATATCTTTGGCTTTGTAGTGCAAAGATGAGCAGTGTTGAGATGAATGGCCGATTGATGAATATCTTTGGCTGTAGTGCAAAGATGAATATTTGATTTGAGATGAATATTGATTGATGTTACGGGGATAAAATTTTGATGATGAATTTATTAAATTCATAGATTATAGTAGATTTCATTCTCTACGTAACTCTTACATGAATTATTATTTCATTGCGAATATTGATGCGAAACTTGTTATCTATTGTATTCTATCGATTTTTTCCTGTTGAAGACTAACGATAATTTGTTGTATATTATCTTAGTCATAATATTCTTTCTTGAGCTAGTTGAGCTCACCCTTTTCCTTGTTGTTCCATTTTTCTTCTCGGGAGGCGAGAATGTAGCGAAGTACTAGTCGAGGGGTATGGAATGAAGGTTCTAGAGAGAGTTGTTTAGTAGTCCTCACCATTTTTGTAAAATAATTTATCAATAAATGTGATGGGGATTTATTTGAGTATAGATATTGTCTAAAAGATAATATTTGTATTTAAACTCACAGTTTTACTGTTGTAATAATAAAGTTGTAGTTGTTTCTGTACCATGTATTTGACAACTTCGGAATGGGTGATGTATACCTATTTTGGGGGCGTCACGGTTGGTATCGAGCTTAGGGATATGATCTCTGGCGGAGATCGGGGAATAAACTAGGAGGGGGAGGCGAGTAAATCCTTCGCTAGTGTGTCCTACTAAGCTTATTTGTTAGTTGGTCGGTATATAGGGATATTATGTGATATATTGATTTCCTTAATTAACCCTTGTTTTATGATAGTTTTTTTAGAATGGGCTGCTTTGAGAAGCGTTAACAATGGAGTGAATGAGATCGTGGAGACACCTCTAATCGCCAACCGAGGATAATGTGATGTCGGTGAAGAAGGAATTAGAGATATCCGTGTGGTGAGTGAAGAATTGATAGTTTGCACGAGATAATCGTGAGAGGTATGGTGAGTGAGTGAAGAAGAGAAGAAGAGAAGAGGAAGAAGTACACGAAGAGAGTTTATTAGAGGTATTTTATGATCGAAATATAGAATTGCAAAATCGTATTCATGAGTTAGAAGAAGCGGGCTAAAGAATTGCGAGCGATCGTGGAGCAAAAGGATGCAACGATTCAAGCTTGTGTTACCCGATATGTGATGCTTGAGCGAAGCACTCTTTGGCGAGTATAAGATGAAAAAGTGGAATCGAAGTGAAAGAAGAAATAAGCGAGCAGTGAGAATGAGTGATGCATGGGGTAAAAATTTGCCTGATAGCGTTGATATTATGGAAAGAGATGTCAATCTAAAAAAGAAGATTTAACGATGGCGGAAGGCGTCGGCGTGACAACATCGGCACCATCAACAAATTCTAGGGAAGAAGAAGCGATCGCCGGTTAGATCTCTGAGATGTGGAGAGGAGGAGGACATATGAGGTCAAACTGTTCAAAGCCTTCAAGGTATGCTATAATTGTGGAAAAAAGAAGGACATATCGCTCGAGGTTATGCGATATCGAAACCAGATCCGGCGTGAATGGTGACTCAAAAAAGGATGTCGAGAAAAGTCAAAGTCAGCGGTTCTTGGAAGGCGTTTGTCGTGGCCGGTCAAAATCGAGGAACGACGAAGTTAGCAGGTTAGTTAATTATAAATTCTTGCGAAGTTTATACCTTACTAGAATCTGGGTTCTACCCATTCTTTTATCTCTCTCTTGCTTGCGCTCAGCGTTTGAACTTGACTACGGAGAAATTAGACTTTGACCTATTTATGGAGAATCAGTTAGGAGAAACTTTCATTACATCTGTTGTTTAGAAATCTTGTTTGATTCGAGGTTGGCACTATCACATTACATTAACCTTATTTCTATAGAGATATTTGCTTTTGATGTGATTTTAAGGTTAACTACTCATCATGCCAAATTGATTGCTTTTGTAAGGTTGTTAGTTTTCATATTCCTAAAACTTTGTTATTGAATTAAAGCAATCAAACCATTGTAATCAAACATTTTCATATCAAGCCATGAAGTCATTCGTTTATTACGGATGTCGAGTTTTCTTAGTCCATGTTATGGATTTGAATAAAGACACGTCGATTTGAATAATATTCTGTTGTTATTGATTTTCACGATGTATTTCTGAAGAATTTCTTGGCTTACTCCCAAAAGCGATATTAAATTTTGTATCAACTTTGAACCGGTACAAAACTCATTTCTAAAATCTCATATAGAATGGCTCTATTGAACTTGAGGAGTTAAAAATTCAAATATAGAATTTGGTACTGAGCCTTTATCTTGTGACTTCCTTTGTGGAATTCACTAAGCGGACTCTCTATGGGGGCGTCATATTAGATGCGATAGTAAAGCGATAGGTGTCATTGTGACGTCTTATCCAAGATTGGGATATGAGTCGCGTTGAGAGCAACCTAAGTCGATAATCGAAATCGTAGCTTTTCAGGCTTAGTTGGTTATTATCGGAGATTAGTTGAAGGATATTCTCGAATCGCTATTCCATTATCATGACTAACTTGTAGAGATACAAAATTCGAATGGAGCGAGGAATGTGGGAAGAGCTTGAAGAACTCGAGAGGAGACTCATTTCGGGACATGTTACGACCATGCCATCTGGAAAAGCGAGCGTGGTAGGCGGCGTGTTGAGTAGAAGATCGTATACAAATCTGAGTACGATATTTTCAAAGACTAATTTCGTAGAATTTACAAATAATAGAGATGGAGATGAAAACTCTAGGTACCCACGTGATGATATATGAGTATAATCGACTTTAGTTAAAGTTTTGCTCAAGCCAGCGGGCAGGCCAGGATGATCGTATGAAAAGGAAAGTACAAGAAGGAGCTATTAGGAGCGAGAATTGATGAAGAAGGAATACTTGAGTCCACTCTAGACTTTGTGTTCCTAACGACTACGATTTGAAGTACAAGATTATGATGGAGGCACACAATACACCATTTGCAATCCATCTGGAAGTACTAAAATGTATCGTGATCTTGACATACATTTTGGTGGAATAATATGAAGAGAGAGATTGCAAAGTTTATCTCGATGTGTTTAACTTGCCAGCGTGTAAAGGTAGAGCATCTAGTACCTAAGGGTCCGTTGCAACCACTTGAGATTAGGAATGGAAGTGGGAACACATTACCATGGATTTCGTTCACGGGTCTTCCTACGGTTTCTCAAGGCATCAATGCTATTTGGGTTATTGTTGATAGATTAACCAAGTCACGCTCATTTCTTTGCCGTCACGGAGACTTATTCTCTTAAGCGTCTTGCTAGTATATGCGTAAATGAGATCGTGAGGTTGCATGGCATACTGTATCCATAGTTTGAATAGTGACCCAAGATTCACTTCATGATTTTGGGTTAGAAAGCTATGGGCGCAATTTACGATTGATTTGGCATACCATCCTCAAGCGGATGGGCAATCGAGAAAGGACTACTCAAACTCTTGAAGATATATTAAAACTCGTGTCCTAGATTTCAAAAGAAGTTGGGATAAGTACTTGCCATTGGTGGAATTCTCATACAACAATAGTTATTAAACAAATATAGGCATGGTTCCATTGAAGCATTATATGGACAAAATGTCATTCTCGATATGTTGGGATGAGGTGGGTGAAGCAACATTGTTGGGACCCGAGAGTTAATACGATATGACTCAAAGAAAAGATCCAAATGATTGACAGCGTATACAAAAGCGGCACAAGATCGACAAAAGAGTTATGCGGATCTTCATCGAAAGGGCGTGGAATTTAATGTAGGGGATCATGTATTGTTGCGAGTTGCTCCATGGAAGGGAGTTACAAGATTTGGAAAGAGAGGAAAGCTCGATCCACGATTTATTGGTCCATTTCAAATTCTTGACCGAGTAGGAAATGTAGCCTATAGACTTGCGTTACCTCAAAGTATGTCTCGTGTTCATAATGTGTTTCACATATCGTACTTCGTAAATATGTGAAAGACCGAACCACGTTATAGAGTTAGAACCAGGACGAGATAGCCAGAAGACTTAGCGTATGAGGAGGTACTCAAGATCTTGGATAGGAAGGAGCATGTCCTACAGTATGAAAGGTCATACCACAAGTTAAAGTTTTGTGGAGGAATCATGCTTTATAGAGGAAATGACACAGGGAATTGGAAGCGGAAATGAAAGCGAGGTATCCTCACCTTTTGAAACACACAGTCGTCACGTCGATTTCGAGGGACGAAATTTCATAAGGAGGGAGGTTGTAAGACCGAAATTTTTTAAATAAAAAGAATTTCCTTTATTTATTATTTTGAAATAGTAAGGGTTGATTTGATTAATGTGGATAGTTAAGGGTTAAATCATAAATATTTCAAAATAAGCAAGTGGTTATAAAATATTCATTTTTGTCGGGGAATATTCGTTTGGTCGTGGAATATTAAACCGTTTGTGCCAAGAATATTCGTTTGGTCGTGGAATATTAAATCTTTGTCGGGGAATATTAAAATGACGCGGCATGACCCGTGTGTGGGCCCATAATGTAAAAGCGATTGGATGAGGAAAGCGACAAAGTTTGGGTGGTTATAAATACTTGGCGTAGTTATTTACAATTAAAATTTGTTGGAATACCCGGTGGTTAAAATCTGATGTCTGGCGCGTGGTGGTTGCCGCGATGCACGGTATTGCAGATATTGATTTGAATTATTGATTAAATACGTAAGATGGCACTACTCAATAATTTTTCACGGTGAATTCTTTATTGATATTTTATTTTATTGATTCGATAATTCTTTGCGTTGATATTTTATATTATTGTTGTTCAATAATTGTCCTTTTGCATGATATTTCCCATTATCGGATCAATAATTCATATTATTTGAATAATATTATTAGATAACATTATTTGGCAATGTCTAGAAAGTTACATACAGGAGAGGTTTGGTCACCTAATTGCGGCGCATGATGAGGAGAGATCCTTATTGGAAAGCCCTCTGCTCTGAGGAGCGACACTGGTTGTCATAAATGTGATTACGTAATATTATTTGTGAATAATTAATTATTTATTCATATGATAAGGAAATATTTATTTTATATGAATATAAATGATGGATTTATTTATGTGGTTATTAATGAAGGAATTAATCTTTGAGATGTTTTATTTTGTCGGATTGGAGGTATTAAAAGATCAAATCGGTTGTTATTCTGACTTATTTGTGTGAGTTATAATATTTAATCAAAATAGTTGGATCGTTGTAATTTTTGAACATGTTTTACATATATAAGTTGAGTATATGTCCACAAATTTTGAGCCGATTAAAAATGAGCGTATAATTTATTATGAATTTTAAGAGGTGTACGATTAGGAAAGTAGGGTTATAATTGATTTTGGTGGAAAATTCTAGAATTGAGTGGGCCCCACTTGTGGTTGGTGAAAAAAAATGTGTCTTGAATTTTATTTCAAATGTGGTGGGTGGCAATAGTAGCGAGTAAAGCCATCGGTGCGAGTTAAGTGCCTTGGTGAGGCTAACATTTTCTATAAATAGAGGGCTAAGTTAGAATTGAAAATCACACGAGAAACAAAGTTTTCTCTCTCTCTCTCTATATTATTGGCGTATTTTGTGAGTATTTAGATACTTTGAGAGTTCTTTATTGATTACAAGTTTCATTCGGCATCACTTTCGACCTTTCCTTAAATCTTGATTCTTTGAGGTAAGGGATATTATTTTTTTCGTAATGATATTATTTCTTCAATATCATTATCTTTGAAATATTGATCGATGTTTTTATCAAATTTAGAACTTTTTCATGTCGGGATTACTATTCATGAGTTACTATTCACGAGTTACTATTCATGAGTTACTATTCACGAGATTCTTATTCACGAGTACTATTAATGAAGCGTGAAGATGTTTTTGTGGAATTTCTATCTTTTGGTGTCGGATTTACTATTCATGTATACGGTCTTATTCACGTATCTCGACACTATTATTCACGATATCTGACACTATTCATAAAAAAAAAAATTTCTTCTTTTTTGTCCAAAACATCTATTCGGATACTAGCTTTGATTGTATCCATGTTTTAATCATTCTTGAATTTTACACCACTTTATGATTATTTTTTGAGGTATTGTTGGACATGGATAAAACAAAATACTGAATCCTTAATCCTTAATCCTTGTCATTTTGTTTCTTTGGATTCGTTCTTTAAAAATATTTTTCATCATCCTCGATCTTAAATGATGATATTATTGAATATCTTTGGCATTTGTAGTGAGTAAAGATGAATGATTCTTGATGAATATGAATATCTTTTATCTTTGGCAGTAGTGCAAAGATGAGCAGTGTTGAGATGAACATGTGGAGATTGATGAATATCTTTGGCTGTAGCAAAAGATGAATATTTGATTTGAGATGAATATTGATTGATGTTACAGGGATAAAATTTTGATGATGGACTGTTAAATTCATAGATTATAGTAGATTTCATTCTCTACGTAACTCTTCTATGAATTATTATTTCCGCTGCGAATATTGATCTGAAACTTGTTGTCTATTGTATTCTATCAGATTTTTCCCTGTTGAAGACTAACGATAATTTGTTGTATATTATCTTAGTCATAATATTCTTTACTGAGCTAGTTGAGCTCACCCTTTTCCTTGTTGTTCCATTTTTCTTCTCAGGAGGCGAGAATGTAGCGAGTACTAGTCGGGGTATGGAATGAAGGTTCTAGAGAGAGTTGTTTAGTAGTCCTCACCATTTTTGTAAAATAATGTATCAATAAATGTGATGGGGATTTATTTGAGTATAGATATTGTCTAAAAGATAATATTTGTATTTAAACTCACAGTTTTACTGTTGTAATAATAAAGTTGTAGTTGTTTCTGTACCATGTATTTGACAACTCAGAATGGGTGATGTATACCTATTTTGGGGGCGTCACATATAGGGTATACCACTTTTACAGGTTATTCCAACAGAATAATAATGAATGGAATAACAGAAGTTCTCTTCATGAATAAGAAAGAATAACACCCCTTACACGGGTACAACAAATAATACCCCTTACCTTAGAAGAACTGAATATTGGAAAAGTGAAGTAGCGAGAATACTTTTCTTCTTTCTCTCTATAGTTTCTCTCTCAGAGTTTCAATGAATTCGTAAGAAAATAATGAAGGAATGAGCTTTATTTATAGGAAAATGGAATGCATAGTAACTAATCCATGAACGGTCAGATTGATTTACTTGAATCGACAAATTCCATATTTAAAGCAAAATCTTTTAAATAAAATATAATATATTCTATTTATATAAAAACATTTTACTATGCAAACACTATGCAACACTATGCAAACACTATGCAACACTATGCATAATAAAATATAATATATTCTATTTATAGAATAACTTTAATAAAGTATACATTTTATATAAAAAGATGTTTACATTTTATTATGTTAATAATACGAATAAAACAAAACGTCATTATCGCTATAATAATTTATATTATTAATCGACAATAATGGAATCAAACCGAGTGACTTCTCACATAAGCATCAATAATCAATACTGGTGTGCTACTCTTGTGCACCACCGTATGACATCGTACTTTTTACTACCGAGTAGTTCAACAAGTATCCACGATGTAAAACTTCCTCCATTATTTCAATAAAATATTTTTGTCGTTTTCTCAATCCGACAATAATTCTGTTGTGGGGTCCACCAATGATTGAGCCGTTGTACGAATATTCCCTGTTAAACCGAATATTCCCCAACCAATCGAATATAATATAACCACTTGCATACTTTGTAAAATTTATAAATACTACCCACAACTATAATATTATCTCAAATTCACACCATAATATTAAAAAAATTATTTCGACAAAATATAAATCTTTATTGATAAAATCTGGGGTCTCACACGGGCTTTCCCTAGAAATCTGGTGGTCCCAACTCCTTGACCTGCTTAGTTGTGATAGACCGCGCGTTGCCATCATTTCCACCCGTATGTTGTACACGAGTCTCCCTCGTCTGATTTTTCATGAACTGCAAAAAGTTCCTAAACATTTCATCATTCATCGTTTGCTCGGTAGCATTATTTACAGGAGGAATATTGCCTTCCTGTTGCACGTTCTCCTGGTTTGTGACTAAAGGTTGTTCCACAGTCTCATACACTCCATTGTTAACGTTCTCAGCAGCCATTCTTAAATACTGCCATAAAACAAGGGTTAATTAAACAAATTAACATATCACATAATATCCATATATTATGACCAACCAACAAATAAGCTTAGATAGGACACACTAGCGAAGGATTTACTCATCTCTCCCCTCCTAGTTTTATTCCCCGATCTCCGCCAAAGACCATATCCCTAAGCTTTGATACCAACTGTGACACCCCCAAACTAGGTATACAACACCCATTATGAGTCGCCAAATACATGGTACAGAAAGCAAACTACAACTTCAATAATACAATTGTCGTGCAAAATACGACAACACCTACTGTGAGTTTAATACAAATATTGTCTTCTAGACAATATCTACACTCAAATAAGTCCTCATTACAATTATTCATACACTATTTTACAGAAATAGTGAGGACTGCTAAAACATCTTTCTAGAACCATCACTCCATACCTCGACTAGATCCTGCTATGTTCTCACCTCTTGAGAAGAAAAATGGTACAAAAAAGGAAAAGGGTGAGCTCAACTAGCCTAGTAAGGAATATTATAACTAAGATAATATAGAACAAATTATCATTAGTCTTCAACAGGGAAAAATCTGATAGAATATAATAGACAACAAGTTTTAGATCAACAAATGCAGCGGAAACAACAATCCATTAGAAGAGTCGCGTTGAGAAGGAATTCTACTATCTTCTAAGATTTAAAAGTCCATCATCAATATTATATCCCTGTAACATCAATCAATATACAACTTTAATCAAATATTCATCTTTGCACTACAAGCCAAAGATATTCATTTATATCACCAGTCGGTCAAGTTCATCTCAACACCTGTTTATCTTTGCACTATGGGCCAAAGATATTCATCAGTTAACCATTCATCTTACACTACAGGCCAAAGATATTCAGTAATATCATCATTTAAGACTGAGGAGGATGAAAAATATTTTTAAGAAAATGAATCCAGTAAGACAGAATGACAAATATTAGGAATTCGTATAACAGTTTATCCAAGATCAATAATACTTCATAATAACCAATTGTGAAGCAGAATTCAAAATAAAGATCAAAACATGGATACAATCAAAGATAGTAAGCATAATAGACATCTTGGATAAAAAGAAAAAAAATTCATTTTTTAGTGAATAGTGCCGTATTCGTGAATAGTGTCGTATACGTGAATAGTAACCCCGACACAAAAAGGTAGAAATTCCACAATAAAATTCATAACAATATCTCAGCATAACGATATTGGAGAAAATAATATCATTTAAGAAGAAAATAACATCCCTTACCTCAAAGAAAGCGAAGACTTGAATGAAAGGTCGGAAGTGATCTTTGAATGAAACTTATCTTTGAAAGAACTCTTAAAGTATCTAAATACTCACAAAATATGCTCGATAATATAAAGAGAGAAAGAGAGAAAACTTATGTTTCTGGTGTGATTTTCAATTCTAACTTAGCCCTCTATTTATAAGAAAATGTTAGCACGTCGAAGCAGACTTGACCTGCTACCTGATGGCTTTACCTGCTACTATTTTCACCCACCACATTTGAAATAAAATTCAGCACATTTCTTCACCAACCACAAGTGGGGCCCACTCAATTATAGAATTTTCCACCAAAATCATTTATAAACCTAATTTCCGAATCTGTCACCTCTTAAAATTCATAACAAATCATTCGTTTATTTTTAACGGTTCAAAATTTGTGGACATATACTCAACTTATATATGTATAACATATCCAAAAATCACAACGATCCAACGGTCGGATTAAAAATTATAACTCATGCAATATATCGTAAAAATACTGATTTGATTTTTAATACCTCCATTCCGACAAAAATACTAATAAAATACCTAAACATTAATTCCTTCAATTATAACCACATAAATAAATCCATCATTTATATCCGCATCAAATAAATATTTTCTTATTATATAAATCAATAATTAATTATTCACAAATAATATTACAGAATCATAATTATGACAACCAGGCCGTTCCTAGGAAAGAGGGGGCTTTCCGATAAGGATTTCTCCTTACTGGCGCGCAATTAATTGACCAAACCTCTCCTTAGACAAAACTTTCTAGACATTACCAATAATGCTATCTAATAATATTATTCAAATAATATGAATTATTAATATGATAATGGGAAATACTGTGCAGTGATAATTATTGAAACAACAATAATATAAAATATCAACGCAGCAATTATTGAATCAATAAAATAAAATATTGAATAGAAACTACTGTAACAATTATTGAGTAGTGCCTTCTTACGTAAGGATCAATAATTTAAAAATAATGTGCAATACTGTGTGCTACTGTGCAACCACACATATTACTGTATTTTTAACCACCGGGCATTCCAACAGTGTTAACGGTAACTACTACGCTGTTATTTATAAAAACTCATACTTTGTCGTTTTCCTTCATCTAACCGTTTTCAGTTATGGGGCCCACAAATGGCTGGTCATACGAATATTCTCCGACAACAAGAATATTCCACGACCAAATGAATATTCCCCGACAGAAATGAATATTCTATAACCAATTGCTTATTTTGCAAAATTTGCACATTTCACCCATAACCAAAGTATTATATCATATTAACACATTATTAATTTAGAATAATGAATTGAGAAAATTCAATTTTATTTATAATAAGTTGGGGTCTTACAGTGGTAACACGGATGTCGGGGGGTGCCTAACACCTTCCCTCCGCATAATCAAGCTCTCGAACCCAAATGAATCTCGATTTCACAAACCCGTTTAGTAGTGTCACATCACTGGGTCAATGTGTAAACCTTTTCTTGGTTGCGTTGGTGTAACCAGTTAAAAACACCAACTGGCGACTCTTACAGTCAAATCGTCGACACATACATGTCGGACCTTTTTTCACTTGTTTTTTTAAACAAATCTCACATAACATGAGAACACCAAAGAACAAGAATAGAAAAGGGACAAATAAAAATCCTGACATCGACAAGTGGCGACTCTGCTGGGGACTCTAGTAAGAGGGCTTAAGCCGCTACTACAAGCTTTTCAAATCTGTTATATACTTGTGTGTGAATGTTGCATTTACATTTTTTTGATGAATGTGTACGAATGCATTTTACTTACTGCACTGTAATATATCTATCTGTGATATTAGTGCTTCGCACATGTCATCATTTTCATAAACGGTGAGACACGTTGTATGTGAATATATGTTGTGTGGTTCCTCCACCAGGAGGCTATCTAGTTGGTGTTTGATTACTGGACTTGTAGGGAGACTAATTCCAACGAGGCTTAGGAAAGGCACCACCCAGATTCGCTCTAGTTGAAAGACCGGATTAACTTCTCGTCAAGTAGATTGCGATGATCTGGGAACCTTCGTGCCAAAAATCCGCGAGAGTAAACCTAAGATAGGTCAGCCTCTGATAAACCAAACGTGGAGGAAAGTCTCTTCATGTTTTCCTTTATCGATTACTTGTAAAAGCATTTACTTGTAAATATCATTTCATGTCAATCCATCGTAATGGAAAATATGAAGAAATATGTGCACATGCATTTTTGAAATTAGCATGCTATCCTATATTACAAAATAGCTAACATCTCTTTTGTAGAATAATATTCCTAACACAGATACCTCACATAGCATGTAAACATTTACATTATACCTAAAGACTAAATTATATAAGTTTTTTGTAGGGAAATAATTGGGCCTGTTACCCGCTCAAAATCCAAAAAGACCACGAGCCTATAACCAATCATGTCTTCTTCTGACCAGTCTAATCCTGTTTCTTGAGAAGAATTTGACAGATTAAGTAAACAAATTACAAATTTGGTTGTTCTGCTTAAAGAATTGCATCAGTCTACTCAGGGCCCAAAGATGCCTATAGATACAAAATCCTCTACACAAGGAGGACCTCAAGGTTTGGATAAAACAAATTCGGAACCTCAGTTGCATACGACCAACAAAGACCCTGAAAACACCCATCTCAAAGGAGATACAGATACCGGTGATATTAGGAAGAAGGTCCTTCAAATGGAAGAAACCATCTGTTCTATCAAGGGGATTGGAGCATATGGGAGTGTTTCATATGCTAACCTTTGCATATTCCCTGGTGTTCATTAACCAGAGAAATTTAAAACCCCTGACTTTGAAAAGTATAATGGATTGGGGAATCCTTACACACATTTGAAAGTGTTCATTGGAGAACTTTGATCTTACGCAGAAAATAAGAAGCTCAGAATGCAGCTATTTCAGAAAAGTCTGACTGGAGAAGCCCATTCATGGTATACCAGATTAGACAACTCAAAGATCCATAGCTGGGAAGAGCTAGCTCACGCCTTCCTTACTCAGTACAACTTCTAGTCTCAGATGGCTCTTGGCCGGTATCAGATTACCAAGGTCAAGAAATAGTCCAATGAGTCTTTCAGAGAGTATGCTCAAAGGTGGAGGCGCCTTGCTGCTCAAGTTATTCCCTCTATGACGGAATCAGAAATTGTCATGACCTTCATAGAGATACAAGAAACTCATTTCTATGAGAGAGTCTTAGCTGGTATTGGCAAACCATTTTCTGAAATGATCAAACATGGAGAGATAGCTGAGATAGTGTTAAATTCAGGAAAGATTCAAGACCTAGCCGCTCTTAAGGAAGTTGCTGAGCACATCCAGTCCGGAACTTATGGAAACAACCCCCGGAGGGTCCATTAAAAGAAAGATGAGGATGTTTCCTTGATACTACAAGGTCAAAGAGCCAATCAGAATATGCCTATATAGAGAAGAAACTACTCCCCTTTTCAAGCACAGTCTTCAAACCCTCCATTGCCTAAAGGTGGAGAAGGAAAGCGGCCTCGAACGTTCATGATGAGTGAGTTTTATACACATTAATTAAGTGTATTTGAGCTTAATCTTTTGGTTGATTTTAAGATTTTGGGTCTATTAATGCATGTTTTATATTGTTTTGTAGGAATTGGGACAAAAGTTACTTGGATCGACGTTCGGGGTGACTAAATTCGCGTTTTCCGCTTGCCATTTACACAGTAGTCACTTCAGAGCCAATTTCAGTATTTCTTCGTACCTTATTTTGAAAAACTTAAAGAATGAAAATTGTAGATCTACGTCTTCTCTTTCCGAAACATCTTGAATCATCAAAATCAAAGTTCAGACGAAGAAGTTATGGCCATTTTCCCAAAGGACATCGGAGTAGAAAATTTCCAAAAATGGGGCCAGCACCGGGGCGCCCAAACCAAGGATATTTGAAGCAGAGGGCCTTTGGGGAGCGATGTTAGAAGGCGTCGTGCCCAGAAAGTGGGCTGGGAAGATTTTGGTGAGGCTTGGACGTATTTTGGGGCGAATTGTGACACCTTTTTGACTCCAAATTGGATTAGGTTTGTTGTTAAGCTAAAAATTGGACTTGTAACCTATAAATACATGATGTAAGACATAAAATAAGGGAGATTACATAGATTAGACTAGATAAAACACTCCATTAGATTAGAATATAAACCCTAGTTCTTAATTAGCCATTGGAGATTGAAGCAAATTGAAGAACACTGGAGATCAAGAACAAGAGCAAGAGGGGAGTATCAGATTTGCTGACAACAAATTTTATTCTCTTATCTTATCATACTTTTATCTTTTAATGTCTATTCAGTTGTGGATTCTTGGTTTTAATTCATTAATTATGAACTAACTCTTTTATTAAGATTTCAATTGAACCTTTTATGAGTATAAATTAGTTATTCATTTTATTCCAATTATTTGTGTTGAAGTGAATTGTTTATCTTGCCTTGCATTTATTGATTAATTATTTGGCCAATAATTACCTTGTTACTCTATAAGGAATTGAAAGAGGAAATCTAGGGTTAGAACTGGGTATGATAACATGTGACTTAGTTATTTGCATGGTGAATAATTAGGTTTGTGAATTGAATGGAAATATATGTTCACCGCATGTAACACGTAAGGAATTGGGATTGAAGGAGTTTAATTCAATTGTTTTGCATAGGAATATAGCAAGATTAATCTGGATTAAATAGAAGTCAATTGATCACTTGGAAAAGGGCTTTTAGCATTTAAGAATTCCTGTTAACAATTCAGTAGGTATAATAATTAGGATAATTGGATAATTAATTTATAGTTCATAATTGGGGATATTGAAGCCTTAATCTTTATTTATCTGAATTCATTCGTTGAGTCTTAATCTTTATTTATTTGAATTAATTTTAGAGGAATCTAGTTTTAATTGATTAATTTAGTTTTCTTAATTAGAAAAATCACAATTTACGATTGTTTAAATAAAATTGATTTGGTTAAGAGTTAGTAATTGGTAATTTTTATTAAATAATTCCTCGTGGGAACGATACTTTCTAATCACTTTATTACTTGTTGATCGTGTATACTTGCACTTATTCATTGATTGCGAAATCGACCAACAGTTCACACCCTTAGGGGATTTGCTTGAGAATATTCTTACTCTTCTGATTACTCAAAAGAAAATCACATAGGTAACGGTGAGATCGTGGTTACCATACCAGAACAACCTCATGTGCAAGACAACCCTCTTCCTCAACACAAAGAAGAAGAGGTCAATATGATTAGTTGGAACAGTGGACAGAGTTTTAATTTTAATGATGAATCATCCCAGACCATCAAAGACGGTGTTAACAGATGGGATTACGCAAAGTTCCAATTTTCTATGGAACGAATGATGAAGGCTCTTTGTAAGCAAGTTGAACAATTGGCAGAACTGGTGATTCATCAGCATCAAGTCACACGCCAGTTAGTCAGCCAGGAGCATGCCTGTCTCCTTTGTTTTGTTATGAATGTTCCATCATCACCTTCAGAAAATGAAGCACTAGAGGACAAGGTTGCAAAGAGATCAAGTACTAAAGCCCGTCGGGATTTTTCCAATAGAAGGGAATTTACATAACTGGGCTAACCTATGGAGGAGATATTTCAGATGCTAATCAACGAGGGAAGAATCACCTCCCTTCTACCTCGAATTAATCCCCATTCAAGACGGTTCAACTCTGATGGAGTATGTCAATATCATTCACATTCTCGCGGTCACAGCACAGAAGAATGCTAAGCACTCCGCCACCTTATTTAGAATCTAATTGACAGTGGTGTCCTGCAATTAGTAGACGATGACACTATGCTACTCGAGAGTGGGAATACCTATCCTACTAAGTGGAAGGGGCTAGTAGCAATTATATCCGCTGAGACTAATGAGACTGTCGGGCCAATTCCCATACAAGCAATTCAACCCAAAGGTAGTGACACTCCTTTGAAAGTGGCTGCACCAGAGCCAATTCGCTTACCATTCAGACCACAATATCATGTTATCAGCTTACAAAAAGTCCCATGGAATTATGGAGAAGATAAAGGATCCACGTCTCATACTACTGCTACAGTGTCGAAGGAAAATCCATTATCTTCCTCAGAGGGTGATGAACCCTACCATAAAAGCAAAGGGGAAGATTCCCATAGAGAAGATTGAGAAACTCCTCCGCAATATGGGCCATAATGAAGCCAAGGAGGTTTTAAGCTTAAGAGAAGCTCCACATCAAATCTCAATACTAGACTTGGTTTTCTCTTCCGAGGATCACAGGAAGATCTTACTGAAGGTTTTGGAAGAAGCCTACTTGCCAAAATCAGTGGATGTGGAAAAATTTTAACATTTGGTTGATCACATTTTTAACAACAATGTGATATCTTTCACTGATGACGACATACCGCCTGAAAGGACCGGTCATTGCAAGCCATTGCACATTACAGTTTTGTCCTCCGGGTATATGTTAGCTGGAGTTTTGATAGACGGAGGTTCGTCTCTGAATATATGTCCTTATGCCACTTTGGTGAAGATGAACGTCAATCTCAAACGGATCCGAAGTAGCCATACGGTTATCAAAGCTTTTGATGGATCCCGACGAAATTTTGTCGGAGAGATTGAGCTGCTAATTGAGATTGGTCCGCATAAATTTTTCATATCTTTTCACGTTCTCAAGATAGATTCAGGATACAACCTGCTGTTGGGAAGACCATGGATCCACATGGCTGGAGTCGTCCCTTCTACACTTCACCAACAAATTAAATATATTATTAACAATAGCCTAGTCACTGTCAACGCTGAGCCAGAATATCTTGAACAAGGAAACATACCACTCATCAGCTTCAATTTAGAAGTTGAGCCGGCCAATTTCATACTTTGGAAGTGAGCAACACGCAATACCATCCTATTGGAGCTCCACTCCCCGTACCCAAGATTTCTATCGAAGTGATGGCAACTACACAAGAAATGATATCATTGGGTCATCAGCCTGGACAAGGGCTGGGTAAAAATCATCAGGGTATTAATCACCCAATTCAAATGTCAAGTCAAACCGGGACAGCCGGACTAGGCTATTCTTCCAGTTCCAGTCAGAGGAATCCTCATAAGTACAAGCAGATTCCTTAATCTTCTGCCACACGACGATTATCTCCACTTGCAACTCCTGAGCCTATACAGTCTCCGGTAAAGGTGCCAGCCCATGTTATGGCTATGCTATTTCCCAAACCAGTACCGGTTAAAGCAAAAGAAGTGCTGATTCCTGATCCCGAAGTGGAAGAGAGGGAACAAAAACGTAAACAAGACATCGCTTTGATGATGTCAGGTGTAACGCCCCCATATCTATACTTCCATGGTATCCGATATGGTGCTTACTATGAATCGATATATAATGCATTTAAATCTATACACCCATGGTATCTGATTATAAGATTACATTAAATAGAGGGACTATCGAGATATAATTCCATAGATCCAAAATTCACAAAGATCCCATAATGAGATGTCAATTCTCAAGAGAACTATTACTGTGTTTGGATACCCTCACTTGGATATATGAACTGTATATGTGACTAGAGTCTATCTATCCAAAATTCAGAGTACTAGTAATAACATGAACATTCCATATTACTAATACCCTCACCTAGATGTATAGTTTAAGCCAAACAAATTTATATTATCGTATCGATAATAACTATCTATCCGAAATTCAAAGTATCAATAACAACATGAATAATCCATGTTATTAATACCCTCACTCAGATAAATAGTTCCCAAGGATCTCAACTAGATTCAAAGAATTCTAATTTTACATCTATATATGTAAGAAAACACGGTTGCAAAAATAAAAGATGATATATATATATATATATATATAATATTAAGATTCAATTACATGATTCTCATAATGAGTTTCTTATTACAAGGTATTTAAATAGACAAGAATATAATCTAATCTATGTAGGGACGCTTCCCTTTATCTACTCCAGATGTTCCAGGGTTACCATCTAAAACTACAAAGGGAATAATTTACAAGGGTGAGCTATGACATGCTCAGCAAGTTTTGTATTTATAACAATATATGATTTGAAGAAATACAACAATTCAAAGTTTGACTGATAGTTGTCACCATTTCTCTATGGATTTAAATTTCTGTCAGTCACACAGACTTAGAAATTTTATTCAGATATGAGATAGGGGATCAGCCTATTCAACATCCTAGGAGTATGCATCTCATCCTACCAGTGCTCAAATGCACCGAACTTAGTGTTAATATATTATCGACTAAAGATCCCATACGGGATGCCCAACTTCAGATTAGGATGTTGTAGACACTCGAAATCTTTTGCACGCTTGTTACTGACATTGTAGGAGGGAAGATTCTTCTTTTAGAGATAACCCTCGAAGACAGCTGACATCCATTCTGAATACTACCCGAAGTTTAGTTCCAACCCGGAACACAAACCGGGAACATCAGTTCCAACCCGGAACATAAATCGGGAGTGTCATTTCCAATTTCGGAGATAACCCCGAGGTATGTAGATCAAAAGACCGACAACAACGCCGGAGATGATAGTTCTGTCTCAGTGATAACACCGTGACATTCAGTTCCAGTCCTAGAACCAACACTAGGAGTAGCGACTTCATCCTTGGTGATAGCCCCAAGGGATGCTTTTGCAGTTCCAGCCATAACTCGGGAATTGTTTGTTTCAAAAACATACGATCAGCTTCAAGCTCATACCTCTTGTCGAGGCACTCATACCTCAAACCCAGAGCTAACAAGGGGCAGACAGGCACACCCACAGATGACAGTGAGGCATACAAACTAGCAGTCCAATCTCAGATGTAACCCTTAGCAACGTTTGCTTTTCGCATAAACCGGCGATAACACCGATGAGGAGTTAAAACGTCGTCTTAATGCCTCAACGTTTTCTCTCACAAGATGATATCGCAGCATACCAACAAGTAGTCCAATCTCACATGTAACCATGAACAACGTCTATTTTCAACTCAAACCGGCGATAACCCCGGTGAAGAGTCAAACGTCATCTTGTCTCTTCAACACCTGCACGTCGTCTCAACACTTCAAACATACATACATCCAACAATGTCCCACAAGAATTGAGGAGTAACAATCCCGAGTGACTATTACGTGTGGCAGTACTTTGGATAGAATTTGAAGCTTAAAGACCATGGACATAGACCCCTCTTCCTGACTTCGTACAACCTCTAATCCATGTCATTGCGTAACTCTCGACACAAGCGGTGTGAAGAAGGTCAGATATACCTCGTTCGAATGCTCGGATTGAATTTTTACAAATTCGAGCGAACATTACAGTGCATGAGTGCACGTACTTCGAGACGACGGGACCTGCAAGGTTCGGATGCACCACGACCATTGCAGCAGTACAATCAGCATTGCCGCAGTGTACTGCTACCATCACCTATAAATATGAGCCTTGGGGTCAGCTATTTTAAGGGGAGAAGGAGAGGAAAATGCGAGGAAGCCCTGTCCATTTTACTCTATATACACATCTTTTGAGTGTTTCCTCATCTTTAAACACTTGTTAGCTCACATATAGCTATCTTTTATCTGGCGAGAGCTGAGTGTTTAACCATTTAAAGTCATAGAAGTCTACATTGGCAGCCCACTATAAGCCTTCTCACATTATATAAAGCCTTCTCTCATATTAGCACACACTGTTATACACATTGAGAGTCATGTTGTGTGCGTTTTCCCGGACTTCGGTCCGTGGTTTTCATTTCTGTCTGTATATATATACATATTTCATATATGGACTAACATTATCGAGTTATGCCTCGATTGAGCCTAGACTTCAGTCTGGAGCGTTTATTGCTTATATATATATACTTATATATATAATTGTTGTCAGACATATCTGATGAGCCTGGATTTTACATCCGGAGCATTTACTTGCTTATATATATATATATATATATATATATATACTTATATATATAACTGTTGTCAGACATATCCGATGAGCCTAGATTCACATCCAGTGCATTTAATGCTTATATATATATATATATATATATATATATTTACATTCTGTCAGCACGGAGTTTACTTCGTGGCCTTTTACGACTTTTATTTACATTTTCGTCTCGCCTGGAGTTTACTGTGGCGATTGATCTTTTTACGACTTTATTTATATTTCATCCTTCCTGGAGTTTACTTCGTGGCAGTTGATCGCTTTTACAACTTTATTTACATTTCGTCGCACCTGGAGTTTACTTCGTGGTTGTTGATCACGTTCATTTATATATGTAGGGGTTCGGCACATAAAACACAGCAGAGATAGAACAATTCAAAGCAATTTCGGAAACCCAAAAACAGGATCCATGCGAAACAGAAATTAATCCAGTGGTTTAGAAATTATACCGATTATTTCGGTTGAATCGATGCGGTCGAATCTCTAACGCAATTCAAACGGACTGTGACACTACGGTATCCACATGAATGCTCCACACGAATCGTTCTACGATCTGCAGAAGAAGGAATTGCGGTACTAGCCACCAAAAGGAATGGATTTTCTATTTTTCTCTAGTCTCTCTCTAAGAGCGGCTAGGGTTTTTGTTTTTGATTATGATGTAACCCTAAGTAGCTGCTATATATCATATATATAGTAGTTCAAAGGAATTAATCAAATTAAGTCTTAATTAATATACATATATACAAATTATCCTTTTAATTTAAATTCGTGATTTAAATACTATTAATCATATTAGTATATTTAAATCCTTCAAATTTAAATTAATTCCATTTTAAATTACGTTCTATGTGTGTGACCCTATAGGTTATTATTACGTTGGCAATAATTTTAAAATCATATTATAAAATTATAAAAAGTGAGCGGCATCTAGTAATGCATTACTGCTACCCAAGTAATAATAAGATCGATGATTCGATGCAACCTTTTTGTGACCAATGTTTCAATGTAATTTAATCCTTTTAACCTTAATATCCTAGATTAAACTCGAGTCATGGAATGTGTCATACTCTTCATAATTTATTCAGAGTTTTCTTGATCAATGAGTAGACTATATGAAACAAATCACTATTTGAGCATGGCCATGAATTTCATAGTCCTACTCAATCAAGAGGCCTATGGATATCACCCCTAATATATAGGAGGGTTAAATTCCATCTAGATCACTCATATTCCTCACACGATTCATGATGTACCCAATAATCACCTTTATAGTCCACCCTATTAAAGGTGACATTTGATGATATCAAAGTACATAAATTCTCGTGTAGTAATATAGTGATTTTAGGTCGGAGGACCATTACATTATTGTCACTATGAGAATTTCTAATGACACTTCGCATAATGCTCCACATAGAATTCTCATGTTGGGTCTGTCCAGTACATCATTCTCTAACATGTACCTATGCATTAACTTAATATCTCATATATTTATGACCAATGAGATTTGGTCATCAGTCAACCCACATACTAGTCTCAATGCATCATTGTTGTCCCATCAACAATGATACTCAACTAGGGACATTTAAGAACAATGATACTAATTATAATTATATAATCTCATGTTCAAGTCACATACTTGAAACTATATAATTTGTATCACTATTCTAAGGAATTTTATTATGTTAACAATTATATAACGCAGTAAATAAAACCATAATAAAATCATTCATTTATTCAATCAAATATAATATCAAAACGTTAAGCAATTATATCAAATAATTGGCCTCTAGGGCATAAACTCTAACAATATATATTTACCGTTTTTATATATTTACATTTCCAATCCCCCATGGAGTTGCTTCATGGTGGTTGATTATAATCAGATATATATATTTATGACTTATATATATATATATATATATATATATATATATAATCGCCATCGCTTTCCATACAAATTGCGGTATTATGTGAGCCTAGGAATCATGTGATCACATATTTAGTCTACTGAATTTAGATTCGGTTCCCATGATGGACATTTTTCAGCTGTAAGAAGCTTGTACATTATTTTACAAAGGTATTCAATTTCCTTGGATGGTCATTATGCCCATGAAGAGTTCTAAGATCTTTCAGATATTATTTTCTCGAGAATGCTTCGCATCTCGAAAATAAAAGCAAACAAGTCGAACATTTAATAATAAAATGGAAGTATCAAAGGCCTCAATTACTATTTAGCATAGGGTTTGAAAAACCTCTTTTACAAAACGTCATTGCTATATCTTGTTTAAAACTGAATTTTTCTATAAATTCAAACCCTATGTATATAGGTGCGAATGTGGTACAACACTACTTCCAAATAATTGCACATTGATCCACACACACACACATACATTCATATAACAGTTTCTTTGAAAAGTGGCGGTCACCGTGGTAACACGGATGTTGGGGGGTGCCTAACACCTTTGCTCCGCATAATTAAGCCCCCGGACCCAAAATGAATCTCGGTTTCATAGACCCGTTTAGCAGTGTTAAATCACTGGGTCAATGTGCAAACCTTTTCGATTGCGTTGGTGCAACCAATTAAATACACCAATTGATGACTCTTAAAGTCAAATCGTCAAAATTATACATGTCGGACCTTTTTCACTTGTTTTTTCAAACAAATCTCACATTAACATGAGAACACCAAAGAACATGTAACGAAAAGGGACACTCAAAAATCCCGACGTCGACAGGTGGCAACTCTGCTGGGGACTCCGGTAAGAGGTCTTAAGCCGCTATTACAAGCTTTTCAAAATTGTTATATGCTTGTGTGTGAATGTTGCATTTACATTTCTGATGAATGTGTACGAATGCATTTTTATTTACTGCACTGCTAAATATCTATTTGTGATATTAGTGCTTCTCACATGTCATCATTTTGCATAAACAGTGAGACACATTGTATGTGAATGTATGTTGTGTGGTTCCTCCATCAGGAGGGTATCCTGTCGGTGTTTGATTACTGGACTCGCATGAAGAATAATTCCACCGAGTCTTAGGAAAGGCACCACCCAGATTCGCTCCAGTTGAAAGACTGGATTAACTTCCCTTCAAGTAAATTGCAATAATCTGGGAACCTTCATGCCAAAAAGTCGCGAGAGTAACGCTAAGATAGGTTAACCTTTGATAAACCAAAAGCGGAGGAAAGTCTCTTCATACTTTCCATTTTCAATTACTTGTAAAAGTATTTACTTATAATTTTATTCAATGTTCATCCATATGTAATGGAAAATATGAAGAATATATATGCATGCATGCATGTTATCAATTAACAACTGGTTTTGCAGGACAAAAATTCCTAAAATGGACATGTTATGATAACATTTACATTACCCTAAAGACTAAACTATATAAGTTTTTTGTTGGGAAATAATTGGGCCCGTTACCAGCTCAAAATCCAAAAAGGCCACGAGCCTATAACCAATCATGTCTTCTTCTGACCAGTCTAATCCTGTTTCTCAAGAAGAATTTGACAGATTAAGTAAACAAATTACAGATTTGGTTGTTCTGCTTAAAGAATTGCATCAGTCTACTCAGGGCCCAAAGATGCCTACACATACAGAATCCTCTACACAAGGAGGACCTCAAGGTTTGGATAAAACAAATTCGGAACCTCAGTTGGATACGACCAACAAAGACCCTGAAAACACCCATCTCAAAGGAGATCCAGACACCGGTGATATCAGGAAGAAGGTCCTTCAAATGGAAGAAACCATCTGTTCTATCAAGGGGATTGGAGCACATGGGAGTGTTTCATATGCTAACCTTTGTATATTCCCTGGTGTTCATTAACCAGAGAAATTTAAAACCCCTGACTTTGAAAAGTATAATGGATTAGGGGATCCTTACACACATTTGAAGGTGTTCATTGGAGAACTTTGATCTTACGCAGAAAATAAGAAACTCAGAATGCAGCTGTTTCAGAAAAGTCTAACTGGAGAAGCCCGTTCATGGTATACAAGATTAGACAACTCAAAGATCCATAGGTGGGAAGAGCTGGCTCACGCCTTCCTCACTCAATACAGTTTTCAATCTTAGATGGCTCCTGACCAGTATCAAATCACCAAGGTCAAGAAATAGTCTAATGAGCCATTTAGAGAGTACGGTCAAAGGTGGAAGCGCCTTACTGCTCAAGTTATTCCTTCCATGACAGAATCAGAAATGGTCATGACTTTTATAGATGTACATGAAGCTCCTTTCTATGAAAGAGTCTTAGCTGGTATTGGCAAACCATTCTCTGAAATGATTAAGCACGGAGAGATGGCTGAAATGGGATTGAAGTCTGGTAAAATTCAAGACCTAGCCGCTCTTAAAGATGTTGCTAAGCACATCCAGTCCGGATCTTATGGAAACAACCCCCGGAGGGTCCATAAAAAGAAAGAGGAGGATGTTTCCTTTATACTACAAGGTCAAAAAGGTAATCAAAGCATGCCTATGCAGAGGAGAAACTACTCCCCTTTTCCAGCACATTCTTCAAACCCTCCATTGCCTAAAAGTGGAGAAGTAAAGAGAGCTCGAACGTTAACACCCTTAGGGGACTTGCTCGAGAATATTCTTGCTCTCTGACTGCTCAGAAGAAAATTACACATCTTCTTCCACCAGCCAACCCTAATGGGAAGGCTTTTAATGCTACTCCGAAGTGTGCTTATCATGTCGGAGCACCTGGACATGATACTCAAGATTGTTGGGCCTTGAAACACAAGATTTAAGATCTAATAGACAATGATGAGATCGTGGTCACCAAACCAGATCAACCTCATGTGCAAGACAACCCTCTTCCTCAACACAAAGAAGAAGAGGTCAACATGATCAGTTGGAGCACTGGACAAGGTTCCAATTCTAATGGCGAATCATCCCAACCCATCAAAGATGGTGTTGACAAATGGGATTATGAAAAGTTCCAGTTTACCATGGAACGAAAGACGAAAGCTCTTTGCAAACAAATTGAGCAATTGGCAGAACTGGTGACCCACCATCATCAAGTCACACGCCAATTAATCAGGTAGGAACATGCCTATCTCCTTCCTTTTGTTATGAATACCTCTTCACCACCTTCAGAAAGCGAAGCTATGGAGGATAAGGTTGCAAAGAGAGCCAATGCTAAAGCCCGTCAGGATTTTGCCAATCATAGGGAATTTACCCATCTTGGCCAATCTATGGAGGAAATACTTCAGATGTTGATCAACGAAGGAAGAATTAATTTCCTTCTCCCTCCAATCAATCCCCGTTTAGGACGGTTTAATTCTGATGAAGTGTGTCAATATCATTCACATTCTCACGGTCACAACACAGAAGAATGATGGGCACTCCGCCATCTCATTCAGAATCTTATTGATAGAGGTGTCCTGCAAATAGCAGATGATTACACTGTGCAACTTAAGGGTGGGAATGCATGTCCTACCAAATGGAAGGGATCAGTAGCAGTTATATTCGAAGTGGATGATGAGACTGTCAAAGTATTTCCCAAACAACCAATTCAACTCAAAGGAGCTGACAATCCTGTTAAAGTGGCTGCACCAGAGCCAATTTCTTTACCTTTCAGACTACAATATCCTATTGTTAGCTTACACAAAGTTCCATAGAATTATGGAGAAGCTGAAGGATCCACGTCTCATAATACTGCTACAATATCGAAGAAAAATCCACTTTATCTTCCTCAATGGGTTATGAAACCTATTTGTGAAGCAAAGGGGAAGATTCCCATTGAGAAGATTGAAAAATTCCTCCGCACTATGGGTCACAATGAAGCCAAAGTTGTTTTAAGCTTGCGAGAAGCTCCAAACTAGATTTCAATACTGGACTTGGTTTTTTCTTCTGAGGATCATCGGAAGATCTTACTGAAGGTTTTGGAAGAAGCCTACTTGCCAAAATCAGTGGATGTGGAAAAATTTCAACTTTTGGTTGATCACATTTTCAACAAAAATGTGATATCCTTCACTGATGACGACATACTGCCTAAAGGGACCGATCATTGCAAGCCATTGCACATTGCAGTTTTGTCTTCCGGGTATATGCTAGCTGGAGTTTTGATAGATGGAGGCTCATCTCTAAATATCTATCCTTATGCCACCTTGGTAAAGATGAATGTCAATCTCAAGCGAATCCAAATCAGCCATACTGTTATCAGAGCTTTTGATGGATCCCGACGAAATGCCTTCGAAAAGGTTGAGTTGCCAAATGAGATTGGTCCAAATACATTCAATGTATCCTTCCACGTCCTCAAGATATATTCAGGATACAACCTGCTATTGGGGAGACCATGGATACACATGTCTGGAGCCGTTCCCTCCACGCTACATCAACAACTCAAATACATTATCAACAACAGTCTAGTCACTGTCAACGCTGAGCTTAAATGTCCTGGACAAGGAACTCTACCAATTATAAGCTTCAATTCAGAAGTTGAACCGGTCAGTTTCCATACTCTGGAAGTGAGTAACACGAAATACCATTCTATTGGAGCGCCACTTCCCGTACCCAAGATTTCTGACGAGGCTATGTCGGCCACTCAAGAAATGATGTTATTTGGTCATCAACCTGAACAAGGGCTTCGTAAAGATAATCAGGGTATCAAGCACCCTATCCAAATGTCTAGTCAAATTGGAACAGCTAGGCTAGGATATTCGCCAGCCTGCACACGGGAATCCTTATAAAGCACAAGCGAGTGTTCCTCAAGCTTCAACAAGACGCGGCGATTTTTTATACCTTTACCTCATGAGTTGATGCAATCTCCAGTAAAGGTTCCAGCCCATGTTGTGGCTATGCTGTTTCCGAAACTAGTGCCAATCAAAGCAAAAGAGGTGCTGATTACTGATCCCGAGGCAGAAGAAAAGGAACGGAAACGTAAACATAACCTTGCCTTGATGATGGCAGGCATACGCGTCATTGTTCATGATGAACATACAAACAGATACACCCCAGACGATGATTGCCCTGATGTCATGGTTATCGTTAGGGAAAAGGAGGAGAATGACGATCCTTAAATCACTGTAGTCCTTCTGGACTTTGCCCTCGACAATTGGAGCAGCACTCCATGCATTGGTCGACGAGGGTAAAATGGGCAGAAAATCCCTCTGCCTTGTAGATAACTTTAATTTCTTGCTTTCCTTTCCAGTACTAGAAGTTATTTTATCAAGTACATCCTAACACTTTTGTATAATCGAACAGTTGCATATATTAAGTGAAAGCATCTTTTGTTTCAGGACTCTGAATTTAGATGTTCCTGTACTTGATGATGAGGTGCCTTCTCTCCACAGGGGTTGTAACTTTGATGCAAAGTTGGACTCAGACTTGATTGACATACAAGAGGACATTGAGACACCTCAAGAGATTAAGGAATGGGTCACAGACAAACCCAAAACCAATCTTAATCAAACCACTTCTTTCAATCTTGGAACCTTCGACAACCCTAAGCTAATCTAAATTGGTTCAGACCTTAGCAAAAATCAGCAGAATGACATGGTTACACTATTAACCCAATTCCAGGATGTGTTTGCATGGTCTCATAAAGACATGGTTGGTTTGTCCACTGACATTGTTCTTCATCGCCTTCCCATTAAAGAAGGATTCAAGCTAGTTAGGCAAAAGCTCAGGCGATTGAAACCTGAGTGGAGTTTAAAGGTTAAAGAAGAAATTGTGAAACAATTTCAAGCTGGCATTATCATGGTGTCTACATATCTGGAGTGGATATCCAACATTGTTCCCGTGCCTAAACTAGGGGGAAAGGTGCGAGTCTACGTGGGTTATCGGGATTTGAACAAAGCTTGCCTTAAAGATAGCTATCCCATGCACTTTATCCACATTCTTATTGACAATACTGCTCAATACGGCATGTACTCCTTTGCTAATTGCTTTGTGGGGTACCATCAAACTATGGTCGCTGAGGAAGATCGTGAGAAAACTACTTTCATCACGCCTTGAGGAACTTTTTGCTACAGACGGTTGTCATTCGGCCTCATCAATGCCGGGGAAACCTATCAACGAGCTATGATGACTCTTTTCAACGATTTAATGCATAAAGAGATAGAGATCTACATGGATGACATCATTGTCAAATCCTGAAAGGAGGAAGACCACTTAGACCATCTCAAAAAACTTTTCAACAGGTTGCGTAAGTACAACTTGAAGTTGAATCCCGCTAAGTGCACCTTTGGTGTTAAGTTAGGCAAGTTGCTAGGTTTCCTAGTCAGCCACAAAGGTATTGAACTGGATCCTACCAAAATCCAGGCCATCAAGGAGATGCGCATTCCTCAGATATAGAAGGAAATACGAGGATTTTTGGGAAGGATCAACTTCATTAGAAGATTCATTTCTCAACTCACAGCAACCTACGAGCCAATCTTCAAGTTCTTAAAGAAGAACTCCATAGTGAAATGGAATGATGAGTGTTAGAAAGCGTTCCTCACAATCAAAGAGCAACTGATTAACGCTCCTATTTTGGTACCTCCCAGGGATGATGTTCCCCTGTTCATGTACCTGTCCATAAATGACAATGCTATGGGCTGTATATTGGGGCAAAAACACGATAAAGGCCAAGAACGAGCTATCTATTACCTCAGCAAAAGATTGAGCATCAGTGAACACAAGTACACTCTGATTGAAAAGACTTGTTGTGCTTTAGCATGGGCTTCCATGAGGTTACAGCATTACCTCCATGGTCACACAACCCATCTCATATCCCACGTGGATCCTCTCAAATATGTGTTCAGTAAGACCATACTAAATTGTCGACTATCCAGATGGCAGTTGATCCTACAACAATTTGACATCGTCTACGTGATGCAAAAGTCAGTTAAAGGTCAAGGAATTGCGGATCAACTGGCTGCCGCACCTGCAGGGGACTACAAACCCTTGGAAACATACTTTCCCGATGAAGGGTAATTACCGTTCAGCTACAACTTTAGTACGATACACGCCGTACATGGAGAATGTATTTTGATGGAGTCATTATACGTAAGGCTGGAGTTGGAGCAGTTCTAATATCCCAGATGCGGAACAAAGATCCGTCGTGGTCAATTGCGGTTTATCAAAGCACCAACAACACAGCTGAGTATGAAGGATGTATCATGGGGCTAAAACTTGCCCGTTCAATGGGCATCAGGCGGTTAACTGTCTTTGGGGATTTCGAATTGGTAATCAGATAATCCACAGGAATATATCAAACCAAAGAATTACATTCGTTGCCTTACCATCAACAAGTTTTACATATTGCTTTGGAGTTCGAAGAAGTCTCCTTTCTACACATTCCTCGTAATAAGAATGATTTTGCAGATGCATTAGCAATGTTGGCCTCCTTGGTTTACATACCTGACAAGGAAAACATGCCAAGCATCACGTTTACTCTGCAAAAAGTCCCAGTCTATGGGAATTACGTTGGAGAAGTATCAGATGAGCTACCTCCCATCCACAACCCTTGGTATCAGCACGTCAAGGAGTATCTACGAGATAGATCTACACCCGCTGAGGTGAGCCTAACTGAGAAGAGGCGGATTCATCAACTTGCTATGAAATTCTATCTGAGCGGAGATGCACTCTACAAAAGAGATGCTGGATTAGGTTTCCTCAGATGTCTAGATAAAGACCAAGCTCAGAGACTCATGGATGAGATCCATGGTGGAGTATGTGGCCCTCACATGAGCGGACCCCTACTTGTCAAGAAGATCCTCAGAACGGGGTATTACTGGCTTACACTCAAAGCTGACTGTTATGATCACGTCAAGAGGTGCTATCAATGCCAGATTCATGGGAATGCTATCCACGCCCCTCCAAGGGAACTCCACAATATGAGTTCGCCACGGCCCTTCTCAATGTGGGGAATGGACGTGATCGGGCCTATTGAGCCCAAAGCTAGTAATGGACATCGATTTATATTCACCGTGATAGACTACTTCACCAAATGGGTAGAAGCAGCCTCCTTCCCCAGGGTTACTAAAGAAGTCATCATTGCTTTCATCAGAAACAATGTTTTTTATTGATATGGACAGCCAGAGGTCATTATGTTAGACAATGCTAAGAACCTCAGCAACAAAATGATGGAGGAGTTATGCAAAAAATTCCACATCAAACACCTCAATTCCGTCATCTACCGTCCAAAGATGAATGGTGTTGTTGAAGCGGCTAATAAAAACATCAAAAAGATCATGAAAAAAATGTTTGCCAATCATAAAGGATGGCCTGACCTCTTGCCTCTGACTTTATTATCCTACAGAACTTCCATGCGTGCTTCCACTGGGGCAACCCCCTACTCATTAGTCTATGGGATGGAAGCAGTGCTACCCATAGAGGTGGAAATGGAATCCTTCCAAGTGTTGATGGATGCTTAGTTGGATGAAGACCAATGGGTACAAGACAGGTATCACCAATTGTCTCTTATAGACAAAAGGGGAACCGCGGCTATCTTCCATGGTCAGTTATATTAGCAAAGGATCGCACGATCCTACAACAAAAAAGTCCAACTAAGGCAATTCAAACAACATGACTTGGTTTCAAAGAAGATCATTGACAACCAAGATCAATCTAAGGGAAAATTCGCTCCTAACTAAGAAGGCCTATTTGTTGTCAAGGAGGTATTGACAGGAGGTGCTCTCAGATTGTAGGAAATGGATGGCGGTGAATTTCCACAGCTTATCAATTCGGATACCGTGAAACGGTACTATGTCTGAATTTACCATCAAACAAACATCCTGGTTTTGATCATCAAATCACCAGTCATTCCGATTTTGAACCCTCTCCTTTTTGCATACTCTTCTGCCCCTCAAGGAAACATACACTTCAAACCAGCAGCCTGAAGACGGATTTAACCTTTCACAATTTCGGTTATCCTGAAGACGGGATTGAACCTTTCACACTTGCATTTTATCCTAAAGACGGGATTAAACTTTTCTACGCCTGCAGTTTATCCTAAAGACGGGATTAAACTTTTCTACGCTTGCAGTTTGTCTTAAGGACAGGATCAAACTTTTTCCACACTTGCAGTTTATCCCCATTATGGGATCTAACTTTCTTCTCCCCGCAGTATAGCCTGCACATGGGATTCACGCTTTTTCTTCAACCGCGATTCGTCCTGAGGGGTGAACTACGTCGACCTGATCTCTCTGATACCCGGGGGGTACATAGGCAACCATATTCTATATGGCCCGGCCGCAATAAAGAAAAACAACAAAAATATTTCTGCCCTTTCTATACAAAAACAACAAAAATATTTCTACACCTATCTGCCTTTCAGATTCAACGTTGAACCTCTTACACTAGGTTCGAACTATGCAGACTTGATCTCCTCTTCAATAGGAGTACGTAGGCAGCCATTTATAGTTCAATCTAACCCCTACCAGAACAAAATTTGTTATCACACGGTACTGGGATGAACCTTTAATTCACCCCATTTCATCGATTTCAGATCAAAGGGATGGAATTACCCAACCTCTTCTCACAAATAGAAGATTCAGTGATCATCTAAGCTGCAATCGTGCCTCAAAGAGTAATACCAACCCATAAGAGATGGAATTAACTAGGCTTCTAACAAATAGAAGAACTGGAGACCATCTGTGGTGCGGTTAATCTCAGAGAGGAAGAAACTACCCTCCTCTCCACTTTTCCATATAGATACCAGTCCCAAGACACCAAAGATGGTAGCAATTTACAGAAATCAATTATCCGTTCTGAGAGATCTTGCGACGTCTCAATGTCCATCTATCAAGGATAAGTTCAGAATACATCAAGATCACAAGGCCCTGAAGAAATAGGCAAATATCAAGCAAGTATCAAGGCATAACTAAAAGGGAAGTGAATCAAAATATATTTCCCTGCCATACATAATATTGTTTGATATATACATATGTGTTGTACATGACAAAATGGCTAAGCTAGTCTATGCAGGAAAATACAAAGCTATCTACAGATCTGTATGTATGCGGACTATTAGATCTAACATAGCATCCCTCTCTAAAGATGGAGGTAGCGCTGCAAGCTCCTGCCCAAGGGTATCTACACGAGCTAGCAGATCAGAGGCTAACTGCATGGTGGCATAATGCTCATCAATGTAAGCACTCATGTCGGCAAGACTGACAGTCATCTGGGATCTAACGGAAGTACTATATGCAATGGCCACATCCCTAGCAGATAAGGCGGCATCCCATTCCCTAATCAATGCATCCTTGGCTGATATAGCCTCATCCCTCTCTAACAGAGCGGCGTCTATCTCATCACGAGTTGTTAACATCGTGGCCCTAGCCTGTTATCTATTATAGGTCATCAGATGTAAGCTCTGCTCCAAATGTTGTACCAAATACTGAGTAACAGTGGCCCTCGGGTAGGAGAATCCATCACAAATGCTGGCAGCCCATCAGTCAAATCATCGATGGGAATAATAGCCTCCTCTATAGGCTCCTCATCGTCAGAATAAATCCCCTGCACTGTGGATACTATCGCTGCCGATGCAGTCTCTGTCTCCATCCATGCGGAATAATCTGCAGAACAACCTAGATGACTGACAAAAAACTCAGCCAGCCCTCACTGATCCAAGCAGGCATACAACCTGGATCTGTCCTCCGCTGATAAATAGTGTGAAGCAAAGCACTGACTCACTGCCCCCTCATACGGATGAAAATCCTGAAACTGGTCAAACTGACACATAACGGCCAATGGGTGGTAAGTGATCATGCCCCTCAAACCAGCTAGAGGGAGATAATCCATGCCTGGAGCATGAATAATGAAGTTGTAGGGTGAGCTAAGCCCTAAACACGGCAATATAACAAATGGATCTCTAATTCCTGCCAGAAAAGCTAACCACGATGCAACATCTGTACACTCCGCAGGTTGGAAGGAGTACAACATGGCTATATCATGGGTGAAACAAAACCCCTAACGTCTAAATGTGCCAATCGGTCTCAAGTGTGATATAAACTACACATACAGCATGACCGAGCTACTTGTAAACACTCTTATCGGATAAGTGCAGCAGTATATAGCTGACCTAAGAGTCTCTGCAATGATCATTGGTACAATGGTATGACCCTCCCTGAGAGCTCTCACTGCCATAATGACGCCGATATCCAGCTCATCCATGTACCGTGGCATAAAGACGTATGATAATACGCATAGAAGCAGTACATCTACTCTGGCTGAATGCCAATGGTCCTTCAATGTGGTGAAATCCCCAGAATGTCATGTATAGCTATCCTCAGAGCCAAACCTGTCAAACAGGAAATGCTGGGATATCATGTGGTCGGATGTAATCTCGTCCTGGACCACTCTACGTTTCAATCCGGTGAGGTTCATGAACTGTCTGCTCATGTCTTCGATAACCATATGCACGCATAAGGTCTCATCCGGTGGCGCAAAGATCGTCAACCGTGCATACTCCTCCAAAGTAGAGTCAACTCTTGGGTCCCAAATCGGAAAAAACCGCCTCCGATACCCAGTGTTTCTAATACCCTCTACAAATCCTGTGGGAACCTGAAACATCAACAGGGTCATAGTATGTTGTAGCAAATCATCTACGATCACCATGTTTGATGGTGATATACTATCATACCATGAACGCATACCAGATACCACCAAAAATGGTGGGGTATGATCAATGCGGCTAACTGTCGAAGAAGACATCTGTACGGGCCATTTCATAAGACCATCTAGGGGTCAATGCTGAATATCACTGGACATATATACATATGCATAACATAATAACATGAATGATATAATAGATTGCAATATGATATAGGGAATGGAAAACTGTACATACATTCCTAAGTATATCATCATCTAATACATCTCTTTACAGCTAAAATACAAGGAAATGGGGCGAAGCTACCCAACATCTAACAGAGGCCTATCAAAAGATATAGCGAGAATGGGGCGAAGCTACTCAGCAGCTAACTGAGGCCTATCAAAAGAGATAACAAGAAATACATCAGAAAAAGTTAATGGTGTCGATGTCTACATCATCGATACTGTCCACCTAATGTAACTCCTCCTGAGTCAATGGATCTCTATCTCTGGGGATGTTAAGCCGTACAAGGAGGATCGCCGACAGCAAAGCCATATGGGTCATCCGAGGGGCCGCCAGCCTTGAGCTGGAAGGATCAAAAGTTTACGCCTCTGAAGGATCTCTGCCCAAATATCGAATGAAAAGATGTGTCCGGTCCAACTGTCGGGTCAATCTGTCAATCTGTGTCACATGAGTTGAATCTTTGACACAGGCTAGCCAATCCGTCATCATCATGGATCCTTGAACCATATCCCCCATAAACTGTGTGGCGTGGGTCTGAGCTCCAATAGTACAAGGGATCCACCAATGCTGGAACATCTCCTGAGACCAGGGGGCCTTTGACAATGTAAAACTGTCAATCCCCATCAATGGGATGTCAATGACGGTGATCGCTGAAAATGAGCAATAATAACGCTGGCAAGAGGCAAGATCGGCATACGGATCTCTCCTGTAGTGCTCCTAATAGCACGTTGTCCTAAATAGAGCTCCCATCCTCCATCTGTGAAGAGAGGAATCCTACGGGTGAAAATGACGTACTCTACTCCAGTCGGGTACCCATCCTCAAAACCAATTCCCAAATGCTCTCTAGAGTAGGGAATCCATGTGATGACATCGGCTGTCAACAACTCCAGCTGTAGGCGACAATGAGTGAAACCCTCAGCAACAAGGACCTCTGCCAGTATGGAATGATGCCATCTCCATCCCCGTGGATAGGTATCTAAACCTAACACGCTCATAGGACGCAAATAGGGAAGCCTCTCATTGGCCCAAAACTGCCAACACAAAGGCAAACATTTGCTGTCAGTCAACACTCTTAACCTATAAATGGGAAAAGACAAGAGAAATACTCACCAGCAGAAATGGGTAGAATCCTAACCATGCCTCGGTCAAGACCTGCGATCGCATGCACATTCCCCTGAGGAAATAGGCAAAGGTGTAGGAACCCCAATCATACTCTCCTATACGGTCCACGTGTCGAGTGGCGCTGATCAAAGCGAAGGACACCGTAGAAGAGTTATCTACTATGAAGCAACCCCTAATGATTATCAGGAACAATCGCCAAAAAATGCGATCCCTAACTCTCACATCATCGAGTATAGGCTCACTTAATAGCCCGCTCATAGCATCTACGCTCAAAGGACCCGTACGAACAGTTCTGCCCTTGAGCGCCTCTGCCGGAACTCCCAACAAGGATCTGACGGCAGTAGGGGTGATATCCGTCGTGCAAGGCACCAGCGCCCCTCCAAACTCCATATCTATGATAAACCGCCAATCCATCGGCGTCATCATCACCTCACAGTCCAGCAAATGGAGTGACTGAGTTTGGTGAAACCACCGCTCAGACAATGCCCTGAAGTAATCCCAAGGACAGCGACGGGGTAGAATGGAGAAGAACATCCCAAATCTGCAGCCATAGACGATCTCTCTATAGTCATCATGCAAAGCCTGATACATTGAGTGGAAGCTAAACCATTTTCCTCGAGGCTGTGTGAAGTCGGGAACCTACATCAAATGCATATCAACATTAGAATCCTTGACTCCTCATCAATAGGAAATAAGGAAGATTAAAGATCTAACTTCATACCTCGTTTGCGTGTAGGTATACTTAAGGATGCCTACTCAAGTCACCTAGAAGATATGGGTTCACCACTTGAATACCTGGAAATTCCCTATGGGGAACACGTACAGCAGGAGCAGGAACCTCGATCGGTACATCCTCTTCCTCGTCCTCAACATTCGGCACTTCAGCCCAAATAGGACGTATCACCGCCTCCACTAAACGACGAGGTTGTCTAACAGAATGGCATTGAGGCTCTTCAGAAGCTCTCCTCCGTACACCAGACGTGGTCTTACGGGAACTACTCGGCTGATCCGGATCCATAATATCTGGACAACAAGTCTCCAAATCACCTTAGAAAGGGTGTGGATAGTAAAGAACGCTTGTACGGTGGTAGAATATGTAGAAAGTTTCCCGAACTCAGCAGATCTGAAGAAGATCTCTCAGATTTCCTTCGCTGCGCAACTTGAAAATGAATTATGAAAGCAACCATTGGCCTATACATAGGCACGGTTGGCCGCAGGATCACCTAGGGCTCCTGCAGGTGTACCTGCGACACTTCTACATGGGTCCCACACCTCTGGCTCGCTCCAGTTAGAGTTGTAAAGGAGGTCTCACAAGCTGAAAAGACAAAATCAGGAATAAAAATGCTACGCGATTAAGCAGAATATCCTGAAACCCTGGTTTCTTGTCGGTCAGAGTTAAACTCCCGTCGTCTCAATGGTATTCTCCTGGATGTAGGGTATACTATACCAATGAGCTCAGCTTTCACAGATCATGCTCGATAATACCCCATAAAAGTCTGATGCCATCATTTGCAAGGTCACAACCCTAAACATCCCTGGCGGGGGTTACAACGCAAAACCATGAAATACCAAACCTCCCCGGCGGGGGTTACAACGCCAAAGTTATAAACTAATAAAGTATCCCCGGCGGGGGTCACAATGCACATCTTTCAAGCATCTACGTATCCCCGGCGGGGGTTACAACGCAATGCAACCATTGATACACACATCAATGAAGGTCAAGCAACCTTGACGTAATGTCAGCCGATGGCAAGTAAACCCATCGAAGCAACTCATTTACGTATCCTCGATGGGGGTTACAACGTAATGTTACCATTAACACATACATCAATGAAGGTCAAACAACCTTGACAATGCACCCAGCAAGGATTTATCCGGTGATACACACATCAACGAAGGTCGGGCAACCCTGAAGATGACAAATTGTTGGCAGTAACTCCGACAGAATGAGGAAATATGTTATACACATCCTCAAACAGACAAAGCCTTATCCCCACAGATCTCTTACACATTAGAGGTACCTCTATAGAATATAAGCCAGTGTCTAGGATTTAAGACTTTGGTGATAGCCCCAACGTCAACATTCTTAGAGACTTGGATTGCATGTCCAAGCCATCACTAATTGTTATCCCAACAAGATTACCTGACAATCATGCATCATATTGCTGCATATAGCATCATGTTTATCTTGCTTGCATTTCAAGTGTCTAGGATTCTTTATCCTATCCATGCCTTGCATTGCATGAATATAATAAAGTGGGGCATCTGTAGACACTCAAAATTGCTCTGACTTTATCACTATTAACATAACATTGTAGGAAGAAGCGATTTGTCTTTCGAGAGATAACCACGGAAGGCGGTGACATCCATTCTGGATACTACTGGAAGTTCAGTTCCAACCCGGAACACAAACCAAGAACATCAGTTCCAACCCGAAACACAAACCGGGAACATCAGTTCCAACCCGGAACAAAAACTGGGAGTGTCATTTTCAATCTCGGAGATATCCCCGAGGTATGCAGATCAAAAGACCGGCAATAACACTGGAGAGGACAGTTCAATCTCGACGATAACACCGTGACAATCAGTTCCAGTCCCAGAACCAACACTAGGAGTAGCAACTCCATCCTTGGTGATAAACCCAAGGGATGCTTTTGCAGTTTTGGCGATAACTCTAGAATTATTTGTTTCAAACACATGCGATCAGCTTCAAGCTCATACCTCCTGTTGAGGCACTCTTACCTCAGACTCGAAGCTAACACTAGGTAGACAAGCACACCCATAGATGACAGTGAAGCATACAAACAAGCAGTCCAATCTCAGATGTAACCCTGATCAACGTCTGCTTTTCGCTCAAACCGGTGATAACCCCGGCGAAGAGTCAAAACGTCGTCTTACCGCCTCAATGTTTTCTCTCACAAGATGATATCGCGGCATACCAACAAGTAGTCCAAGCTCAGATGTAACCCTAAGCAACGTTTACTTTTAACTCAAACCGACGATAACCCCAACGAAGAGTCAAATGTCATCTTATCTCTTCAACACCTGCGCGTCGTCTCAACACTTCATACATACATACATCCAACAATGTCCCACAAGAACTGAGGAGAAACAATCCCGAGTGACTATTACACATGGCAGTACTTTGGATAGAATTTGAAGCTTGAAAACCATGGGCATAGATCCCTCTTCCTGACTTCGTACAACCTCTAATCCTTGTCATTGCATAACTCTCAAAACAAGCGGTCTGAAGAAGGTCAGATATACCTCATTTGGATGCTCGGAATGAAGTTCTGCAAGTTCGAAGGGATATTTGAGTGCATGAGTGTGCGTACTTCGAGACAACGGGACCCGCGAGGCTGGAATCCACTACAATCAGCCGCAGGTACAACCGCGGCTACCACGGGTGTACCTGCGGCCATCAGTCAATAAATATGAGCCTTGGGGTTAGCTATTTGAAGGGGAGAAGGAGAGGAAAAGGCAAGGAAGCCCTGTCCATTTTACTCTGTATACATATCTTTTGAGTGTTTCCTCATCTTTAAACACTTGTTAGCTCACATATAGCTATCTTTTATCCAGCGGAAGCTGAGTGTTTATCCATTTAAAGTCATAGAAGTCTACATTGGCAGCCCACTGTAAGCCTTCTCACATTATATAAAGCCTTCTTCTCATATTAGCACACACTATTATACACATTGAGAGTCGTGTTGTGTGCGTTTGCCCGGACTTCGGTCCGTGGTTTTCATTTATGTCTATATATATATATACTTATATATGTATATATTTCATATATGGACTAAAATTATCGAGTTATGCCTCGATTGAGCCTAGACTTCGGTCTGGAGCGTTTATTACTTTAATATGTATATATACTTATATATATAATTGTTGTCAGACATATCTGATGAGCCTGGATTTTACATCCGGAGCATTTACTTGCTTATATATATATATATATACTTATATATATAACTGTTATCGGATAGATCCGATTAGCCTGGATTCACATCCAAATCGTTTAATGCTATATATATATATATATATATATATATATATATATATATATATATATATATCTACATTTCTGTCGTGCCTAGAGTTTACTTTGTGGCCTTTTATAGCTTTATTTACATTTCATCCCGCTCGAGTTTACTTTGTGGCAGTTAATCATTTTTTATAGCTTTATTTACATTTCGTCCTGCCTGGATTTTACTTCGTGGCAGTTGATCGCTTTTATAGCTTTATTTACATTTCGTCCCACCTGGAGTTTACTTTGTGGTGGTTGATCATGTCCATATATATATATTTACTGCTTTTATATATTTACATTTCTGACCCCCCATGGAGTCACTTCGTGATGGTTGATCATGTCTGTATATATATATATATTTACAGCTTATATATATATAACTGCTTACTGCTTTCCATACAAATTGTAGTATCATGTGAGCCTAGGAATCATGTGATCACAGATTATGTCTATTGAATCTAGATTCGGTTCTCATGATGGACATTTTTCAGCTGTAAGCAGCTTGTACATTATTTTAGAGTGTCTAAATTTCCTTGGATGGCTGCCATGCCCATGAGGAGTTCGGTACTGCTGTATATTATTTTCTCGAGAATGCTTCGCATCTCGAAAATAAAAGAAAATAGGACGAACATTTAATAATAAAATGGAAGTATCAATGGCCTCAATTACTATTGAGCACAGGGTTTGAAAAACCTCTTTTACAAAACGTCATTGCTATATCTTGTTTAAAATTGAATATTTCTATAAATTCAAACCCTATGTATATAGGTGTGAATAAGGTACAACACTACTTCCAAATAATTGCACATTGATCCACACACACACATACACACAAACACATTCATATAACAGTTTCTTTGAAAAGTGGCGGTCACCATGGTAACACGGATGTCGAGGGGTGCCTAACACCTTCCCTCCGCATAATCAAGCCCCCGGACCTAAAATAAATCTTGGTTTCATAGACCCGTCCAGCAGTGTCAAATCACTGGGTTAATGTACAAACCTTTTCAGTTATGTTGGTGCAACTAGTTAAATACACCAACTGGCGACTCTTAAAGTCAAATTGTCGACATTATACATGTCGGACCTTTTTCACTTGTTTTTTCAAACAAATCTCACATTAACATGAGAACACCAAAGAACAAGTAACAAAAAGGGACACTCAAATATCCCGACGTCGACAGATGTCTTACCAATCAATTTAGTTTGACACAACAATTTAAGCTTAACAATTCATATGAATAAGCAATTCATTTCTTAGTTATGCTGAAGCTATAGCAATAACCTTACAATAAAAAAGGTAATTCAATTGTAGGTGTAGTATATTATATCAATAGCATATCAAGATAAAAATCTTGTTCAATAGGTTTAAGACATTTGCATAAGTAGTTTAAGGTTAAGAAGAACTTGCGAAAGTAATAACTTGGGTATAGGAAACTTGCCTGATCAAGTTATGCTATTCAATCGTTAATAAATACCTATATTCATATATATAAATCTAACACGTTAGTATTGATAACAATACTCAAATATAACATTTATATAATATCGGATTAGATGTAATAGGGTTTATGTGTTTAATAGCTTACCGAATATTGAATAAGTTGATAAATGGACTAAATTTTATTTATTATAATTATAGATAATTTATATATCCATTATAATAATTTTAGAAGTTTAAAATAGTTTTAAAAAAATTTTTATCCTTTAAATTATTTTTAAATCATTTATTTCTATTTTTAGGTAATTAATATTTACTTAAAATTTTTACAAAAACATTGTTTATTATTTTTAAATAATTTATAATCATTTATTATAATTTTATATCATTAATATTATTTTTCCATAATTATTTAATATCTATAAATAAATATTCTAATTTCTTTATTAATAAGTTAGTTATTAATAATATCTAAATAAAATAAAATAATTATTAAATTTATGTAAAAATATCAGAATTTAATTATAATTATTTAATATAATTTTTAAAACTGTTTTTATATTTATTTTTATTTATTTATTTATTATCTCTAATTTTTATAATTTATTTTTAGAAAAATCAATTTATGTCTGTCGCTAAAGCCCTTCAATGATAGAAAGTGTCGTTGTAGGTATTTTTAAGTTTCTGGGCAACAGTTCGGTCATGGTCGAGTGACTAGTTTGACCACTAGATAAAATGCTACTAATAATGATTCTTGGTTTGTTCAAGAGTTGATGTTGTAGTACTCATAGAGTAGTACAACATGAATCAAAATTTAGGCTTTGACCTACATATAACAAGAAGTTATAGAGGCTCAAAGTCACTGTCAGAGATGTTCTTGAGTTTCTGGATAACCCAGAACTGTAGTCATGGCCGGTCAACGGTTTTGTGGCTTGAATATCTTTGATTCTATGTATTAGATGTGTGTGGTGTTTGTTGTAATATGTAGTATATATGTCAGAGTACATATATATAACACTAACATGAACAAAGCATAACTCTAAGGTCTCTAATTATGTTGGTCAAAGTACAGCCAAACGATGTTCTTCATGTTCTTCAGTTTTCTGGGCAGCCCAGAAAACATGGTCAAGCTTGGTCAACGACTTTTGACCATTAATTCCAGTAATCCTATTAGTTATTTTAGCAGTTTGAGATCATAGATATGTAGTACATATAACAGGGTATTGATCTATAACAAAACATTACATAAACAACAAACAGAAAATGATTAAAAAGGTTGGTCAAAGTAGCCGGTTCGACTGTTCTTGAGTTTTCTAGGTAACCCAGAAAACTGCAATCCGTGAACGGTCAACCCACTTTGACTACTTATAACTTGAAATCTATGGTTCAAATGAACCTGTTTTCTTTTCCAGATTAAAGACCTACTAACAGGCAACAAATATCAAACAATTAACAGACCAAAACATAAACACATATGAATCTATAGGCCCTGACATTCGGCTGTCAAACTTAGTTTTCAAATTTTCCAAATTTCTTAAAACACTTAATTAAGGCATCTAGATGTTATGAAAACGTGTTCTACCAATCTAACATACTTTCTAACATACTAATACATAATTCTAAGCATCTAAACAACAAAACTAACATAGGATCAAAGAGATAATTATGAACTAGGGTTTGTACCTTTTCTTTAATGGTTTTCGATTCTAGCTTCTGATGTTGTTGATGCTAACACCCAAGCTTGATTTGGTAAGTTTATAAGTGTATCTAGGCTTAGAAATTTCGTGAGTTTGCTCAGCTCTAAGGTTCCTATTTATAGAATTCTTCAACTTGGCTTTTTGGTTATTTTTGAGCAACTAGCCTCTACAAATATCTGATGCAAAGTTACTTGTGCTGCTTAGGGTTTGTTATCAGCTCATGTGCAGCCTTGGAACTTGGTTGGGTGACTCATAACCTACTTGTAAGCTAGTTAGGTTTGTTTAATATCTTAGTTTTGTGTAAATCTTCACTAATCTTGATTAAGATTTTGTTTTTAATGATTAGGAATGTTAAGTGATGTTTATTAGTACCTAATTGAAGTTTACTAACCATGACTAGGTGTTAAGATAAGCTAATTAGGGTTAGGTTAGCTAATTAGGGTTAGGTTTACAAATTAGAGTTAGGGTTTTGCTAATTAGGGTTAGGGTTTGTTAATCTAGGATTGTTAACCTAAATTTCTGACTAATCCTAACAAGCACGACAAAGCGTTTTGTCAGTGTAAGCACGACAAAGCAACTTGTCAAAATAATTTTACCGAAAAGTCTGATTACGGGGAAAAAAAATTAAGCACGAGGTGTCAAGCACGACGTTTTTTGGACAAAAATTTATTTGGTCAAATTTGTTAAACAAAGTATATATTAACATAAAAAAATTCAGAATGGAGAAATTTTATTTATATAACGGGATTTTAAAAATACGAGTCTTATTAGGGTTTTGGGTTTTTACATTCACCCCCACTAATAAGAATTTCGTCCTCGAAATTATAGTACAAGTTAAGTAAATAATTGAGTATAATTCTTGCTCATTTTATTTTCAAGTTCCCACGTAGCTTCTTCAACGTTCTGATTTCTCCAGATTACTTTGACCGATGCTATCACTTTATTTCTCAGGACTTGCTCTTTACGGTCGACGATCTTCACAGGTTCTTCTACATAAGAAAGATCTTCTTCTATTTGGATTGGCTCATATTGTATAATGTGTTTATAATCAGGTTTATATGGTTGTAATACGGACACATGGAACGCATTATGAATATGATTCAACTTAGGAGGTAGTGCTATTTCATAAGCAACTTCACCAACCCTCCTCAAAATTTCAAAAGGTCCAATGAATCTCGGACTTAGTTTTCCTTTCTTGCCAAAACGTATCTTGCCTTTCCAAGTAGATACCTTCAAGAATGCCTGGCTTCCTACGTTAAAGTTCCGTTGTTGACGATGTGGGTCAGCGTATTTTCTTTGTTGATCTTGAGATGCTTGTAATCATTGACGAATAATTCTGATGGGTTTGTTTAACTATTTCAGGTCCTAACATTTGTCTTTCCCTGACTTTATCCCAACATAAAGGTGTTCTACACTTCCTCCCATATAAAGCTTCATAGGGTGGCATACCTATGCTAGCATGATAACTATTGTTATAAGCAAATTCAATTAAGGATAACTGATCTTCCCAACTTCCTTTGAAGTCTATGATATAAGTTCTCAACATATCCTCTAATGTTTGTATGGTTTTCTCACTCTGTCCATCAGTCTAAGGATGATAAGCTGTACTCAATCTTAATTATGTTCCTAAGTGTTTCTGAAGGCTTTCCCAAAAATTTGAAGTAAAACGTGGATCTTGATCTGATACTATGGAAAGAGGTACTCCATGCCTAGAGATAATTTTATTGATGTACAGTTTGGCAATGTGATCTAGGTTATGAGTAATTTTAATAGGTAAAAAGTGAGCTGATTTTGTTAAACGGTCAACTATTACCCAAATGGCATTATGGCCCTTTTGTGTAGCTGGAAGACCAACAACAAAATCCATAGTTATATGTTCTCACTTCCACTCAGGAATTGGTAAGGGTTGAAGTAAACCACTCAGCTTTTGATGCTCAGCCTTAACCCTTTGACACGTGAGACATTTACTTACCAATTCAACTATTTCTCTTTTCATGTTCGACCACCAAAAGTTTCGACTTAAATCCTTATACATTTTTGTACTGTAGGATGTACGACAAATTTAGAATTATGAGCTTCATTTAAAATTTTGTCTTTTAAAGCTTGGTTTAACAGAACCCAGATTCTATTTTCATATCTTATTATTCCATCCTTATCTATTCTGAATTTGTTATATTTGACATGATTTATATTAGACTTATACTTCTGACATTCTTCATCTTTTTCCTGTATCTCTTTTACTTTGTTAAGCAGAGATGAAACTCCTTCTAAAATATATAATTTTTTGGGTAGAGGTAGTTGGACATTCCACCTCAATTTCTAAATTTTCAAAGTCTTTTATTAACCTATCATTGGTGGTTAATACATTCAATTTTTCCAGATTCTTTCTACTTAACGCATCAGCTATGACATTGGCTTTACCAGGATGATATAAGATTTCACAGTCAAAATCCTTTATCAGTTCTAACCATTGTCTCTGTCCTAAATTTAATTCCTTTTGTGTAAAAATATATTTCAGACTTTTATGATCTGTATATATCTTGCACTTCTCCCCGTACAAATAATGTCTCCAAATTTTTAGAGCAAAAACTACTATGGCTAACTCTAGGTCATGAGTATGATACCTCTTCTCATAATACTTATGTTGTCGTGATGCATAAGCTATCACTTTCCCATGTTGCATCAACACACACCCTAAACATTTGTGTGATGCGTCACTATATAGTACAAGGCCTCCTGTATCTTCTGGTAAGGATAACACTGGAGCCATGCTCAATTGGTTCTTCAACTCTTGGAAGCTTTCCTCACATTTATCTGTCCAGACGTATTTCACCGTCTTTCGAGTTAAATTGGTTAATGGGGTTGCGTTTTTTGAAAAATCTTTTATAAACCGTTGATAATAACCCGCTAAACCGAGAAAACTTCGTACTTCTGTTGGAGTTGTTGGTTGTTCCCAATTCACAATCGTTTCGATCTTAGCTGCATCTACAGATATTCCATTCTTGCCAATTACGTGACCTAAAAATTGAACTCTCTTCAACCAGAATTCACACTTGGAAAACTTTGCATAAAGTTGTTCCTTTCGTAATATATCCAAAATGACTCTCAAGTGTTCAGTATGCTCTTCCTGTGTTTTTGAGTATACGAGAATATCGTCGATAAACACTACAATAAATTTATCCAATCATGGTTTAAACACTCGATTCATTAAATCCATAAATGCTGCCAGTGCATTTGTTAATCCAAAAGACATTACAAGAAACTCATAATGTCCATAGCGTGTCATAAACGATGTTTTCGGCACATCCTCCTTTCTTACCTTTAATTGATGATAACCTGTTCTAAGGTCAATTTTTGAAAAATGTTCGGCCCCTTTTAATTGGTCAAACAAATCATCAATCCATGGTAAAGGATATTTATTTTTAATAGTTAATTTATTTAGCTCCCTATAGTCTATACATAATCTATAAGTTCCATCCTTCTTCTTTACAAACAACACTGGTACTCCCCAATGTGAAACACTAGGTTGTATGTACTTTTTATCTAAGAGTTCCTATAATTGTATAAGTAACTCTTTCAATTCTGTAGGTGCCATTCTATACGGTGCCTTAGAAACTGGTGACGTTTCTGGTGAAAGATCAATGACGAACTCAATTTCCCTATCTGAAGGTAAACCTGGTAAGTCATCTGGAAATACATCGGGAAATTCCTTAACTATAGGTATTTGATCTAGTTTTACTCCTTCCTGTCGAGTATTAACTATATAGGCCAAATATCCTTAACAACCCTTTCTAAGTAATCTTTCTACCTGGATTATGGTCAAACATCGAGATTGCTTAGGTGAGCAACTACCGTTGAACACTAATTTTGACTTCAAATCAGTCAAAAGGTTTGACTTCTAAGTAATCTTTCTACCTGGATTATACGTTTTTGATGACAATCAATCATCGCATTATGGTTAACTAACCAATCCATTCCTAAAATTACATCAAAATCTCCCAACTGAATTGGTATCAAATTTACTTTAAAATTATGTCCTTTATTTACCACACTACAGTTCCTGTATATGGTCTTAACCAGAATCCTTTCATTATTAGCAATTTCTACACAAAATGGTTTGTCTAAATTTTCACAAGGTATATTTAAGTTTGTAAAGAAATTTCTAGACACAAAAGAACATGTAGCACCAAAATCAAATAACACATATACATTTAAAGTGTTGATAGGGATGATACCTGTCACCACATCCTGTGAAGCAACAACATCCCTCACTGACATATTAAATGTTCTCGTGGTAGGTCGATTCTGAACCCCAACTGCAGCTTCTGTTGACTGATTATTTTCTGGTACTCTATTCCCCCTTCCTCCTTGGTTTTTAGGTTTAGAACAATTCTTTGAAAAATGGTCCAATGAACCACAATTAAAACATTTATTTTTTTTGGAAGAGAACACTGTGGAGAAAAATGTCCCGATTGTCGACAATTATAACATTTGTTACGAAAGCATTCTCCTTTATGTTTCTTACCACAAGTAGGACAAGGTTTAATGATATTATTACTAAAATTATTATTAGCATTACTTATCTTTTTCCCAAGGTTGTTAGAAAAAGTATTATCCCATTTTCATTTGTTATTAAACCCACCTAAACTGGGTTCTGTCCTAAGTTTACCTTTTTCATTCTGACTTTTCTTGTCCTGATGAAATTTAGCAAGACTTTTATTCTAACTTTCGGCTATAGTGGCCTTCTCCAGTATTTCAGAGAAAGTCTTTATTTGAAGTACTAACAACCTACTTCGAATCAGAGGTTTTAAACCTTCCTGAAACCTACGAGTCTTTCTAAGTTCAGTGGTTACTTGTTGAGGAGCAAACCTGGACAATTCATTAAACTTAGCTGTATACTGGGTTACAGTAAGATCTCCTTGTTTCATGTCCAGAAATTTTTTTTCCATTCGATCTTTCAGGGATTGGGAAAAATAGTTTTCCAAGAACAACTCTTTGAATCTATCCCAAGGAATAATTTTAGTTTTTACCCAACCTTTAGTTGATTCCCACCAATAATTAGCCTCACCTTTTAAGAAAAAGGTTGCAAAAGTTATCTTCTGATTATTATTAACATTGGTTACTAGGAAGAATTTCTCTATTTCAAAAATCCAAATTTGTGCCTCTACAGGTTCTGATGTACCTTTGAATTCAGGTGGTCTAACTAATTTAAAATCTTTGAAAGATGTGTTTTGGTTTACAGGTCTATTTAACACTCCTAGCATAAGGTCTACTAACTGTTGGGTAGAGTTGTCATCATTATTCATTTCTCTTTGGGGTCTTCTGGTTGGTGGCATGATTTTATATAAAACAATAACAAAATTCACATAAGAATTTGAATAACACAATATATTGTTTATTTTATATATCATAATGGTCTTAAACAACAACTTCATAGTTAAACATACTACTATCTTACAAAGTACTGATTACAATACAAACTTTGAAAGCTTCTTTATTCGTACTAATATAAAGCATTCAACCACATATGCTACCCTCTAGAATTCATTAATATCATCAAAGGAATCCTAAATCATGTGAAAAACCACAGATCGATCGATGAGATAAGCCGTTTTCTTCCCCTCTACCGGATATCGAACTACATGCTTGCTTAGAAAACCTGAGCTTAATCTTTGTAATATGCGGTCATTCACAATTTCTTGTTAATTGAGTAAATAGATGTCCAACACACAAGTCCCAGCCTAAAAATCTCCATCTTGCAAGTGACATGCAAATCGTTAAAAGTATCTCGAACACCCAGAGATGTTTTAAGAAGCCTTGACTGAATTTCCTTTTTGCCCCTCTGTGCATGGTGCAGTTGTACTTTTAGTCGTTGATTATGTCCCCTCTTATGATGTAGCATTCCCTCAGCTATATCAGCCCTAAACTTTATTTTATTATTCTCATATTCTTTTTTCTTCATCAGTGATGCCATTGCCTCATCATGTTCATCAATTCTCATTAATTGTCCTGCTACTGGATCTTCCTCTTCCTCAGCATCCAGCAGTTGTTGATCATGAAGAAATTCCTTATCTTCTGCATCACTAGCTATAAATGACTCAATTTGTGGTGGATTGTTTACTATCACCATTTCTTCAGCATTAGAGTTAGCCATCTATAAAAGAAAACTCCTTTAATATTGGTATAGGAATTTACACAACATAATAGTTTTAATGTTATATTTTTTGTGTACTTTAAAATTTGTTTCCGGACTCGAAGACTATATACTAAGATTTCTCTTCCTTATATCTATAGCCTTGAAGCTTTGGTACCATTAAATTGTAACGCCCCCATATCTATACTTCCACGGTATCTGATATGGTGCTTACTATGAATCGTTATATAATGCATTTAAATCTATACACCCATGGTATCTGATTATAAGATTACATTAAATAGAGGGACTATGAGATATAATTCCCATAAATCCAAAATTCACAGTATCCCATAATAGATGTCAATTCTCAAGAGAACTATTACTGTGTTTGGATACCCTCACTTAGATATATGAACTGTATCTGTGACTAGAATCTATCTATCCAAAATTTAGAGTACCAGTAATAACATGAACAGTCCATATTACTAATACCTTCACCCAGATGTATAGTTTAAGCCAAGTGAATTTATACTATCATATCGATAGTAACTATCTATCCGAAATCCAAAGTATCAATAACAACATGAACAATCCATGCTATTAATACCCTCACTCAGATAAATAGTTCCCAAGGATCTCAACTAGATTCGAAGAATTCTAATTTTACATCAATATATGTAAGAAAACACGGTTGCGGAAATAAAAGATGTTATATATATATATAATATTAAGATTCGATTACATGATTCTCATAATGAGTTTCTTATTACAAGGTATTCAAACAGATAAGAGTATAATCTAATCTATGTAGGGACGCTTCCTTTATCTACTCCAGATGTTCCAGGGTTACCATCTAAAACTGCAAAAGGAATAATTTGCAAGGGTGAGCTATGACATGCTCAGCAAGTTTTGTATTTATAATAATATATAATTTGAAAAAATATAACAATTCAAAGTTCGATTGATAGTTGTCACCATTTCACTATGGATTTATATTTCTGTCAGTCACACAGACTTAGAAATTTTATTCAGATATGAGATAGGGGATCAGCCAATTCAACATCCTAGGAGTATGCATCTCATCCTACCAGTGCTCAAATGCACCCAACTTAGTGTCTTATCGACCGAAGATCCCATATGGGATGCCCAACTTCAGATTAGGATGTCTTACCAATCAATTTGGTTTGACACAACAATTTAAGCTTAATAATTCATATGAATAAGCAATTCATTTCTTAGTTATGCTGAAGATATAGCAATAACCTTATAATAAAAAGGTAATTCAATTGTAGATGTAATATATTATATCAACAGCATATCAAGATAAAAAATCGTGTTCAATAGGTTCAAGACATTTGCATAAGTAGTTTAAGGTTAAGAAGAACTTGCGAAAGTAATAACTTGGGTATAGGAAACTTGCTTGAGCGTAGATCAGTCAAGTTATTCTATTCAATCGTTAATAAATACCTATGATGTTCATATATATAAATCTAACACGTTAGTATTGATAACAATACTCAAATATAACATTTATATAATATCGGGTTAGATTTAATATGGTTTCATTGTTTAATACCTTACCGAATATTGAATAAGTTGATAAATAACCTAAATTTTTTTATTATAATTTAGATAATTTATATATTCATTATAATAATTTTAGAAGTTTAAAATAGTTTTAAAACATTTATTTATCCTTTAAATGATTTTTAAATCATTTATTTCTATTTTAGGTAATTAATATTTACTTAAAATTTTTATAAAAACATTGTTTATTATTTTTAAATAATTTATAATCATTTATTATAATTTTTATATCATTAATATTATTTTTCTATAATTATTTAATATTTATAAATAAATATTCTAATTTCTTTATTAATAAGTTAATTATTAATAATATCTAAATAAAATAAAATAATTATTGAATTTATGTAAAAATATCAGAATTTAATTATAATTATTTAATATAATTTTTAAAACTATTTTAATATTTATTTATATTTATTTATTAATTATTTCTAATTTTTATAATTTATTTTTAGAAAAATTAATTTTTGTCTGTCGCTAAAGCCCTTCAGTGATAGAAAGTGTCGTTGTAGGTGTTCTTAAGTTTCTGGGCAACAGTTCGGTCATGGTCGAGTGACCAGTTTGACCACTAGATAAAATGCTACTGTAAGACCCCAACTTATTATAAATGAAATTTAATTTCCTCTATTTATTATTTTGAAATAGTAAGAGTTGATTTGATTAATGTGGTTGGTTATGGGTAAAATGCGTAAATATTTCAAATAAGCAAGTGGTTATAAAATATTCATTGTTGTCATGGAATATTCTTGCTGTCGGGGAATATTCGTACGACGGCGCAGTCTTGTGTGGGCCCCATAACGGAAAGTGATTGGATGAAGAAAACAACAAGTATAAGTTGTTTATAAATAACTAGCGTAGTTATTACAGATTATCTTTGTGGAAATACTAAATTGGTTAAAAACAAGATAGATACCAGACGGTATTGCACCAATTATTGATTCTTACGTAAGAAGGCACTACTCTATAATTGTTACAGTAATTACTTTTCAATATTTTATTTTATTGATTCAATAATTGATGCATTGATATTTTATATTATTGTTGTTTCAATAATTATCATTACACAATATTTTCCATTAACGGATCAATAATTCATATTATTTGAATAATATTATTAGATAGAAATATTGGCAATGTCTAGAAAGTTCTGTCTAAGGAGAGATTTGGTCATCTAATTGCGCACCAGTAAGGAGAAATCCTTATTGGAAAGCCCACTCTTTCCTAGGAACTGCTTGGTTGTCAGTATTGTGATTCTGTAATATTATTTGTGAATAATTAATTATTGATTTATATAATGAGGAAAATATTCATTTTATGTGGATATAGATGGAGAAATTTTTTTTACTGTGACAATTGTTGAAAATTAATATTTTATCTTTTTCGGATAAAATAATTCATTTAAATATATTATTATATTATAATAATATAATAATTGTGATATTTTTACAATGAATGTGAGATATATGAATAAATGAAGAGGAAGAGTATTTTTGTCACTAAAAATATTTAAAACATGTTTTTCATGTTTGTGGACCCCATTTCTTGACTGAAAATTTGATTATAGCCTATAAAATCGCCCGTTTGTGGATTTCAGTCAATTTTTATTTGGAATTTGGAAAAACTTTCTTCTGTAAAGTTGTAGAGAATGGAATTTCCTATGGAAAGGACATGAGGTTCGAATTTTTCTGATAAAAGGGCTATTTATTATGAATTATTGAATTTCCGGATTAATTAATTATTATTTTTTTGGAGTTTTAAATGAATTAATTGAGAAAAACATTTTTGTGGTTGTTATTGAGATGTGGCTGATGTCTAGACTATATTGGTGTGCGTAGGAAATTTAAGAAAAATTAATTATTATTTTATTAAATTTTCTGCTTTGGTGTTCCAAGCATTTTCCTATAAATAGGGTGCTTAGGTTAGAATTGAAAATCACACCAGAAATTGAAATTTTCTCTCTCTATATTATCGAGCATATTCTTGTGAGTATTTTGATACTTCGAGTGTTGCTATATGGTGCAAGTTTCCTTCAACATTATATCCAGTATTACAGTCAGAAGTACTGTCTTTTCGAGGTAAGCGATTTTTTTTTTCAAATGATATTATTTCTTCTAATATCATTATACCGGAATATTGATAAGATTTTTCTTGTGAAATTCTTGTCTTTTAGTGTCGGGGTTACTATTCACGTATACGACACTATTTACGTATACAACACTATTCACGAATACGACACTATTCACAGAAAAATTAAATTTTCATTTTTTATCCAAAATATCTATTATGGATATTAGCTTTGATTGTATCCATGTTTTGATCATTCTTGAATTTTACTTCACTATGGTTATTTATGAAGTATTTTTTAACTTGGACTATTTAAAGTACGAATCCTTATTATTTGTTCTTTTGTTTCGCTGGATTCGTTTTCTTTAAAATATTTTTCATCATCCTCAGTCCTAAATGATGATATTACTGAATATCTTTGGCCTGTAGTGCAAAGATTAATGATTTTTCGATGAATATCTTTGCCCGTAGTGCAAAGATGAGCAGTGTTGAGATGAACATGATTAATCGATGAATATCTTTGCTTTGTAGTACAAAGATGAATATTTGATTTAAGATGAATATTGATTGATGTTACAGGGTTAAAATATTGATGATGGACTTTTAAATTCATAGATTATAGTAGATTTCATTTTCTACGTAACTCATCTATGAATTATTATTTCCGCTGTAAATATTGATCTGAAACTTGTTGTCTATTGTATTTTATCAGATTTTTCCCTGTTGAAGACTAACGATAATCTGTTCTATATTATCTTAGTCATAATATTCTTTACTGGGCTAGTTGAGCTCACCCTTTTCCTTTTTGTTCCATTTTTCTTCTCAGGAGGTGAGAATGTAGCGAGTACTAGTCGAGGTATGGAATGAAGGTCTTAGAGAGTTGTTTTAGTAGTCCTCACCATTTTTGTAAGATAATATATCAATAATTGTAATGAGGACTTATTTGAGTGTTGATATTGTCTAGAAGACAATATTTGTATTTAAACTCAGTTTTTATGTTGTATTAATAAAGTTGTAGTTGTTTCTGTACCATATTATCGACGACTCAGAATGGGTGTTGTAAACCTATTTTGGGGGCATCACAGTTGGTATCAGAGCTTAGGGATATGATCTCTAGCGGAGATCGGGGAATAGAACTAGGAGGGGAAAGACGAGTAAAACCTTCGCTAGTGTGTCTTACCTGAGCTTATTTTTTGGTTGGTCAGTATATAAGGATATTATGTGATATGTTGATTTCTTTAATTAACCCTTGTTTTATGGCAGTATTTGAGAATGTCAACTGAGAATGTTAACAATGGAGTAAATGAGACCACTGAGCAGGCTGGCAATGTTCCTCTTATAAACAACACCACTGAGCAGATGATGAACGACGGGATGTTTAGAAGCTTTTTGCAGTTCATGCAAAATCAGACGAGGGAGACTCGTGCACAAAATACATGTGGAAATGATAACAACGCATGGTTTGTCAGAGCCAAGCAGTTCAAAGGGTTGGGACCACCAGAATTCTGGGGAAAGCCGGATCCGATTAAGGCGGAGACGTGGGTCAAACAAATTACCAAGATATTCGATGTCTTGGGATGCACAGAGGAATAGAGGGTTCTATTCGCTACCTTTGTGTTAAAGTAATGAGGTGATTCTTGGTGGGAATGCGTGAAGTGTACCCATCCAACCAAGACTTTCAAAGCATGTCTTAGGAGACATTTCAGAAACTGTTCAATGACAAGTACTTTCCTGAAAGTATTCGTCATATGAAGGAAGTGGAGTTTATTAGATTGGAACAAAACAACATGACGGTGTCCCAGTATGAGGCGAAGTTTGCAGAGTTATCCAGGTTTGCACCTCATTTGGTGGAGAATGAGGAACGTATGACGCGGATGTTTCTGAGAGGTTTGAAACCCGGCATACGTCAAGTATTAGAGCGAGGTAACGAGTACGTTCAACCGAAGGACCATAACTAGGATCATACTGGTGAGAGCAGTCATCAAAACAACGATAACCAGCAGAGAAAGAAAAATATGGACAAAAGCGGCAACCACTCTGGTGGTAATCATGGCCATGAAAATAGAAGAAGCGAGTCGGGGGGAGATTTTAAAAAGAGAAGATTCAACAATGTCAATGCAAAGACGTCAGCACCAGCAGAAACTGGTTCTAAGGGAGGAGAACGACCACCAGTCGTATGCTATAAATGCGGGAAAGAGGGACATATCAGCCAAAACTGCCCACAACAGTTCAAGGTATGCTATAATTGTGGAAAAGAAGGATATATCACTCGAGATTGTACAATAGCGAAACCAAGTCCAATGGGGATGGTGACTCAAAAGGCTGTCCCAGAAAAGTCAAAGTCAACTGTTCCTAGAAAAGCGTTTGTCGTGACTGGTCAAAATGCAAGGAACCCAAATGAGGTGATCACGGGTAAGCTAATCATAAATTCTTGCGAAGTTTATACCATACTAGATGCCGATTCTACCCATTCATTTATCTCTCCTGCTTGTGCTCAACGTTTAAACTTAACTCTGGAGAAATTAGACTTTGATTGATCTGTGGAGACTCCATTAGGAGAAACTTTCATCACATCCACTGTTTATAAATCTTGTTTGATCCAAGTTGGCACCATCACATTACCTATTGACCTTATCTCTTTAAAGATACTTGCTTTTGATGTGATTTTAGGGATTGATTGGTTAAAAACTCATCATGCCAAAATTGATTATTTTCGTAAGGTTGTTAGTTTTCATATTCCTAACCAACTTTGTTATTTAATTCAAGCAACTAAACCACTAAAATCAATCACCATCATATCTAGTCATAAAGCTATTCGTTTATTGAAAAATGGATGTCAAGCTTTCTTAGCCCATGTTATGGATTTGAATAAAGACACGTCAGATTTGAATAATATTCCTGTTGTTAGTAAATTTCCTGACGTATTTCCTGAAGAACTTCCCGGTGTACCCCCATAATGTGAAGTTGAATTCTTTATTAATTTTGAGCCTGGTACAAAGCCCATTTCTAAAACCCCATATCGAATGGATCCTATTGAACTTCAGGTGTTAAAGGTCTAACTACAGGAGTTGTTGGACATCAGTTTCATTCGTCCTAGTACATCTCCTTGGGGTGCTCCTGTTTTATTTGTAAAGAAGAAAGACGGGAGTATACGACTTTGTATTGACTACCAAGAATTAAACCATGTCACTATCAAGAATATGTATCCGCTACCTCATATTGATGACCTGTTTGACCAGTTGCAAGGAGCACAATTCTTTTCAAAAATTAATCTTCGTTCGGATATCATCGGTGAAGATTAGGCGAGGATATTAAAGGCGCCTTGAAAACTGATGCGGGCATTATGAATTCTTAGTCATGTCTTTTGGATTGACTAATGCTCCTGCGGCTTTCATGGATATGATGAACCGAGTATTCAAGGATTATTTGGATCAGTTTGTTGTTGTCTTTATTGATGACATCCTCATATATTCCAAAAGCCGTGAAGATCATGAGCACCATTTGAAGTTGGTACTCCAAAGGCTTCGTGAAAACAAGTTATATGCCAAGTTGAAGAAATGCGAGTTCTGGCTTGAGGAAGTAGCATTTCTTGGGCACGTGGTGTCAAAACATGGAGTATCTGTTAACCCGTCGAAGTTTAAAGCAATACAAAGTTGGGAGCAACCGAAGTCGGTGACTGAAGTACGTAGCTTTCTGGGCTTAGCTGGTTATTATTGGAGATTCATGGAAGGATTTTCTCGAATTGCTACTCCATTAACTCAGTTGACTCAGAAAGATACAAAATTCGTATGGAGCGAGGAATGCGAGAAGAGTTTCCAAGAGCTTAAAAGGAAACTCATTTTGGCACCTGTTCTGACAACACCATCTGGTTCGGATGGATTTGTTATCTACAACGATGCTTCTGGCAAAGGGTTAGGATGTGTTCTCATGCAACATGGGAAAGTCATAGCTTATGTCTCGCGATAACTTAAAGAGTATGAGAGGAATTATCCTACTCATAATCTAGAGTTGGCAGCAATTGTTTTTGCGCTAAAGATCTGGAGGCACTATCTATATGGAGAGAAAGTGGAGATATATTCAGACCATAAAAGCCTCAAATATTTCTTCATCCAAAAGGAACTCAATATGCGACAACGACGTTGGCTCAATCTGTAAAAAGATTATGACCACACCATTCAATACCATCTTGGAAAAGCAAACGTGATAGCTGACGCGTTGAGTAGAAGATCATATGCAGGAACGAGTGCGATGATGTCAAGTATACGCATAGAACCAACTTTAATCGATAAAGTTAAAGTTGCTCGCCACCCGAAATGCTCGAGGGTGATGCGTATGAAGAAGAAAGTACAAGAAGGTGCTATTTCGAAAGCGAGAATCGATGAAGAAGGAATACTTCGAGTCCACTCCAGACATTGTGTTCCTAACGACTCTGATTTGAAGTACGAGATCATGATGGAAGCACACAATACACCATTTGAAATCCATCCTGGAAGTACCAAAATGTATCGTGATCTTCGACATACATTTTGGTGGAACAATATGAAGAGAGATATTGCAAAGTTTATCTTGAGGTGTTTAACTTGTCAGCATGTAAAGGCAGAGCATCAAGTGCCTAAGGGTCCATTATAACCACTTGAGATCCCGAAATGGAAGTGGGAACACATTACCATAAATTTCGTTACGGGTCATCCCACGGTTTCTCAAGGCATAAATGTTATTTGGGTTATTGTTGATAGATTAACCAAGTCTGCTCATTTCTTGCCAATACGGGAGACTTATTCCCTTGAACGTCTTGCTCATATGTATGTAATTGAGATTGTGAGATTGCATGGCATGCCAGTATCCATAGTTTCGGATCGTGACCCAAGATTCACTTCACGATTTTGGGTTAGCTTGTAAAAAGCTATGGGAACGGATTTACGATTTAGGTCGGCATACCATCCTCAAACAAACGGAAAATCAGAGAGGACTATTCAAACTCTTGAAGATCTATTAAGACTATGTGTCCTAGATTTCAAAGGGAGTTGGGATAAGTATTTACCATTGTTGGAATTCTCCTACAACAACAGTTATCAGGCAAGTATAGGTGTGGCTCCATTTGAAGCATTGTATGGACGAAAGTGACGCTCTCCAATATGTTGGGATGAGGTGGGTGAAGCAAAATTGTTGGGACCTGAGTTGGTACGTATGACTACGGAAAAGATCCAAATGATTCGATAACGTATACAAATGGCACAGGATCAACAAAAGAGTTATGGGGATCTTCATCGAAAGGATGTGGAATTTAGTATTGGGGATCATGTATTGTTGCGTGTTGCCCCATGGAAGGGAGTTACAAGATTTGGGAAGAGAAGAAAACTCAATCCATGATTTATTGGTCCATTTTAGATTCTTAACCGAATAGGAAATGTGGCTTATAGACTCGCGTTACCTCCAAGTATGTCTCGTGTTCATAATGTTTTTCATATATCTGTGCTTCGTAAATATGTGAAAGACCCGAACCACGTTATTGAGTTAGAACCGAATGAGATAGCCAAAAACTTAACGTATGAAGAGGTACCTGTCAAGATCTTGGATAGGAAGGAGCATGTCCTACACACAAAGGTCATACCACAAGTCAAAGTTTTGTGGAAGAACCATGCTATTGAAGAAATTACCTGGGAGTTGGAAACGGAAATGAAAGCGAGGTATCCTCACCTTTTTGAAACACCAGGTACGTATGTCAATTTCGAGGACGAAATTTCATAAGGAGGGGAAGTTGTAAGACCCCAACTTATTATAAATGAAATTTAATTTTCTCTATTTATTATTTTGCAATAGTAAGGGTTAATTTGATTAATGTGGTTAGTTATGGGTAAAATGCGCAAATATTTCAAATAAGCAAGTGGTTATAAAATATTCATTGTTTGAATATTCGTGGAATATTCTTAATTTTGTCGGGGAATATTAAATGCGATGGTGCGATCTTTGTGTGGGCCCATAACGGAAAGCGATTGGATGAAGGAAACGAAAAGTATAAGTTGTTTATAAATAACGTCGTAGTTATTACAATTAATCTTTGTTGAAATACTTGGTGGTTAAAACACGATGCTTTGCAGTATTGCACCAATTATTGATTCTTACGTAAGAAGGCACTACTCAATAATTGTTACAGTAATTACTGTTCAATATTTTATTTTATTGATTAAATAATTGATGCGTTGATGTTTTATATTATTATTGTTTCAATAATTGTCATTACACAGTATTTTCCATTATCGGATCAATAATTCATATTATTTGAATAATATTATTAGATAGAAATATTGTCAATGTCTAAAAAGTTTTGTCTAAGTTGAGGTTTGGTCATATAATTGCGCGCCAGTAAGGAGAAATCCTTATTGGAAAGCCCCCTCTTTCCTGGGAACTGCCTAGTTGTCAGTATTGTGATTCTGTAATATTATTTGTGAATAATTAATTATTGATTTATATAATGAGGAAAATATTCATTTTATGTGGATATAGATGGAGAAATTTTTTTAATGTGACAATTGTTGAAAATTAATATTTTATCTTTTCGGATAAAATAATTCATTTAAATATATTATTATATTATAATAATATAATAATGGTGATATTTTTACAATGAATGTGGGATATATGAATAAATGAAGAGGAAGAGTATTTTTGTTACTAAAAATATTTAAAACATGTTTTTCATGTTTGTGGACCCCATTTCTTGACTGAAAATTTGATTATAGCTTGTAAAATCGCCTGTTTGTGGATTTCGGTCAATTTTTGTTTGGAATGGAATTTCCTATTGAAAGGACATGAGGTTCGAATTTTTTTGATAAAAGGGCTATTTATTATGAATTATTGAAGTTCCGGATTAATTAATTATTATTTTTTTGGAGTTTTAAATGAATTAATTGAGAAAAACGTTTTTGTGGTTGTTATTGAGGTGTGGTTGATATCTAGACTATATTGGTGCGCGTAGGAAATTTAAGAAAAATAAATTATTATTTTATTAAATTTTTTGCTTTGGTGTTCTAAGTATTTTCCTATAAAGAGGGTGCTTAGGTTAGAATTGAAAATCACACCAGAAACTGAAGTTTTCTCTCTCTATATTATCGAGTGTATTCTTGTGACTGTTTTGATACTTTGAGTGTTGCTATCTGATTGCAAGTTTTCTTCAAAGACTATATCAAGTATTCGATTGGAAATCTTGTCTTTTCGAGGTAAGGGATATTATTTTTTTTAAAACGATATTATTTCTTCTAATATCATTATGCTGGAATATTGGTAAAATTTTTCTTGTGAAATTCATGTCTTTTAGTGTCGAGGTTATTATTCATGTATACGGCACTATTCAAGTATACGACACTATTCAAGAATACGACACTATTCACAGAAAAATTAAATTTTTGTTTTTTGTCCAAAATATCTATTATGGATACTAGCTTTGATTGTATCCATGTTTTGATCATTCTTTAATTTTACTTCACTATGGTTATTTATGAAGTATTTTTGAACTTGGACTGTTTAAAGTACGAATCCTTATTATTTGTTCTTTTGTTTCACTGGATTCGTTTTCTTTAAAATATTTTTCATCATCCTCAGTCCTAAATGATGATATTACTGAATATCTTTGGCTTGTAGTGCAAAGATTAATGATTTTTTCGATGAATATCTTTGGCCCGTAGTGCAAAAGATGAGCAGTGTTGAGATGAACATGATCGGTGATGAATATCTTTGGCCTGTAGTGCAAAAGATGAATATTTGATTCAAGATGAATATTGATTGATGTTACAGGGATAAAATATTGATGATGGACTTTTAAATTCATAGATTATAGTAGATTTCATTCTCTACGTAACTCATGTATGAATTATTATTTCTGCTGCAAATATTGATCTGAAACTTGTTGTCTATTGTATTTTATCAGATTTTTCTCTGTTGAAGACTAACGATAATTTGTTCTATATTATCTTAGTCATAATATTCTTTATTGGGCTAGTTGAGCTCACCCTTTTTGTAAGACCCCGAATTTTATGAAATAAAAGTATTCAATTTTTTTTTTAATTACTATTCATGAGTTACTATTCATGAGTTACTATTCACGAGTTACTATTCACGAGTTACTATTCACGAGTACTATTCATGAAGCATGATAATTTTTTTTCGTAAGAAGGCATTACTCAATAATTATTACGATAATTCTTTATTCGATATTTTATTTTATTGATTCAATAATTGCTACGTTGATATTTTATATTATTGTTGTTTCAATAATTGTCACGCACATTATTTTCCATTATCGAGACAATAATTCATATTATCTGAATAATATTATTGGATAACATTATTGGCAATGCCTAGAAAAGTTACATCTAAGGAGAGGTTTGGTCACCTAATTGCGCTTTTGATGAAGAGAGATCCTTATTGAAAGCCCCCTCTTTCACAGGAACTACACGGTTGTCAATATTGTGATTATGTAATATTATTTGTGAATAATTAATTATTGATTTTATGATGAGAAAATATTTATTTTATGTGGATATAGATGGAGAAAATTTTAAAGTGACAATTGTTGAAAATTAATATTTTATCTTTTACGATAAAATAATTCATTTAAATATATTATTTTAATAATATAATAATGGTGATATTTTTATAATGAATGTGGAATATATGAGTATATGAGGAGGAAGAATATTTTTGTTACAATAAATGTTTAAAATATGTTAAACATGTCGGTGGACCCCATTTCTTGATTTGAAATTTGATTATAGATCGTAAAATCGTCAGTTTATGGATTTCGGTCAATTTACATTTGGAATTTGGAAAAACTTTCTTCGCAAAGTTGTAGAGAATTGAATTTCCTATAAAAACGCGCGAGATTGAATTTTTTGATAAAAAGGCTATTTATTATAAATTATTGAAGTTCGAAGCTCGAAATAATTGATTTTGGAAGTTTAAAATAATTTAAATAACAAAAACGTTTTTTTTGTGCAAGTCTTGTGGAGGTGGGCATGTTTGGTGGCTGAGGTTTTGAAGCAAAATAAGTGTGCTTTGTAATAAAAATAATATATATAATAATTTTTATTAAATTTTACGCTTTGGTGTTCTAAGTATTTTCCTATAAATAGGGTGCTTAGGTTAGAATTGAAAATCACACGAAGCGAAGTTTCTCTCTCTATATTATCGAAAGCGTATTCTTGTGAGTATTTTGAGTATACTTTGAGTATTCTCTATACGGTGCAAGTTCGTTTCGTTATTCCAGTTAAATCTTTGCTCTTTTGAGGTAAGGGATAGTAAGGGATTTTTAAGGGTTATTATGTTTTTTAGTTTCAAAATTTTTCTGAACCTTCAAAAATTTGGAAAAATTTGAAATGATATTTTGATGAGTTTTGTAGAGTGTGTCCAAAATGGAGATTTTTGGATGTATAGATTAGGAGTTATGGATTTTATGAGAAAAGACTATTTTAAAAGTAACTATTTATAACTCCTTGTGATTAACTCCAAAATTGATGAAATTTTTATTGGGATTACATCTATATAATATTAGTATACTAGTGTAAATTTTAGAAGTTTTGGATAAAAGTATAATTTATGATAAATGTTTAAATATTCGGTGGTTTTGGCCATATGAAAAATAGTAAATGAATTTTTAAAATTTTGAGAAAAATATATATTCAATATGGGACTATGTTATGCTAAATCCCAGAAAAGAAATATTTTTGGAACTGATTTGGTATTTTTATAAAAAATATTCTAGTTATGAGTAAATGAATTAAATATGTTATGTGAAGTAAGAAAATTGGAAAATATGATTTTATGGCTTGAGAATCATATATGAGGTATATCTGATTTTTGATGAGGGTTTTGGTTATTGGTGTTGAAATCTTATGAGTTTGGCATTTTATGATGATTAAATGCATTAATTAGTAAAGTGTAAATAATTTAATTAAATTGTTTATAAGTTTTAGAAATGATTAAAATATTATTGTAATATTAATAATATTAGATTATGAGATTTCTAAGTGATTTTATAACATTTGGATTAAGGTGTTATAAATATTGATATGGATTTTATTATGAAACTTTATCTTTTTAGGTGTCGAGGTTACTTATGCACGTATCACGGTACTATGTAATACGATCGAATGAGGGTCTTATTCACGACAAATTGGTTTCTTCTCGACCAAATTATCGTTAATTTATGAATCTTACTCTTGAAATTAAAACCAAGTTTTGATTATATTGTTTTATATAACATTCTTATAACCCTAATGATGATATTTCTCTTTGACTTGAGTGTAAAGATGGGTAGATTATTGGTATGATCGTGACCATAGGTTCTCTTTGGCGATGGTGCAAAAGTTGAATTGTTGATTTGGTATGATCATGACCATTGAATTTACAATTGAATATTTTTAGCTTAAGTGCAAAGGTGAATTGATCAACATGGTTATAATTATTGTTATATAACTTCTGAAATTATTATGTATTTCTTTGATATATGAATATCTTTGGCTCGTTGTGCAAAGATGACTTGTTGATGAATATCTTAGCCTGTAGTGCAAAGTTGAATTATTGATGAATATCTTTTGCTCGTAATGCAAAGATGACCTGTTGTTGAATATCTTTAGCCTGTAGTGCAAAGATGAATTATTGATGAATATCTTTTGCTCGTAATGCAAAGATGACCTTTAGCCTGTAGTGCAAAGATGAATTATTGATGAATGTCTTTGGCTCGTAATGCAAAGATGGCCTGTTGTTGAATATCTTTAGCCTGTAGTGTAAAGATGAACTGTTGATGAATATCTTTGCCCGTAGTGGTGCAAAAGATGAATTTATTAGTATGATTATGAGAAGGCGTGTGATTTGGTATAACCATGATATTTGATGTTTGGGGTAAAGGCGGTGATGAAAATTATCTTCGTCTGGATGAGAGAGAGAATTTAGAACTACAATTATGATTATGAGTTATACATGTATGATTGTGGGCGAGGAATTGTTGATTGATGTTACGAGGATAAAACATTGTTGGTGGACTTTTAACGTGGAGAAGACAATAGACTTTATAGTCTATTTGACTCTTTTAATGGATTGCTCGTTCATTTGCAACTATGGTTGAAAAGTTTTATCATCTACCATATGTTCTAAATCTACGATTCATTCTTGATGAAGACTATTGATAATTTATTTATCTTTAGTCATAATATTCTTTCTTGAGCTAGTTGTGCTCACCCATTTGTTTCACAATTCCTTTCTTGTAATAAAAGTGTAATTTGGGTTGGCGGGGATAACAAGGGAATAGAAACGATGGTCTATAGTTGTTGAGGTTCTCCCTAAAGAGTATGAAAATAATTTTATTGAGGGCTTTAGTGTGTTGTATTTTATACATCATTTAATAGTTATTTTGGTGAATTAAATAGGGTGAGGCGAACCCAACTTTGGAAGGGTGTTTTGTCACTATCATACAAGATGTCTAATGACATACAAACTCGTGTTATCATAAGACATGGTTGTGCTCATCCACTTCTTTGAGTATATTTACAAGCACTACCTTATATAATCTTGGTGTTTGTTTGGAGTATAATACCCAATTAGAGGCAGTGGAGATAATGATATGTCAAGAGAAGACTCACCATTGGGAAGAATATGATAGTAATCTTCTCGTTTTTCTTTGGGGTCTATTAGGTCAACCAAGGATAATTACGTGGCCATATGATATCTACCATAACCTAAAAGCATGGCCTCCCATGTATGAAGGTTTTCTTGAGCACTCCCAAAGATTCTAATTTCTAAAAGCAGTTTTTTGACTATACCTTTATGTAAGGTGTCATTGTGACGTACTTCTGATTGGTATATATTTGTATCCAAACTCATAGCATATGTGTTGTTGTATTTTGCACGACAATTGTTGTAATAAAGTTGTAGTTGTTTTCCGTACCATATATTTGGCGACTCAGAATGGGTTGGATGGAATGGACCTATTTTGGGGGCGTTTAATTTGGTATCAGAGCTTAGGGATATGATCTCTGGCGGAGATCGGGATTAGAACTAGGAGGGGAGAGATGAGTAAATCCTTCGCTAGTGTGTCCTACCTAAGCTTATTTGTTGGTCAGTCATAATATTGGGATATTATGTGATATGTTAATTTGTTAAATTAACCCTTGTTTTGAAGCTATATTCTAGAATGATATCTAAAATACAGGAGATGAGCAATGGAGAAATCATGATGACAGGGGAGATAGAATCTGAAATGAAAACAAGGTATTCTCAACTCTTTGAAATACCAGGTACGTAAATTTCGGGGACGAAATTTCATAAGGAGGAGATTGTAAGACCACCGAATTTTATGAAATAAAAGTATTCAATTTTTTTAATTACTATTCATGAGTTCTTTATTCACGAGTTACTATTCACGAGTTCTATTCAGAGTTATTCATGAGTTCTTTATTCACGAGTTACTATTCACGAGTCTTATTCTATTCAGTACTATTCATGAAGCATGATAATTTTTTTCGTAAGAAGGCATTACTCAATAATTATTACGGTAATTCTTTATTCGATATTTTATTTTATTGATTGATAATTGCTACGTTGATATTTTATATTATTGTTGTTTGATAATTATCACTAACATGATATTTTCCATTATCGAGACAATAATTCATATTATCTAAATAATATTATTGGATAACATTATTGGCAATGCCTAGAGTTTACTCTAAGGAGAGGTTTGGTCACCTAATTCTTGCCTTGATGAGGAGAGATTCTTATTGGAAAGCCCCTCTTTCTCAGGAAGCGCACTGGTTGTTAATATTGTGATTATGTAATATTATTTGTGAATAATTAATTAATGATTTTTATGATGAGAAAATATTTATTTTATGTGGATATAGATGGAGAAAATTTTAAAGTGACAATTGTTGAAAATTAATATTTTATCTTTTTTTACGATAAAATAATTCATTTAAATATATTATTTTAATAATATAATAATGGTGATATTTTACGATTGAATGTGGAATATATGAGTATATGAGGAGGAAGAATATTTTTGTTACAATAAATGTTTAAAATATGTTAAACATGTCGGTGGACCCCATTTCTTGGTTGAAATTTGATTATAGGTATAAAATCGTCCAGTTTGTGGATTTGGTTAATTTACATTTGGAATTTGGAAAAACTTTCTTACGCAAAGTTGTAGAGAATTGAATTTCCTATAAAAACTCGCAAGATTCGAATTTTTTGATAAAAGGGCTATTTATTATGAATTATTGAAGTTCTGAAGCTCTGAAATAATTGATTTTTGGAAGTTTAAAATAATTTAAATAACAAAAACGTTTTTTGTGCAAGTCTTGTGAGGTGGGCTGTTTGGTGGCTGAGGTTTTGAAGCAAAATAAGTGTGCTTTGGAATAAAAATATTATATATTAATATTTTATTAAATTTTCTACTTTGGTGTTCTAAGTATTTTCTTATAAATAGGGTGCTTAGGTTAGAATTAAAAATCACACCAGAAACTGAAGTTTTCTCTCTCTATATTATCGAGCGTATTCTTGTGAGTATTTTGAGTATACTTTGAGTATTGCTATACGGTGCAAGTTAGATTCGTTATTCCGGTCAATCTTGCTCTTTTGAGGTAAGGGATAGTAAGGGATTTTAAGGGTTATTATGTTTTTAGTTTTGAAATTTTTCTGAACCTTCAAAAATTTTGTAAAAATTTGAAATGATATTTTGATGAGTTTTGTAGAGTGTGTCCAAAAATGGAGATTTTTGGATGTATAGATTAGGAGTTATGGATTTTATGAGAAAAGACTATTTTAAAAGTAACTATTTATAACTCCTTGTGATTAACTCCAAAATTGATGAAATTTTTATTGGGATTACATCTATATAATATCAGTATACTAGTGTAAATTTTAGAAGTTTTGGATAAAAGTATAATTTATGATAAATGTTTAAATATTAAATTGGTTTTGGCCATATGAAAAATAGTAAATGAATTTTTAAAATTTTGAGAAAAATATATATTCAATATGGGACTATGTTATGCTAAATCACAGAAAAGAAATATTTTTGGAACTGATTTGGTATTTTTCATGAAAATATTCTAGTTATGAGTAAATGAATTAAATATGTTATGTGAAGTAAGAAAATTGGAAAATATGATTTTATGGCTTGAGAATCATATATAGAGGTATATGCTGATTTTTGATGAGGGTTTTGGTTATTGGTGATGAAATCTTATGAGTTTGGCATTTTATGATAATTAAATGCATTAATTAGTAAAGTGTAAACAATTTAATTAAATTGTTTATAAGTTTTAGAAATGATTAAAATATTATTGTAATATTAATAATATTATATTATGAGATTTCTAAGTGATTTATAACATTTGGATTAAGGTGTTATAAATATTGATATGGATTTTATTATATGAAACTTTATCTTTTTAGTATCGAGGTTACTTATGCGATATCACGGTACTATGTATACGAATACGGGTACTATTCACGACAAATTGGTTTCTTCTTCGACCAAATTATCTTTGATTTATGAATCTTACTCTTGAAATTAAAACCATGTTTTGATTATATTGTTTTATATAACATTCTTATAACCCTAATGATGATATTTCTCTTTGACTTGAGTGTAAAGATGGGTAGATTATTGATATGATCATGACCATAGGTTCTCTTTGGCGATAGTGCAAAAGTTGAATTGTTGTTGGTATGATCATGACCATTGAATTTACAATTGAATATTTTTAGCTTAAGTGCAAAGGTGAATTGATCAACATGGTTATAATTATTGTTATATAACACGAAATGATTATGTATTTCTTTGATATATGAATATCTTTGGCTCGTTGTGCAAAGATGACTTGTTGATGAATATCTTAGCTTTGTAGTGCAAAGATGAATTATTGATGAATATCTTTTTGCTCGTAATGCAAAGATGACTGTTGTTGAATATCTTTTTTGCTTTTTGTAGTGCAAAGATGAATTATTGATGAATATCTTTTGCTCGTAATGCAAAGATGACTGTTGTTGAATATCTTTGCTTTGTAGTGCAAAGATGAATTATTGATGAATATCTTTGGCTCGTAATGCAAAGATGACTGTTGTTGAATATCTTTAGCATGTAGTGTAAAGATGAAGCTGTTGATGAATATCTTTGCCCGTGGTGCAAAGATGAATTTATTAGTATGATTATGAGCAGAGGCTGTGATTTGGTATAACCATGATATTTGATGTTTTTGAGGTAAAGGCGGTGATGAAAATTATCTTCGTCACCGGATGAGAAGAGAATTTAGAACTACAATTATGATTATGAGTTATACATGTGATTGTGGGAAAGGAATTGTTGATTGATGTTACGAGGATAAAACATTGTTGGTGGACTTTTAACGTGGAGAAGACAATAGACTTTATAGTCTATTTGACTCTTTTAATGGATTGCTCGTTCATTGCAACTATGGTTGAAAAGTTTTATCATCTACCATATGTTCTAAATCTACGATTCATTCTTGATGAAGACTATTGATAATTTATTTATCTTTAGTCATAATATTCTTTTCTTGAGCTAGTTGTGCTCACCCTTTTGTTTCATAATTCCTTTCGGGTAATAAAAGTGTAATTTGGGTTGGCGGGGATAACAAGGGAATAGAGCGATGGTCTATAGTTGTTGAGGTTCTCCTAAAGAGTATGAAAATAATTTTATTGAGGGCTTTAGTGTGTTGTATTTTATACATCATTTAATAGTTATTTTGGTGAATTAAATAGGGTGAAGCGAACCCAACTTTGGAAGGGTGTTTTGTCACTATCATCATACAAGATGTCTAATGACATACAAACTCGTGTTATCATAAGACATGGTTGTGCTCATCCACTTCTTGAGTATATTTACAAGCACTACCTTTATAATCTTGGTGTTTGTTTGGAGTATAATACCCAATTAGAGGCAGTGGAGATAATGATATGTCAAGAGAAGACTCACCATTGGGAAGAATATGATAGTAATCTTCTCGTTTTTCTTTGGGGTCTATTAGATTGACCGAGGATAATTACGTGGCCATATGATATCTACCATAACCTAAAAGCATGGCCTCCCATGTATGAAGGTTTCTTGAGCACTTCCCAAAGATTCTAATTTCTAAAGCAGTTTTTTTGACTATACCTTTATGTAAGGTGTCATTGTGACGTACTTCTGGTTGGTATATATTTGTATCAAACTCATAGCATATGTGTTGTTGTATTTTGCACGACAATTGTTGTAATAAAGTTGTAGTTGTTTTCCGTACCATATATTTGGCGACTCGAGAATGGGTTGGATGGAATGGACCTATTTTGGGGCGTTTAATTTGGTATCGAGCTTAGGGATATGATCTCTGGCGGAGATCGGGATTAGAACTAGGAGGGGAGAGATGAGTAAATCTTCGCCGCTAGTGTGTCCTACCTAAGCTTATTTGTTGGTCGGTCATAATATTGGGATATTATGTGATATGTTAATTTGTTAAATTAACCCTTGTTTTTTGAAGCTATATTCTAGAATGATATCTAAAATCGAGGAGATGAGCAATGGAGAAATCATGATGATGGGGAGATAGAATCGAAATGAAAACAAGGTATTCTCAACTCTTTGAAATACCAGTCACGTAAATTTTGGGGACGAAATTTCATAAGGAGGGAGATTGTAAGACCCGAATTTTATGAAATAAAAGTATTCAATTTTTTTTTTATTATTTATTCATGAGTTACTATTCACGAGTTCTATTCACGAGTTACTATTCATGAGTTGCTTATTCACGAGTTACTATTCACGAGTACTATTCATGTACTATTCATGATAATTTTTTTTTTTTAAGAAGGCATTACTCAATAATTGTTACGATAATTCTTTATTCAATATTTTATTTTATTGATTGATAATTGCTACGTTGATATTTTATATTATTGTTGTTTCAATAATTGTCACGGCACAATATTTTCCATTATCGAGACAATAATTCATATTATCTGAATAATATTATTGGATAACATTATTGGCAATGCCTAGAAAGTTCATCTAAGGAGAGGTTTGGTCACCTAATTGCTTGGCGCCGAAGAAGAGAGAGATCCTTATTGGAAAGCCCCCTCTCTTTCTCAGGAAGCCGCTGGTTGTTAATATTGTGATTATGTAATATTATTTGTGAATAATTAATTAATGATTTTTATGATGAGAAAATATTTATTTTATGTGGATATAGATGGAGAAAATTTTTAAAGTGACAATTGTTGAAAATTAATATTTTATCTTTTTACGATAAAATAATTCATTTAAATATATTATTTTAATAATATAATAATGGTGATATTTTTACAATGAATGTGGAATATATGAGTATATGAGGAGGAAGAATATTTTTGTTACAATAAATGTTTAAAATATGTTAAACATGTCGGTGGACCCCATTTCTTGTATGAAATTTGATTATAGGTATTATAAAATCGTCCGTTTGTGGATTTTGGTTAATTTCATTTGGAATTTGGAAAAACTTTCTTCTGCAAAGTTGTAGAGAATTGAATTTCCTATAAAACGCAGCATGAGATTCGAATTTTTTGATAAAAGGGCTATTTATTATGAATTATTGAAGTCGAAGCTACGAAATAATTGATTTTTGGAAGTTTAAAATAATTTAAATAACAAAACGTTTTTTTGTGCAAGTCTTGTGAGGTGGGCTGTTTGGTGGCTGAGGTTTTGAAGCAAAATAAGTGTGCTTTGGAAAAAAAATATATATATTAATATTTTATTAAATTTTCTACTTTGGTGTTCTAAGTATTTTCTTATAAATAGGGTGCTTAGGTTAGAATTAAAATCACACCGTAAGCTGAAGTTTTTCTCTCTATATTATCGAGCGTATTCTTGTGAGTATTTTGAGTATACTTTGAGTATTGCTATCTCTGGTGCAAGTTCGATTCAACGTTATTCCAAATCGGTAAATCTTGCTCTTTTGAGGTAAGGGATAGTAAAAGGATTTTAAGGGTTATTATGTTTTTAGTTTTGAAATTTTTCTGAACCTTCAAAAATTTTGTAAAAATTTGAAATGATATTTTGATGAGTTTTGTAGAGTGTGTCCAAAAATGGAGATTTTTGGATGTATAGATTAGGAGTTATGGATTTTATGAGAAAAGACTATTTTAAAAGTAACTATTTATAACTCCTTGTGATTAACTCCAAAATTGATGAAATTTTTATTGGGATTACATCTATATAATATCAGTATACCGTGTAAATTTTAGAAGTTTTGGATAAAAGTATAATTTATGATAAATGTTTAAATATTCGGTGGTTTTGGCCATATGAAAAATAGTAAATGAATTTTTAAAATTTTGAGAAAAATATATGTTCAATATGGGACTATGTTATGCTAAATCACAGAAAAGAAATATTTTTGGAACTGATTTGGTATTTTTCATGAAAATATTCTAGTTATGAGTAAATGAATTAAATATGTTATGTGAAGTAAGAAAATTGGAAAATATGATTTTATGGCTTGAGAATCATATATGAGGTATATGCAGATTTTTGATGAGGGTTTTGGTTATTGGTGATGAAATCTTATGAGTTTGGCATTTTATGATAATTAAATGCATTAATTAGTAAAGTGTAAACAATTTAATTAAATTGTTTATAAGTTTTAGAAATGATTAAAATATTATTGTAATATTAATAATATTATATTATGAGATTTCTAAGTGATTTTATAACAGTTGGATTAAGGTGTTATAAATATTGATATGGATTTTATTATGAAACTTTATCTTTTCGTGTCGAGGTTACTATGCACGTATACGGTACTATGTACGAATACGGGGTACTATTCACGACAAATTGGTTTCTTCTCTAACCAAATTATCTTTGATTTATGAATCTTACTCTTGAAATTAAAACCATGTTTTGATTATATTGTTTTTATATAACATTCTTATAACCCTAATGATGATATTTCTCTTTGACTTGAGTGTAAAGATGGGTAGATTATTGATATGATCATGACCATAGGTTCTCTTTGGCCAGTAGTGCAAAAGTTGAATTGTTGACTGGTATGATCATGACCATTGAATTTACAATTGAATATTTTTAGCTTAAGTGCAAAGGTGAATTGATCAACATGGTTATAATTATTGTTATATAACCACGAAATGATTATGTATTTCTTTGATATATGAATATCTTTGGCTCGTTGTGCAAAGATGACTTGTTGATGAATATCTTAGCTTTGTAGTGCAAAGATGAATTATTGATGAATATCTTTTGCTCTCGTAATGCAAAGATGACTGTTGTTGAATATCTTTGCTTTGTAGTGCAAAGATGAATTATTGATGAATATCTTTTGCTCGTAATGCAAAGATGACATTGTTGAATATCTTTGCTTTGTAGTGCAAAGATGAATTATTGATGAATATCTTTGGCTCGTAATGCAAAGATGACTTTGTTGTTGAATATCTTTAGCATGTAGTGTAAAGATGAAGCTGTTGATGAATATCTTTGGCGCGTGGTGCAAAGATGAATTTATTAGTATGATTATGAGCGAGGGCTGTGATTTGGTATAACCATGATATTTGATGTTTTCGGTAAAGGCGGTGATGAAAATTATCTTACGTCCGGATGAGAAGAGGAATTTAGAACTACAATTATGATTATGAGTTATACATGTGATTGTGGGATGAGAATTGTTGATTGATGTTACGAGGATAAAACATTGTTGGTGGACTTTTAACGTGGAGAAGACAATAGATTTTATAGTCTATTTGACTCTTTTAATGGATTGCTCGTTCATTGCAACTATGGTTGAAAAGTTTTATCATCTACCATATGTTCTAAATCTACGATTCATTCTTGATGAAGACTATTGATAATTTATTTATCTTTAGTCATAATATTCTTTACTGAGCTAGTTGTGCTCACCCTTTTGTTTCACAATTCCTTTCAGGTAATAAAAGTGTAGCTGGGTTGAGCGGGGATAACAAGGGAATAGAACGATGGTCTATAGTTGTTGAGGTTCTCCCTAAAGAGTATGAAAATAATTTTATTGAGGGCTTTAGTGTGTTGTATTTTATACATCATTTAATAGTTATTTTTGGTGAATTAAATAGGGTGAGGCGAACCCAACTTTGGAAGGGTGTTTTGTCACTATCATACAAGATGTCTAATGACATACAAACTCGTGTTATCATAAGACATGGTTGTGCTCATCCACTTGCTGAGTATATTTACAAGCACTACCTTTATAATCTTGGTGTTTGTTTGGAGTATAATACCCAATTAGAGACAGTGGAGATAATGATATGTCAAGAGAAGACTCACCATTGGGAAGAATATGATAGTAATCTTCTCGTTTTTCTTTGGGGTCTATTGGGTCAACCAAGGATAATTCTGTGGCCATATGATATCTACCATAACCTAAAAGCATGGCCTCCCATGTATGAAGGTTTCCTTGAGCACTTCCCAAAGATTCTAATTTCTAAAACAGTTTTTGACTATACCTTTATGTAAGGTGTCATTGTGACGTGCTACAGTTGGTATATATTTGTATCCAAACTCATAGCATATGTGTTGTTGTATTTTGCACGACAATTGTTGTAATAAAGTTGTAGTTGTTTTCCGTACCATATATTTGGCGACTCAAAATGGGTTGGATGGAATGGACCTATTTTGGGGGCGTTACACTTTTCCTTTTTGTTCCATTTTTATTCTCAGGAGGCGAGAATGTAGTGAGTACTAGTCGGGGTATGGAATGAAGGTCTTATAGAGTTGTTTTAGTAGTCCTCACCTTTTTTGTAAGATAATATATCAATAATTGTAATGAGGACTTATTTGAGTATTGATATTGTCTAGAAGACAATATTTGTATTTAAACTCACAGTTTTTATGTTGTATTAATAAAGTTGTAGTTGTTTTTGTACCATGTTATTGACGACTCAGAATGGGTGTTGTAAACCTATTTTGGTGGCGTCACAGCTACTGATAATGATTCTTGGTTTGTTCAAGAGTTGATGTTGTAGTACTCATACAGTAGTACAACATGAATCAAAATTTAGGCTTTAACCTATATATAACAAGAAGTTATAGAGGCTCAAAGTCACTATCAGAGCTGTTCTTGAGTTTCTGGGTAACCCAGAACAGTAGTCATGGCCGGTCAACGGTTTTTTGGCTTTAATATCTTTGATTTCGTGTATTAGATGTGTGTGGTGTTTGTTGTAATATGTAGTATATATGTCAGGGTATATATATATAACATTAACATGAACAAAGCATAACTCTAAGGTCTCTAATTATGCTGGTCAAAGTACAACAATACGCTATTCTTCGTGTTCTTCAGTTTTCTGGGCAGCCCAGAAAACTTGGTCAAGCTTGGTCAACGACTTTTGACCATTAATTCCAGTAATCCCATTAGTTGTTTTAGCAGTTTAAGATCATAGATATGTAGTACATATAACAGGGTATTGATCTATAATAAAATATTACAAAAACAACAAACAAAAAACGATTAAAAAGGTTGGTCAAAGTAGCCGGTTCGACTGTTCTTGAGTTTTCTAAGTAACCCATAAAACTGCAATCCATGAACGTTCAACCCACTTTGACTACTTATAACTTGAAATCTATGGTTCAAATGAACCTGTTTTCTTTTCTAGATTAAAGACCTACTAATAGGCTACATATATGAAAAAATTAACAGACCAAAACATAAACACATATGAATCTATAGGCCCTGACATTCGGTTGTCAAACTTAGTTTTTAAAATTTCCAAATTTCTTAAAACACTTAATTAAGGCATCTAGATATTATGAAAACGTGTTCTACCAATCTAACATACTTTCTAACATACTAATAAATAATTCTAAGCATCTAAACAACAAAACTAACATAGGATCAAAGAGATAATTATGAACTAGGGTTTGTACCTTTTCTTGAATGGTTTTCGATTCTAGCTTCTGATGTTGTTGATGCTAACACCCAAGCTTGATTTGGTAAGTTTATAAGTGTATCTAGGCTTAGAAATTTTGTGAGTTTGCTCAGCTCTAAAGTTCCTATTTATAGAATTCTTCAACTTGGCTTTTTGGTTATTTTTGAGCAACTAGCCTCTACAAATATCGATCTGAAAGTTACTTGTCTTTGCTTAGGGTTTGTTATCGTTTTCATGTATGCGGCCTTGGAACTTGGTTGGGTGACTCATAACCTACCTGTAAGCTAGTTAGGTTTGTTTAGTAGCTTACTTTTGTCTAAATCTTCACTAATCTTGATTAAGGTTTTGTTTTTAATGATTAGGAATGTTAAGTGATGTTTATTAGTACCTAATTGAAGTTTACTAACCATGACCAGGTGTTAAGATAAGCTAATTAGGGTTAGGTTAGCTAATTAGGGTTAGGTTTACAAATTAGGGTTAGGGTTTTGCTAATTAGGGTTAGGGTTTATTAATCTAGGATTGTTAACCTAAATTTCTCACTAATCCTAACAAGCACGACAAAGCGTTTTGTCAGTGTAAGCACGACAAAGCAACTTGTGAAAATAATTTTACCGGAAAGTCCGATTACGGGAAAAAAAATTTAAGCACGACGTTTTTCGGACAAAAATTTATTTGGTCAAATTTGTTAGACAAAATATATATTAACATATAACACATTCAGAACAGAGAAATTTTATTTATATAACGGGATTTTACACGTACGAGTCTTATTAGGGTTTAGGGTTTTTACATCAGGCATACACATCATTGTCCATAATGAGCATACAAATTGATACACCCCAGACGATGATTGCCCAGATGTTAGTGTCATCATTAGGGAGAATGAGGACGATGACAGCCCCTCCATCACTACAGTCCATCATAACTTTACCCTTAACAATTGGAACAGAACTCCGTGCATTGGTCGACGAGGGTAAAACGGGCAGAAATTCTATCTGCCCCGTAGATAACTTTAACTGCATAATTTTCTGTACAGTATTTGCAGTTATTTTTATTAGTACATGCTAACACTTTATATGATTGAACAGTTTCATATATTAAGTGAAAGCATATTTTGTTTTAGGACTTTGAATTTAGATGTGCATGTACTTGTTGATGAGGTGCCTTTTCTCCACAAGGACTGTAACTTTGATGAAAAGTTGGACTCAGACTTGATGGAAATACAAGAGGACATTGAGATACCTCAGGAGATTAAGGAATGGGTTGAAGACAAATCTAAACCTAATCTTGATCAAACCACCTCTTTCAATCTTGGAACCTTAGAAAATCCTAAGCTAATCTAGATTGGTTCAGACCTCACTCCAAACCAACGGAATGACATGGTTGCGCTACTAACCCAATTCCAGGATGTGTTTGCATGGTCTCATGAAGACATGGTGGGTTTGTCCACCGACATTGTCCTTCATCACCTTCCCATTAAAGAGGGATTCAAGCTAGTCAGGCAGAAGCTCAGGTGATTGAAACCTGAGTGGAGTTTAAAGATGAAAGAAGAAATTGTGAAACAAATTCAAGCTAGTATTATCATGGTGTCTACATATCCTGAATGGATATCCAACATAGTTCTCGTGCCTAAACTGGGAGGAAAAGTGCGAGTTTACATGGATTACCGGGATTTGAACAAAGCTTGCCTTAAAGATAGCTTTCTCGTGCCCTTTATCCACATTTTTATTGACAATACTGCTCAATACGGCATGTACTCTTTTGCTGATTACTTTACGGGATACCATCAAATTATGGTCGCTGAGGAGGATCGTGAGAAAACTGCTTTCATCATGCCTTGGGGAACCTTTTGTTATAGACAGTTGTCATTTAGCCTCATTAATATCGGAACAACCTATCAGCGATCTATGATGGCTCTTTCCCATGACTTAATGCACAAGGAGAGAGAGATCTACGTGAATGACATCATTGTCAAGTCCCGAAGGGAGGAAGACCACCTAGACCATCTCAGAAAGCTCTTCAATAGGTTGCGTAAGTACAACTTGAAGTTGAATCCAGGCAAATGCGCCTTTGGCATTAAATCATGCAAGTTGCTAGGATTTCTAGTCAGCCATAAAGGGATTGAGCTGGATCCCACCAAAATCTAGGCCATCACTGAAATGCCCATTCCTCAGACAGAGAAGGAAGTATGGGGGTTTTTGGGAATAATCAACTTCATTAGCAGATTCATCTCTCAACTCACAGCAACGTGTGAACCCATCTTCATGTTGTTAAGGAAGAACTCCTCCATGAAATGGAACGATGAGTGTCAAAAAGCCTTCCTTATACTCAAAGAGCAACTAGTTAAAGCTCGTATTTTGGTACCTCCCATGGATGGTGTTCCCCTATTCATGTACCTTTTAGTTAACGACAATGCCATGGGCTGTATGCTTGGACAAAAAGATAATAGAGGCCAAGAACGAGATATCTATTACCTCAGCAAAAGATTTAGCATCAGTGAACACAAATACACTCTGATTGAGAAGACTTGTTGTGCTTTAGCATGGGCTTCCATGAGGTTACAGCATTACCTCTATGGTCACATAACCCATCTCATATCCCGCGTGGATCCTCTCAAATATGAGTTCAGTAAACCCATGTTAAATTGTCGGCTGTCCAGATGGCAGTTGATCCTACATCAATTTGACATCGTCTACGTTACGCAAAAGTTTATCAAAGGTCAAGGAATTGCGGATCAACTGGCCACCGCACCTACAGGGGACTTCAAACCCTTGGAAACATACTTCCTCGATGAAGGGATAATGGCAGTTTAGCAACACCACAAGTACGATACATGCCGTACATGAAAAATGTATTTTGATGGAGCTGCTAACACAGAAGGCTCTAGAGCTAGAGCAGTTCTAGTGTCCCAGATGCAGGGAAACGATATCCGTCGTAGTCAAATTGCGATTTTATCAAACACTAATAACACAACTGAGTATAAAGGTTGTATCATGGGGCTAAACCTTGCCCGTTCAATGGGCATAAGGTGGTTAACTATGTTTGGGGATTCTAAATTGGTAATCAAACAATCCACGGGAATCTATCAAACCAATGAACTACATTTGCTGCCTTACCATCGGCAAGTTTTACAGATGGCTTTGGAGTTCGAAGAAATCTCCTTTCTATACATTCCTCATAATAGGAATGATTTCGCGGATGTGCTAGCAACATTGGCCTCCTTGATTCACATACCTGACAAGGAAAACATGTCGAGCATCACATTTGCCCTGTAAAAGGCCCCAGTCTATGGGAACTATGTTGGAGAAGTATCAGATGAGCTACCTCCCATCCACAACCCATGGTATCAGCACATCAAGGAGTACTTACAAGATGGATCTACACCCGTTGAAGCGAGCCCAACTGAAAGAAAGCAGATCCATCGACTTGCTATGAAATTCTACCTGAGCGGAGATGCACTCTATAAGAGAAATGCATGATTAGGTCTCCTCAGATGTCTGGACAAGGACCAAGCTCAGAGGCTCTTGGATGAGATCCATGGTGGAGTATGTGGCCCACACATAAGTGGCCCTCTACTTGTTAAGAAGATCCTTAGAACTGGACATTATTGGCTTACCCTTAAAGTTGACTATGATGACCACGTCAAGAGGTGCTATCAATGCCAAATTCATGGAAATGCCATCCACGCCCCTCCAAGGGAACTTCCCAACATGAGTTTGCCTTGGCCCTTCTCAATGTAGGGAATGGACATGATCGAGCCCATTGAGCCCAAAGCCAGTAATGGACATTGGTTCTTATTCACCATGATCGATTACTTCACCAAGTGGGTGGAAGTAGCCTCCTTTCCCTAGGGTTACTAAAGAAGTCATCATTTCTTTCATTCGAAACAATATCGTTTGTCGTTATGGACAACCAGAGGTCATTGTATCAAAAAATGCTAAGAACCTCAACAACAAAATGATGGAGGAGCTATGCAGTAAATTCCACATCAAACAACTTAACTCCGTCATCTACCGTCCAAAGATGAATGGTGTTGTTAAACTGACTAATAAAAACATCAAGAAAATCATGCAAAAAATGTCCGCCAACCACAAGGGATGGCCTGACTTGTTGCCTCTGACTTTATTAGCCTGCAGGACTTCAATCCGTACTTCCACTAGGGCAACCCTCTACTCATTAATCTATGGGATGGAATCAGTGCTCCCTATAGAGGTGGAAATGGAATCCCTCAGAGTGTTAATAAATGCTCAGATGGATGAAGACAAATGGGTACAAGACAGGTATCACCAATTGTCTCTAATAGAAGAAAGGCGAACCGTGGCTATCTTATATGGTCAGTTATATCAGTAAAGGATCACCAGATCCTACAACAGGAAAGTCAGGCTACGACATTTTAAACATCACGACTTGGTTTTGAAGAAGATCGTTGACAATCAAGATCAATCCAAGGGAAAATTCACTCCTAACCGGGAAGGCCCGTTTGTTGTCAAGGAGATATTGACATGAGGCGCTCTCAGATTGCAGGAAATAGACGGCGATGAATTTCCACATCTTATCAACTCAGACATTGTGAAATGGTACTATGTCTGAGGTTATCATCAAATGAACGTCCTGGTTTTGGATCATCAGATCACCAGTCATTTCAAGTTCTTTAACCCTCATTACATACAACCTTTCCTTTTTATCCATCTGCCCCTCAGGGAAAAACACACTTTTCAAACTAGCAGCCTGGTTTCACATCATACAACTCCTGTTATCCCATCAGGGATTGAACCTTTCATACATGCAGTTTATCCTAAAGACGGGATTAAACTTTTCACACATGTAGTTTCTCCCAATCATGAGATCAAACTTTCATTTCCCCGCAGTTCATTCTACAAATCGTCCTGAGGGGTGAAGTACATCGACCTGATCTCCCTGATACCCGGGAGTACGTAGGCAACTATATTCTATATGGCCCGGTCCCAATAAAAAAAATAGAAATATTTATGCTCTTTCTCTACAAAAACAAACAAAAATAATTCTACCCTTCTCTACATAAATAAAAAAAAATTCTACACCCTTCTTCATCAATAAAGCTTCTACACCAATTTACACCTTTCATATTTAGAATTGAACCTCTTACACCAGATTCGAACTACACAGACCTGATCTCCTCTTCAATAGGAGTACGTAGGCAGCCATTTATGGTTCGATCTAACCCCTTGCCAAAATATAAAGACTTGTCATCTGGTACTGGGGTCAAATCTCTATCCACCACATTTCATCGACTTCAGACCAAAGGGATGGAACTACCTAATCTCTCCTCACAAATATGAGATTCGACGACTATCTAAGCTGCAGTTTTGCCACAAAGAGCAACACCAATCCATAAGAGATGGAATTAACTGGGCTCCTCCTAAATAGGAGTACTGGCGACCATCTATGGTGCGGTTAATATCAGAGAGGAAAAGCCACACTCCTCTCCACATCTACATACAGAAACTAGTTCTTAGACACCAAAGATGGTAGGGATACACACAGATCAATGATCTGTTCTGAAAGATCCTGCGACATCTCAATGTCCACCTATCAAGGATGAGTTCAGAATGCATCAAGATCACAAGCCCTAAATAAATAGGAAAATATCAAGCAAGTATCAAGCCACAACTGAAAGGGAAGTGAATCAAAATATATTTCCCTACCATATATAATACTGTTTGATATATACAATATGTGTTATACATGACAAAATGGCTAAGCTAGTCTGTGCAGGAAAATATAAGTCTATCTATGGATCTGTATGTATGCGGACTATCAGATCTAACATAGTATCCCTCTCCGAAGAAGGAGGTAACGCTGCAAGCTCCTGCCCAATGGTATCTACACGAGCTAGCAAATCCGAGGCTAACTGCATGGTGGCATGATGCTCATCAATATATGTACTTATATCGGCAAGGATGCCAGTCGTAAGGGATCTCGCTGAGGTATTGTCTGTAACGGCCACATCCCGGGAAGATAGCATCCCGCTCTATAATCAATACATTTCTGGCTGATCAGGCATTGTCTCTCTCTAATAGAGCGGTGTATCTCCCATTAAGAGCTGCCAACATCAAGGCCCTAGCCTGATCTCTCTCAAAGGTCATCAGATATAGACTCTGCTCCAGATACTGTGCTGAATACTGAATCACAGTGGCACTCGTAGTGGGAGAATCCTCCTCGATGGGAGTATAAGTCTCCTCCATAGGCTCCCCATCATCGAAATCAATCCCCTGCACAGTGGATACTGCCATAGTCAATGTCGTCTCTGTCTCCATCCATGCAGAATACTCTGCAGAACAAACCGGATGGCTGATGGAAAACTCAACTAGCTCACGCTGATCCCAACAGGCATACAACCTGGATCTATCCTCTGTTGATAAGTGGTGAGAAGCTAAGCACTGACTCAATGCCCCCTCAAAAGGATGAAAATCCTGGAACTGGTCAAACTGACACATCACGGCTAGTGGGTGGTAAGTAATCATGCCTCTCAAACCAGCTAGAGGGAGATAATCCATGCTCGGAGCATGAGTGATGAAGCTGTAGAGTGAGCTGAGCCCTGTACACAGCAATATATCAAACGGAACTCCGATCCCTACCAGGAAAATAGACCAAGATTGTGACGCCCCCAAAATAGGTATACATCACCTATTCTGAGTCGCCAAATACATGGTACAGAATACAAATACAATCTTAAATATACAACATGAGCTGTGAGTTTTAATACAAATATTATCTTCTAGACAGTATTCAAACTTAAAATAAGCCCTCAATACATTTATTATCACACTATTTTATAGAATAGTGAGAACTACTAAAACTATCATCTGGACCGTCACTCCATTCCCCGACTAGTCCCTGCTACGTTCTCATTTCCTGAAGAGAACAATGAAAGCAAAAGGGTGAGCTCAACTAGCCCAGTAAGAAATATTATGGCTAAGATAAAGCACAATAAATTATCATTAGCCTTCAACAGTGTTAAACTGATATAATATAACAAACATCAAGTTTAACTGCAGCGGAACAAGCAATCCATTAGAGGAGTCATGTAGAGAATAAAATCTACTATCTTCTATGATTTAAAAGGTTTTTCCATCACTTTTATCGCTAAGACTCATCTTATTAAATAAACCACGTCATCCCTGCGCTACGACCAAGGATATTCATTAGTATCACGACCACAAATTATCCATACACTACGGGCCAAGGATATTCGTGTTTTCATCAATGGTCATGATCATGCCAACAACTGTCCATCAATGCACTACGGGCCAATGAGGAATTTTACCACATCATTTGTAAGATTACGGTCATGACTATACCGAATAATCCCTGGTTATAATCATACCAAGTCCATTTATGCACTACAGGTCACAGATGACTTTCAACATAATATAAACATGAGGATGACGACATTGACATAATAATTCAATAAAACAAGTTCAAGAATTAAATTTTAAAGATTTATAAGTTAATTTATCCTAAACTCAAAAACGTCCAAATTGTCAACATGATAATGCTTTGTGGAGTAAAATTCAAGAATGCTCAGAAGAATATTTCCATGAAAAGATACTAGATGAAGCGCAAATATCCAGGATATTCTACTAATTTCATGGAGTATAGAAGCCAAAACTTTAACCAACTGAGTATAATAGAATATATGAAACTGCAAATAGATTTTCGCCCGCCATGCGGTAATCCACGTAGACAGATCATTTCCACAATTTAATAAGGAATGAATACAAATGATCATTCACCATGCATGTGGTAATCCACATAGACAGGTTATTCCAGCAGAATAATAAAGAATGGAATAAAAGAAGAATTCACCACGCATACATCTGATAGACCGCATGCATAAAAGTTATTCCCAAAAGAATAATAAAGAATTGAACCGGTCATGTGAAATAAAATGCAGATAGGATATTCCAGCGAATAATAAAGAATGGAATAACAATGAGAATTCACCAAGCATGCGATAGTACGCGCAGACAAGTTATTCCAATGAATAATAAATAATGGAACCAGGTAAATGCGTAATACTCACGCATGTGATATTCAATGTAATAATAAAGAATGGAATAACAGAAGAATTTCACCATGTATGTGGTACTTCACATAGACATGTTATTCCAATATAATAATAAATAGTGGAACCAGGTCATGCGTAATATGCACAGACAGGATATTCCAACAGAATAATAAAGAATGGAATAACAGAAGAATTTCATAATGTATGCGGTACTTCACATAGACAGGTTATTCCAACATAATAATAAGGAATGGAATAAAAATAGCTATCTTCATGAAAATGAAAGAAATAATACCCCTTACCTTAGAATAAAGCTGGATACTGGAATAATGAGGTAGCAGACTTCTCTTCTTCTTTCTCTCTATAATTTCTCTCTATAATAATTGCACTATAGCTTTAGTGAATTGGTGAGAAATGAAGGAAGAATGAGCTTCTATTTATAGAAAAATATAGTTTCGATAATCGCACGCGTTTGGGGCTCAAAAATTACAATTATAATACCTCCAACTTTTCTTTCATTTTTAATTTAGTCCTGCAAGTATTATCAAACTTGCATCACCTCCCCTAATAGTAAATAATGTGAATCAATAGTTCAATCATGTGATTCAATAGTTATAATCATGTGAAAATACAAATAACAGTATAGTACCTCCATCTTTAACTTAGTCATGCAAGTATTATCAATCTTGCACCAACTCCCCTAATAGTATATGAATGGAATTATTACGTTGTAAAAGTCAACAACCCATACCACCCATAATAAGACTCCTCTTATTTATAGATGTGGGCAACCCACCTTAACAATTAAGGAATTGGGTTTTATTTAATTAATTAAATTCTTTTAATTAATTAAGCTCCCTAATCTTATTAGGGATAATTAATTAAACTCTTTTAATTAATTTAACCTCCTAATCTTATTAGAAATAAATGAGAGTACTTATATTAAATTAATTCCTAAACTCTTTTAGAAATTAAAATAATAATAATTGTAATAATATTAATAAGACTCCTCTTATTAATTTATATTTAATATTTCTAAAATATTAAATAATAAATATTAAGCTATTTAATTTATTCTATCACCATAGATTAAATTAAATATACTTAACATATTATTACGATTATGCCATTAACTTCTTAAATAATTATTCTTCCTTTTTATGGTGTGACCCTTTAGGTTCTCCATATTAAGCAGGGTTGTGAATAAATCAATTAGAACAATTCTAATCTTATTTAAATAAATAAATTAATCAATTAATTTATTTAAATAAATAATATTTATTCTCTGATAGGGATAAGCCTCCTAGCGATCAACGACTTTCCGGATAATATAGATTTCAACATTAATCATTAAAGAACCTTTGAGTAAATAGTTACCGTCACAATTATATCCTTCCACCATCTGATGTCCCAATTAAATATAAGACATGGAATTCTTGTCAAGTCTTATTTTATTTAATTATATGTATTTCGATCCTTAAATGCACAACTCAAATAATGCAAATTAGAAACTCCTTTCTAATTTCATTACGCCTTAACCGCCAAGGACTCTTTGGGTTGTCATTTATCGAATCACATAGGACATTTCTCTTCTTTTATTAGAAGTGGTAGATTCTTTATTGATCATACATTATCTCCATGTACAACTTATTATACCCAAGCATACCCTTTGATATACCCTAAGGGTCTTAAGGAATAAGTCAAAGTATAACTCATCATACACAAGATACTATGATGATCTCAAGTCCAAGGATCACTTGTACTACTATCACTACAGGAATTTCCTATTGACAGGCAAATAAAACTCCATTAGGTATTCCTTAGCGAGCCACGTTCAGTGAACTTATTCTCTAATAAGCACCTACATACTTGTTTTAGTGTCTCCACACAAATGATCATGAGATCAATCATCCTCATCCAATGAGCAAGCAACGTATGTACCAATCTATCCGGATTCACTAATCCCCAATTTAGTAATCCAACGATTGGGAACTATTTTAGTTTTAAGCTTTCAAAGAATTTAGATCTCATTAGAATGATCATCATCATTATTCTAAAAGCATTGCTTAAAACTATGGGTTTATCACATATTATAAAACAACATCATGTAGATAATTAAAAGCCTTTAATAAATTAATACTTTTTATTAATAAATGAATAAGATTGTTACAAAGTATATGCTTTATCATCAAACATGATTGGCTTGTGTGCATACTACTTTCAATCTCCCACTTGCACTAAAGCCAATCGTCACGGTAACTCATACTCTTCTTCTCTAAGTGACGATTATCCTGCTGTTGGATAAGCTTTAGTTAATGGATATGTAATGTTGTTCATGAGAGTCCACTATCTCTATAGTGATTTCCCATCTTTCAATGATTCTAATAATCAAATGAAAGTGCCACAACACATGTTTAGATCCAAGATGAGACTTAGGAACTATTCCTAGTTCTGTAATGAACTTTTAATCCAAACAATCAACTTGCAGCTTCATTTATAGCTATATACTTTGTATTTATCACTAAACCAGCAACTCTTTGCTATTTGGAACCTTTCCAATTCATTGCACCACTGTTCAAGATAACGCTTTACCTTAAAGTGGATTTTTCTGTCATCTTGGTCTGTCCAAAAAAAAAAAAAAAAAAACTTGAGTCTGTTAAGCCCTCTAGTTTTAATTCAGACCCACCATAAATATGATCACATCCTTAGTACCAGTAAAGTACTTTAAGATGTTTTTCACTGACTCATAGTGAACTACTCCAGAATATGACTGATCAACATCAGGTCTCGTATATTTCATTGCATACATGATAGTCACTCATGCGACCTCTCTTTTCGAGAGTGCGTGGGGACTATTAAAGAGATACACTCCATGGCTCATCAACATGAGACATCTCTTGGAGTTTGCCATGCTAAACGACTTTAGCATCAAATGAATATACGTTCCTTGGGTTAAGTCGAGCATCCTCTTAAATCTATCTATATAGATTTATAACCCCAATTAAGATACTCTTCCAAATCATTCATGGAGGAATGTTTAGACAACTTTATCTTTCTTGATTGTAGCATTGGTATGTCATTCCTTATCCATAATATATCAACATATATTACTAGGAATGTCACGATGCTCCCACCCGACCCTTTTTGTACACACTATGTTCATTCTTATTTTGATAAAATCAAACTCTTTTGATTGCCTCATCAAAAGCGAATGTTCCATATTTGAGAAACTTGCTTCAATCCATTTCTCCGAGTGTCTCACAACACTTACCTCATCGTATGTAATGGATCATCATCTTCTATGATGTGTACCTCATCATCATCATCTATGATGAATCCATACCTCTTAGGTATCTTGATACTATTCGATTTCTGATTCGGTTGTGGTACAATGGAGGTCATCTACTGAGGTTCCTCTTATTTTACTTATAGTGCTTAGTGGTTCTTGAACTCTTCAAGATCTATTATCCTCCCACTAGCCCCTTCAATGATAAACGCCTTTATCTTAGAAGGCAGCGTGTTTCGCAACAAACACCTTTTGCTAAGTAGGATTATAGAACACATACCCTAGACTTACTTTAGGATGTCCCACAAATCGACACTTGTCAAATCTTGTCCCAAGCTTATCCTTTTGAAACCTTTTCACATAAGTTGGAACCCCTTATCTTAACATACTTAAGATTAGGAATCCTCCCCATCCATAACTTTTATGGAGTCTGAAATGGATTTTGAGGTTACCATTTTCCATAGATATGCAGCCATTTCTAGGACATAACCCTAGAAGGATACTGGAATGTCGGTAAAATTATTATGGACCGCACCATGTCCAACAAGGTACGATTTTTCCTTTCAGATACATCAATCAATTATTACGTATCAGGATGTGTCCATTATGAGAAAACCATTTGAGACGATCTAGAAACTTATTGCACAAGTATTTATTCCTTGATCTAATCAAAGAATCTTCATTGCCAATTTGTTTCACTTTTGAATTCTTTGAACCTTTCAAATAATTCACACTTGTATTTCAGCAAATACACACATTCAACTCTTTGAATGATCATCTCCTTTTCTTATACTAGTTTGTTCAATTTACAAAATAATTTTTCACGTAAGTCAAGTATATAAAATCCATTAAGTAATATTTCAGTTCTATACAAAACATTATTATTATAAATAGAACAACAATTGTTCTTAAATATAATACCAAAGATTTCATTGTCCAACAATAAAATGGAAATAATATTTTTAACAAGAACTGGAACACAATAACAACTTATTGACTTAATAGATTTGCCCGTAGGCAGTGCTAAACTATAAGTTTCTATGGCTAATGTTGCAACCTTTGCTTCATTTCCCACACATAGGATTACTTATATTTGTTTAGCTTTCTACTTCTGTTTGGTCCCTTCATAAATCTATATTTATGATAACCTAAGTCGGTATCCAATACCCAAGTAGAACCTTGACTTAAAGAAAATTTTATTTTAAATCATGAACAAATTTGTATTTATAACCGAAACTTCACTAAGCTTCTTTGGTTAGCCTCTGCAAAATGCTTTTCACAGTTTATTTCCAGTGTCCAGGCTTATAGCAGTGGAAGCAAACTCCTTTGCTATCCGTATCAGTTTTGTTCTTATTATCTTTTATTTATGCCTTTCTATTTACCTTCTTTGAATCTTTCTTCTTTTCAGAAGATCCTTTGGCCCCTACCAGTAAGACTTGGTCTTTCTTGGTTGGAAAGTGACTCTCAACATTTTTCAACATTTTAAGCAAATCAGCGAGGCTGATATCTAGCTTGTTCATATGAAAAATTCACAACAATTGTGAAAGGAGTCAGGGAGTGAGTGCAAGATCAAATCTTGGCTCAACTCTCCATCCATGAAAAACCGGTTGTCCTAATTGATCAATCAAATTGATTATGTTAAGAACTTTTTATGCAGATTTGTAGTGTCACTTCCGGTCATTCTAGATCGGAAGAGCTCCTTAGATATCGATATCTATCGGTCTTACTTTCCTCGCCATCAACTACTTGATGTGCGGGAATATAGTGAAAGCATCCATAGTTTCATCTTGTGATTTGAAGCTCGTTACTCATGGATCGCGAGCATGATGCATTGAGCCAATTGTGCATCATCTTGCCACTTTCTAAAAGTAGCAATGTCTTCCTCGAGGCATTATGCGCAACCATTTGCGAGGATAGGCGTATTAAGGACATAAGATAACTTTTGACTATAAGAACTATTCTCAAATTCCTTAACCAATCTGTTTAATTCGGTTTGGTTAATTTAGCATTTAATATGCTTCGTGATGATAGTAATTTTAGACATTGTAAAATTCTCACGTAAATGAATTTGTAATTAACAACATTTTAACATACATTCTTTTATTAATTACCAAAATAAATTAGGTCTTGTTTTAAATTGGTATCTCCCACTATTTTCTTCAAACTATATTACCCTCACTTATATAGTTAAGCAAAATCTAATTAAAGATTTGCTAGTGAGAATAAGGATCCCATTTCAAATGTATATAGCCTTGTGGTGACACAACAAACTATATATAAATAAATAGGTAGACAACTTTTGTCAATTACATCAACTATGCAACTCCTTTTATTTTGCCTCTTAGATTATTTTGATCAGTGGTGGCACATCCAGAATCAAAATTATCCAAGTTAAGTCCGACCTAGCACTCCATATATTCAAAAAAAAAAATATCATCCTTGTGGTGACACAACAAAACAATATTGTTCAATTTTCTTTATAAGCATCAAATGTGATAAATTAACATCTTAAATACTTAATACTTGCCTTGTGGTGACACAACAAACTCATATTAAATATTTAATACTCTATTAATTTTATCATGCTAGAAAGCTGACGTTCGATATTCCAAATATCTTTGAGCGTTTAGGACTTAATATAAAAATTGAGGAGTTTGTTATTAATTTGTCTCATCTTGTTTTAGCGCATTGCACATATATATATATATAAAATACTGGCGTCATATTAATGAACATGTGAAGCATGTTTGCATAATATATAATATATATAGTTATAAGCATATGCATATAGAATACTATATTCTACGGATTGATTATGGACTTTTATTCTAGTTTGGTTCACTAGAGCCACCAAGTGAACCAAAAGGTCAAACCCTAGGAGTGCAAGAAATAATATTTAAATATAACTATTACATTTAAACCCGGGTTCCATTACAAATGGGTCTTCAAGCGCTCCTTGCTTCTTGATCTCCAATTTTTCAAAATTTATTCTAACTATTCCTATTACAAAACTATTTAAAATAAATAGAAACCTTGATCGTGATCGAGGGACGTACATAGGAGAGAGATAGAATTTACATTGAGAAAAATTAGAGAAGGCGAGTCTGTGAGACCCCATTTAATAAAACCCATACATTCATGCATCCAACTAAAATAAAATCCAATCGCATTGGTCGATAGTCCATAATCAATCCCATTTATTATCATACACATCACCATATGCATCAATAAATAACATTCATCTCATAAATTATAAACATTTAATATATATATTGATATCATTTAATGGGCAAATTTAGTTAGTATAAAATCTATTTTTGAATAAAAATAAACTCCTTTATTTAAATCCAAATTTAAATCAAAATAAAACTATTTTATTTTAATTTATCCAATTTTGAATAAAATAAACTATTTTATTTTAATCAAAATTTTAATCAAAATAAACTCCTTTATTTTAATTAATTATGAAATCCAATTCCATGTAAAAAAAAATCTTTAATTAAAATAAACTCTTTTATTTTAATTAATTATGGAATCCAATTCCATATATAAAAAAAATCTTTAATTAAAATAAACTCTTTTATTTTAATTAATTATGGAATCCAATTCCATGTAATAAAAAAAAAAAATTTAATTAAAGAAACACGGATATTCTTTCCTATTCACAAATAAACTCCTTTATTTTGAATAATATGAAATCTTATTTCATATTTAAATAAACTCCTTTATTTAAGGAAATTAGGATTCTCTTTCCTATTCACAAATAAACTCTTTTATTTTGAATAATATGAAATCTTATTTCATATCTAAACAAACTCCTTTATTTAAGGAAAGATGGATTTACTTCCCTATTCACAAATAAACTCCTTTATTTTAGGAAAAATAAAATCCAATTTCAACTCCAATTAGTTATCATGGAATCCAATTCCAACTCTAATTAGTTAGCATGAAATTCTAATTTTAAAATTAAAATAAACTTTTTTATTTTAATATTAAAATAAACCTTTTATTTTAAGATTAAAATAAACCTTTTTATTTTAATTATAAAATTATTAAAATTAAAATAAATATTTATATTTTTAATATTAAAATAAACCTTTTATTTTAAAATTAAAATAGAATTTTTATTTTAATTATATAATAATTAAGAATATATATATATATATATATATATATATATATATATATATATATATATATATATATATATAATAAACCGAACCTTTCCTTTAATAAAGATATACATATTTTTTTTTTTAAAAAAAGGCTCTGTTGTAATCCTTTGATTTCATGCTTAATGTACAAAAATATTTACAAAAAAAATGGGATTTACAAATTGAACTACTGCATAATATAAAAAAAAATATATTCTGCCTAAAAAATTTCATGTAAAGCGTAAATATTTCTTTTTTTTTTTTATTTTTTTTTTATTATAAATTTTATACAATAAAATTATGCCCAATTAAATTGTTCTAAACACATATCAATATATAAATTAAATTTGAACAATTAATAATTCGCATAAAGGTTTGGCTCTGATGCCATTGTTAGGTTTTGTAATATTCATGAAGCCGCAATCAAATTGCAAAAAAAAGTGCGGAAGCGTGTAAAAATCGAGTTTAAAATTTTACAAACCATATACCCGGATCACCCTTTATGCACAATTATTAATTAAGCGAAAAAAGATAAAGAATAAAATCATACCCTTGAAGATCGAGCTTCCTCGGTACAAGTTCACCTCCAAATCCTTTTCGCGTTCAACTTGAATCCACCGGGTTTGGTTCCTTCCTTTGATCGGCGTTAGCCACCCATATGTTTGGCCTCTAGAGGTGATCCACCAAGGAAGAATAAAATTCAAGAAGATGGGTGTTTGGCTCAAACCCTAGTTTTCTATCTCTATAGAAAAAGGGTACTCTCCAACAAATTGGAATTATTATGTTGTAAAAAGTCAACAACCCATACCACCCATAATAAGACTCCTCTTATTTATAGATGTGGGCAACCCACCTTAACAATTAAGGAATTGGGTTTTATTTAATTAATTAAATTCTTTTAATTAATTAAGCTCCCTAATCTTATTAGGGATAATTAATTAAACTCTTTTAATTAATTTAACCTCCTAATCTTATTAGGAATAAATGAGAGTACTTATATTAAATTAATTCCTAAACTCTTTTAGAAATTAAAATAATAATAATTGTAATAATATTAATAAGACTCCTCTTATTAATTTATATTTAATATTTCTAAAATATTAAATAATAAATATTAAGCTATTTAATTTATTCTATCACCATAGATTAAATTAAATATACATTACTTTATATTATTACGATTATGCCATTAACTTCTTAAATAATTATTCTTCCTTTTATGGTGTGACCCTTTAGGTTCTCCATATTAAATAGGTTGTGAATAAATCAATTAGAACAATTCTAATCTTATTTAAATAAATAAATTAAACAATTAATTTATTTAAATAAATAATATTTATTCTCTGATAGGGATAAGCCTCCCTAGCGATCAACGACTTTCCGGATAATATAGATTTCAACATTAATCATTAAAGAACCTTTGAGTAAATAGTTACCGTACAATTCAATCCTTCCACCATCTGATGTCCCAATTAAATATAAGACATGGAATTCTTTGTCAAGTCTTATTTTATTTAATTATATGTATTTCGATCCTTAAATGCACCTGACTCCAAATAATGCAAATTAGAAACTCCTTTCTAATTTCATTATTACCTTAACCAAGGACTCTTTGGGTTGTCATTTATCGAATCACATAGGACATTTCTCTTCTTTTATTAGAAGTGGTAGATTCTTTATTGATCATACATTATCTCCATGTACAACTTATTATACCCAAGCATACCCTTTGATATACCCTAAGGGTCTTAAGGAATAAGTCAAAGTATAACTCATCATACACAAGATACTATGATGATCTCAAGTCAAAGATCACTTGTACTACTATCACTACTGAGAATTCCTATTGACGAGGCAAATAAAACTCCATTAGGTATTCCTTAGCGAGCCACGTTCGGTGAACTTATTCTCTAATAAGCACCTACATACTTGCTTTAGTGTCTCCACACAAATGATCATGAGATCAATCATCCTCATCGATGAGCAAGCAGCGTATGTACCAATCTATCGGATTCACTAATCCCCAATTTAGTAATCAATGATTGGGAACTATTTTAGTTTTAAGCTTTCTAAGAATTTAGATCTCATTAGAATGATCATCATCATTATTCTAAAAGCATTGCTTAAAACTATGGGTTTATCACATATTATAAAACGACATCATGTAGATAATTAAAAGCCTTTAATAAATTAATACTTTTTATTAATAAATGAATAAGATTGTTACAAAGTATATGCTTTATCATCAAACATGATTGGCTTGTGTGCATACTACTTTCAATCTCCCACTTGCACTAAAGCCGATCGTCATGGTATCTCATACTCTTCTTCTCTAAGTGGCGATTATCCTGCTTTGTTGGATAAGCTTTAGTTAATGGATATGTAATGTTGTTCATGAGAGTCCACTATCTCTATAGTGATTTCCCATCTTTCAATGATTCTAATAATCAAATGAAAGTGCCACAACACATGTTTAGATCCAAGATGAGACTTAGGAACTATTCCTAGTTACGTAATGAACTTTTAATCCAAACAATCAACTTGCTTGCGACTTCATTTATAGCTATATACTTTGTCTTTATCACTAAACCGGCAACTCTCTTTTTGTTTGGAACCTTTCAATTCCTTTGCACCCTTTATTCAAGATAACGCTTTACCTTAAAGTGGATTTTTTACGTCATCTTAGTGCATCAAAAAAAAACGAAAAACTTGAGTGCATTAAGCCCTCTAGTTTTAATTTAGACCCACCATGAATATGATCACATCCTTAGTCTTGGGTTAAGCACTTTAAGATGTTTTTCAGCGACTCATAGTGAACTTCTCCATAATATGGTGATCGACATCGGGTCTCGTATATTTCATTGCATACATGATTGTCACTCATGCGACCTCTCTTTCGAGGAGTCTGTGGGGACTATTAGAGAGATACACTCCATAGCTCATCGACATGAGACATCTCTTGGAGTTTGCCATGCTAAGCGACTTTAGCATCAAATGAATATATCGTTCCTTGGGTTAAGTCGAGCATCCTCTTAAATCTATCTATATAGATTTATATCCCCAATTAAGATACTCTTCCAAATCATTCATGGAGGAATGTTTAGACAACTTTATCTTTCTTGATTGTAGCATTGGTATGTCATTCCTTATCAAGTAGTATATCAACATATAATACTAGGAATGTCACGATGCTCCCATGACGACCCTTTTGTACACACTATGTTCATTCTTATTTTGATAAAATCAAACTCTTTTGATTGCCTCATCAAAACGAATGTTCCATATTTGAGAAACTTGCTTCAATCCATTTCTCGAGTGTCTCAACACTTACCTCATCGTATGTAATGGATCATCATCTTCTATGATGTGTACCTCATCATCATCATCTATGATGAATCCATACCTCTAGGTATCTTGGTACTATTCAGATTCTGATTGGTTTGTGGTACAATAGGAATTACATCTCTGAGGTTCCTCTTATTTGACTTATAGTGTTTTGTGGTTCTTGAACTCTTCAAGATCTATTATCCTCCCACTAGCCCTTCAATGATAAACACCTTTATCTTAGAAGAAGCGTGTTTCATAACAAACACCTTTTTGCTAAGTAGGATTATAGAACATATACCCTAAACTTACTTTAGGATGTCCCACAAATCGACACTTGTCAAATCTTGTCCCAAGCTTATCCTTTGAAACCTTTTCACATAAGTTGGACAACCCTTATCTTAACATACTTAAGATTAGGAATCCTCCACATCCATAACTTTTATGGAGTCTTGGGGTAGGATTTTGAGGTTACCATTTTCCGTAGATATGTCGACCATTTCTAGGACATGATCCTAGAAGGATCTTTGGAATGTCGGTAAAATCATTATGGACCGACCATGTCCAACAAGGTACGATTTTTCCTTTCGGATACATCAATCAATTATTACGTATCGGGATGTGTCCATTATGAGAAAACCATTTGAGATGATCTAGAAACTTATTGCACAAGTATTTATTCCTTGATCTAATCAAAGAATCTTAATACTTTGCCAATTTGTTTCACTTTTGAATTCTTTGAACCTTTCAAATAATTCACACTTGTATTCAACAAATACACACATTCAACTCTTTGAATGATCATCTCCTTTTCTTATACTAGTTTGTTCAATTTACAAAAATTATTTTCACGTAAGTCAGTATACAAAATCCATTAAGTAATATTCGAGTTCTATACAAAACATTATTATTATAAATAGAACAACAATTGTTCTTAATTATAATACCAAAGATTTCATTGTCCAACAATAAAATGGAAATAATATTTTTAACAAGAAGCTGGAATACAATAACAACTTATTGACTTAATAGATTTGCTAGTAGGCATTGCTAAACTATAAGTTTCTATGGCTAATGTTGCAACCTTTGCTTCATTTTCCACACATAGGATTACTTATATTTGTTTAGCTTTTTACTACTGCTTGGTCCCTTCATAAATCTATATTTATGATAACCAAAGTCGGTATCAATACCCAAGTAGAACCTTGACTTAAAGAAAAATTTATTTTAAATCATGAACAAATTTGTGTATTATAATAGAAACTTCACTAAGCTTCTTTGGTTAGCCTCTGCAAAGATGCTTCTTTGCAGGTTGATTTCCGGTGTCGGGCTTATTGCGGTGGAAGCAAACTCCTTTGCTATCCGTATCGTTTTGTTCTTATTATCCTTTGTTTATGCCTTTCTATTTACCTTCTTTGAATCGTTCTTCTTTTGAGGAAGATCCTTTGGCCCCTACCGGTAAGACTTGGTCTTTCTTGGTTGGAAAGTGACTCTCAACATTTTTCAACATGTTAAGCAAATCGGTGAGGCGATATCTAGCTTGTTCATATGAAAAATTCACAACAATTGTGAAAGGAGTTAGGGGAGTGAGTGCAAGATCAAATCTTGGCTCAACTCTCCATCCATGAAAAAACCGGTTGTCTAATTGATCAATCAAATTGATTATGTTAAGAACTTTTTATACATCTTGTAGTGTCATGGCCGGTCATTCTAGATCGGAAGAGCTCCTTAGATGCTCGATATCTATCGGTCCTACTTTCCTCACCATCAACTACTTGATGTGCGGGGAATATAGTAGAAGCATCCATAGTTTCATCTTTGTATTTGAAGCTCGTTACTCGTGGATCTGAGCATGATGCATTGAGCCAATTGTGCATCATCTTGCCACTTTCTAAAAGTAGCAATCTCTTCCTCGAGGCATTTATGCGCAACCATTGCGAGGGATAGGCGTATTAAGGACATAAGATAGCTTTTGACTATGAGAACTATTCTCAAATTCCTTAACCAATCAGTTGTTTAATTCGGTTTGGTTAATTTAGCATCTAATATGCTTCGCATGATGATAGTAATTTTAGACATTGTAAAATTACGTAAATGAATTTGTAATTAACAACATTTTAACATACATTCTTTTATTAATTACCAAAATAAATTAGGTCTTGTTTTAAATTGGTATCTCCCACTATTTTCTTCAAACTATATTACCCTCACTTATATAGTTAAGGCAAAATCTAATTAAAGATTTGCTAGTGAGAATAAGGATCCCATTTCAAATGTATATAGCCTTGTGGTGACACAACAAACTATATATAAATAAATAGGTAGACAACTTTTGTCAATTACATCAACTATCAACTCCTTTTATTTTGCCTCTTAGATTATTTTGATCAGTGGTGGCACATCAGAATCAAAATTATCCAAGTTAAGTCCGACCTAGCACTCCATATATTCAAAAAAGAAAAATATCATCCTTGTGGTGACACAACAAAACAATATTGTTCAATTTTCTTTATAAGCATCAAATGTGATAAATTAACATCTTAAATACTTAATACTTGCCTTGTGGTGACACAACAAACTCATATTAAATATTTAATACTCTATTAATTTTATCATGCTAGAAAGCGACGTTCGATATTCCAAATATCTTTGAGCGCTTAGGACTTAATATAAAAATTGAGGGTTTGTTATTAATTTGTCTCATCTTGTTTTAAGGCATTACATATATATATATAAAATACGCGTCGTATTAATGAACATGTGAAGCATGTTTGCATAATATATATATATATATAGTATAAGCATGCACATATAGAATACTATATTCTACCGGATTGATTATGGACTTTTATTCTAGTTTGGTTCACTAGAGCCACCAAGTGAAACAAAAGGTCAGCTCCCCTAGAGTGCAAGAAATAATATTTAAATATAACTATTACATTTAAACCGGGCTCCATTACAAAGCGGGTCTTCAAAGCGCTCCTTGCTCCTTGATCTCCAATTTTTCAAAATTAATTCTAACTATTCCTATTACAAAACTATTTAAAATAAATAGAAACCTTGATCGTGATCGAGGGGAAGTACATAGGAGAGAGATAGAATTTACATTAAGAAAAATTAGAGAAGGCGAAGTCTGTGAGACCCATTTAATAAAACCCATACATTCATGCATCCAACTAAAATAAAATCAATCGCATTGGTCGATAGTCCATAATCAATCCCATTTATTATCATACACATCACCATATGCATCAATAAATAACATTCATCTCATGAATAATAAACATTTAATATATATATTGATATCATTTAATGGGCAAATTTAGTTAGTATAAAATCTAATTTTGAATCAAAATAAACTCCTTTATTTTAATCCAAATTTAAATCAAAATAAAACTATTTTATTTTAATTTATCCAATTTTGAATAAAATAAACTATTTTATTTTAATCAAAATTTTAATCAAAATAAACTCCTTTATTTTAATTAATTATGAAATCAATTCATGTATAAAAAAAAAATCTTTAATTAAAATAAACTCTTTTATTTTAATTAATTATGGAATCAATTCATATATATAAAAAAATCTTTAATTAAAATAAACTCTTTTATTTTAATTAATTATGGAATCCAATTCCATGTAAAAAAAAAATTTTATAAAAGAAACACGGATATTCTTTTTCCTATTCACAAATAAACTCCTTTATTTTGAATAATATGAAATCTTATTTCATATTTAAATAAACTCCTTTATTTAAGGAAATTAGGATTCTCTTTCCTATTCACAAATAAACTCTTTTATTTTGAATAATATGAAATCTTATTTCATATCTAAATAAACTCCTTTATTTAAGGAAAGATGGAACTTTCCTATTCACAAATAAACTCCTTTATTTTAGGAAAAATAAAATCCAATTTCAACTCCAATTAGTTATCATGGAATCCAATTCCAACTTTAATTAGTTAAAATGAAATTTAATTTTAAAATTAAAATAAACTTTTTATTTTAATATTAAAATAAACCTTTTATTTTAAGATTAAAATAAACCTTTTATTATTAATTATAAAATTATTAAAATATATATATATATATAAATATATTTATAATATTAAATATAAATATTTATTTATATATTAATATATATATTTTATATATTATATATATATATATATATATATATATATATATATATATATATATATATATATATATATATATATATATATATATATATATATAATAATATAACCTTTATTTAATAATATACATGATTATATTTTTTTTTTTTTCTTGTAATTTTATATCATATATAATTCCTTTGAATAAATATGCTTATTACCTTACAAAAATTAATAATTGGATTTACAAATTGAACTTGGTAATATTATAAAAAAATAAATAATAAAAAAAAAATTCATGAAAAAAAAATTTTTTTTTTTTTTTTTTTTTTTTTTTTTTTTTATAAATTTTATCTAATAAAATTATGCCCAATTAAATTGTTCTAAACACATATCAATATATATATTAAATTAAAACAATTAATAATTGCATAAAGGTTTGGCTCGATGCCTTTATTAGGTTTGTAATATTATTTGAAACTTGATCAAATTGCAAAAAAGTGCGGAAGCGTGTAAAAATCGAGTTTAAAAATTTACAAACCATATACCGGATCACCCTTTATGCACAATTATTAATTAAGCGAAAAGATAAAGAATAAAATCATACCCTTGAAGATCGAGCTTCCTCAGTACAAGTTCACCTCCAAATCCTTTTCGCGTTCAATCTTGAATCCACCGGGTTTGGTTCCTTCCTTTGATCGGCGTTAGCCACCCAAATGTTTGGCCTCTCAGAGGTGATCCACCGAGGAAGAATAAAATTCAAGAAGATGGGTGTTTGGCTAAACCCTAGTTTTCTATCTCTATAGAAAAGGGTACTCTCCAACAAATTGGAATTATTACGTATGTTTAAAAAAGTCAACAACCCCATACCACCCATAATAAGACTCCTCTTATTTATAGATGTGGGCAACCCACCTTAACAATTAAGGAATTGGGTTTTATTTAATTAATTAAATTCTTTTAATTAATTAAGCTCCCTAATCTTATTAGGGATAATTAATTAAACTCCTTTAATTAATTTAACCTCCTAATCTTATTAGGAATAAATGAGAGTACTTATATTAAATTAATTCCTAAACTCTTTTAGAAATTAAAATAATAATAATTGTAATAATATTAATAAGACTCCTCTTATTAATTTATATTTAATATTTCTAAAATATTAAATAATAAATATTAAGCTATTTAATTTATTCTATCACCATAGATTAAATTAAATATACTTAACTATATTATTACGATTATGCCATTAACTTCTTAAATAATTATTCTTCCTTTTATGGTGTGACCCTTTAGGTTCTCCATATTAAGCCGGTTGTGAATAAATCAATTAGAACAATTCTAATCTTATTTAAATAAATAAATTAAACAATTAATTTATTTAAATAAATAATATTTATTCTACTGATAGGGATAAGCCTCCCTAGCGATCAGCGACTTTCCGGATAATATAGATTTCAACATTAATCATTAAAGAACCTTTGAGTAAATAGTTCTTAAAATACAATTCAATCCTTCCACCATATCTGATGTCCCGATTAAATATAAGACATGGAATTCTTTGTCAAGTCTTATTTTATTTAATTATATGTATTTCGATCCTTAAATGCACAACTCAAATAATGCAAATTAGAAACTCCTTTCTAATTTCATTACGCATAACCGAGGACTCTTTGGGTTGTCATTTATCGAATCACATAGGACATTTCTCTTCTTTTATTAGAAGTGGTAGATTCTTTATTGATCATACATTATCTCCATATACAACTTATTATACCCAAGCATACCCTTTGATATACCCTAAGGGTCTTAAGGAATAAGTCAAAGTATAACTCATCATACACAAGATACTATGATGATCTCAAGTCAAGGATTACTTGTACTACTATCACTCTGAGAATTTCTATTGACGGCAAATAAAACTCCATTAGGTATTCCTTAGCGAGCCACTCGATGAACTTATTCTCTAATAAGCACCTACATACTTGCTTTAGTGTCTCCACACAAATGATCATGAGATCAATCATCCTCATCGATGAGCAAACAGCGTATGTACCAATCTATCCGGATTCACTAATCCCCGATTTAGTAATCAATGATTGGGAACTATTTTAGTTTTAAGCTTTCTAAGAATTTAGATCTCATTAGAATGATCATCATCATTATTCTAAAAGCATTGCTTAAAACTATGGGTTTATCACATATTATAAAAGCGACATCATGTAGATAATTAAAAGCCTTTAATAAATTAATACTTTTTTTATTAATAAATGAATAAGATTGTTACAAAGTATATGCTTTATCATCAAACATGATTGGCTTGTGTGCATACTACTTTTAATCTCCTACTTGCACTAAAGCCGATCGTCATGGTATCTCATACTCTTCTTCTCTAAGTGACGATTATCCTGCTTTGTTGGATAAGCTTTAGTTAATGGATATGTAATGTTGTTCATGAGAGTCCACTATCTCTATAGTGATTTCCCATCTTTCAATGATTCTAATAATCAAATGAAAGTGCCACAACACATGTTTATATCAAAGATGAGACTTAGGAACTATTCCTAGTTACGTAATGAACTTTTAATCCAAACAATCAACTTGCGACTTCATTTATAGCTATATACTTTGTCTTTATCACTAAACCGGCAACTCTTTCTTTATTTGGAACCTTTCAATTCCTTTGCCTTGTTCAAGATAACGCTTTACCTTAAAGTGGATTTTTACTGTCATCTTAGTGCATCATGCGAAAAACTTGAGTGCATTAAGCCCTCTAGTTTTAATTTAGACCCACCATGAATATGATCACATCCTTAGTCTTGGGTTAAGCACTTTAAGATGTTTTTCAGCGACTCATAGTGAACTTCTCCAGGATATGACTGATCAACATCAGGTCTCGTATATTTCATTGCGTACATGATTGTCACTCATGCGACCTCTCTTTTCAGGAGTCTGTGGGGACTATTAAGAGAGATACACTCCATGGCTCATCAACATGAGACATCTCTTGGAGTTTGCCATGCTAAACGACTTTAGCATCAAATGAATATACGTTCCTTGGGTTAAGTCGAGCATCCTCTTAAATCTATCTATATAGATTTATATCCCCAATTAAGATACTCTTCCAAATCATTCATGGAGGAATGTTTAGACAACTTTATCTTTACTGATTGTAGCATTGGTATGTCATTCCTTATCCGTAGTATATCAACATATAGTACTAGGAATGTCACGATGCTAAATGACCCTTTTTGTACACACTATGTTCATTCTTATTTTTGATAAAATCAAACTCTTTTGATTGCCTCATCAAAACGAATGTTCATATTTGAGAAACTTGCTTCAATCCATTTCTCTCGAGTGTAACACTTACCTCATCATCATCTGGATCATCATCTTCTATGATGTGTACCTCATCATCATCATCTATGATGAATCCATACCTCTAGGTATCTTGGTACTATTCGATTTACGATTCGGTTTGTGGTACAATGGAATTACATCTACAGAGTTCCTCTTATTTGACTTATAGTGTTTTGTGGTTCTTGAACTCTTCAAGATCTATTATCCTCCCACTAGCCCCTTCAATGATAAACACCTTTATCTTAGAAGGAAGCGTGTTCATAACAAACACCTTTTGCTAAGTAGGATTATAGAACATATACCCTAAACTTACTTTAGGATGTCCCACAAATCGTACTTGTCAAATCTTGTCCCAAGCTTATCCTTTGAAACCTTTTCACATAAGTTGGACAACCCCTTATCTTAACATACTTAAGATTAGGAATCCTCCACATCCATAACTTTTATGGAGTCTTGGGGTGGATTTTGAGGTTACCATTTTCCGTGAGATATCGACCATTTCTAGGACATGACCCTGAAGGATCTTTGGAATGTCGGTAAAATCATTATGGACCGCACCATGTCCAACAAGGTACGATTTTTTCTTTCGGATACATCAATCAATTATTACGTATCGGGATGTGTCCATTATGAGAAAACCATTTGAGATGATCTAGAAACTTATTGCACAAGTATTTATTCCTTGATCTAATCAAAGAATCTAATACTTTGCCAATTTGTTTCACTTTTGAATTCTTTGAACCTTTCAAATAATTCACACTTGTATTCAACAAATACACACATTCAACTCTTTGAATGATCATCTCCTTTTCTTATACTAGTTTGTTCAATTTACAAAATTATTTTCACGTAAGTCAAGTATACAAAATTTATTAAATATTCGGTTCTATACAAAACATTATTATTATAAATAGAACAACAATTGTTCTTATTATAATACCAAAGATTTCATTGTCCAACAATAAAATGGAAATAATATTTTAACAAGAACTGGAATACAATAACAACTTATTGACTTAATAGATTTGCCGTAGGCATTGCTAAACTATAAGTTTCTATAGCTAATGTTGCAACCTTTGCTTCATTTTTCCCACATAGGATTACTTATATTTGTTTAGCTTTTACTACTTGCTTGGTCCTTCATAAATCTATATTTATGATAACCAAAGTCGGTATCCAATACCCAAGTAGAACCTTGACTTAAAGAAAATTTATTTTAAATCATGAACAAATTTGTATTTATGTAGAAACTTCACTAAGCTTCTTTGGTTAGCCTCTGCAAAAATGCTTTTCATGAGTTTCTTTCCGGTGTCGGGCTTATTGCGGTGGAAGCAAACTCCTTTGCTATCCGTATCGATTTTGTTCTTATTATCCTTTGTTTATGCCTTTCTATTTACCTTCTTTGAATCGTTCTTCTTTTGAAGAAGATCCTTTGGCCCCTACCGGTAAGACTTGGTCTTTCTTGGTTGGAAAGTGACTCTCAACATTTTTCAACATGTTAAGCAAAAATCGAGAGGCGATATCTAGCTTGTTCATATATGAAAATTCACAACAATTGTGAAAAGGAGTAAAGGGAGTGAGTGCAAGATCAAATCTTGGCTCAACTCTCCATCCATGACAAAACCGGTTGTCCTAATTGATCAATCAAATTGATTATGTTAAGAACTTTTATGCATCTTTGTAGTGTCATTGGTCATTCTAGATCGGAAGAGCTCCTTAGATATGTCGATATCTATCGGTCCTACTTTCCTCACCATCAACTACTTGATGTGCGGGAATATAGTAAAAGCATCCATAGTTTCATCTTGTGTATTTGAAGCTCGTTACTCGTGGATCTTGAGCATGATGCATTGAGCAATTTGTGCATCATCTTGCCACTTTCTAAAAGTAGCAATCTCTTCCTCGAGGCATTATGCGCAACCATTGCGAGGATAGGCGTATTAAGGACATAAGATAGCTTTTCGACTATGAGAACTATTCTCAAATTCCTTAACCAATCCGTTTAATTGGTTTGGTTAATTTAGCATCTAATATGCTTTATGATGATAGTAATTTTAGACATTGTAAAATTACGTAAATGAATTTGTAATTAACAACATTTTAACATACATTCTTTTATTAATTACCAAAATAAATTAGGTCTTGTTTTTAAATTGGTATCTCCCACTATTTTCTTCAAACTATATTACCCTCACTTATATAGTTAAGCAAAATCTAATTAAAGAGATTGCTAGTGAGAATAAGGATCCCATTTCAAATGTATATAGCCTTGTGGTGACACAACAAACTATATATAAATAAATAGGTGAACAACTTTTGTCAATTACATCAACTATGCAACTCCTTTTATTTTGCCTCTTAGATTATTTTGATCAGTGGTGGCACATCGAATCAAAATTATCCAAGTTAAGTCGACCTAGCACTCCATATATTCAAAAAAGAAAAATATCATCCTTGTGGTGACACAACAAAACAATATTGTTCAATTTTCTTTATAAGCATCAAATGTGATAAATTAACATCTTAAATACTTAATACTTGCCTTGTGGTGACACAACAAACTCATATTAAATATTTAATACTCTATTAATTTTATCATGCTAGAAGCTGACGTTCGATATTCCAAATATCTTTGAGCGCTTAGGACTTAATATAAAAATTGAGGGTTTGTTATTAATTTGTCTCATCTTTGTTTAAGCGTAGCATGCACATATATATATAAAATACGCGTCGTATTAATGAACATGTGAAGCATGTTTGCATAATATATAATATATATAGTATAAGCATGCACATATAGAATACTATATTCTACTACGGATTGATTATGGACTTTTATTCTAGTTTGGTTCACTAGAGCCACCAAGTGAACCAAAAGGTCAAACCCTAGGGGTGCAAGAAATAATATTTAAATATAACTATTACATTTAAACCCGGGCTCCATTACAAGCGGGTCTTCAAGCTCCTTGCTCCTTGATCTCCAATTTTTCAAAATTAATTCTAACTATTCCTATTACAAAACTATTTAAAATAAATAGAAACCTTGATCGTGATCGAGGGAACGTACATAGGAGAGAGATAGAATTTACATTAAGAAAAAATTAGAGAAGGCGAGTCTGTGAGACCCCATTTAATAAAACCCATACATTCATGCATCCAACTAAAATAAAATCCAATCATTTAATTGATAGTCCATAATCAATCCCATTTATTATCATACACATCACCATATGCATCGATAAATAACATTCATCTCATGAATAATAAACATTTAATATATATATTGATATCATTTAATGGGCAAATTTAGTTAGTATAAAATCTATTTTGAATCAAAATAAACTCCTTTATTTAAATCCAAATTTAAATCAAAATAAAACTATTTTATTTTAATTTATCCAATTTTGAATAAAATAAACTATTTTATTTTAATCAAAATTTTAATCAAAATAAACTCCTTTATTTTAATTAATTATAAATCAATTCCATGTTTAAAAAAAATCTTTAATTAAAATAAACTCTTTTATTTTAATTAATTATGGAATCAATTCATATATATAAAAAATCTTTAATTAAAATAAACTCTTTTATTTTAATTAATTATGGAATCAATTCCATGTAAAAAAAAAAATTTTAATTAAAGAAACACGGATATTCTTTCCTATTCACAAATAAACTCCTTTATTTTGAATAATATGAAATCTTATTTCATATTTAAATAAACTCCTTTATTTAAGGAAATTAGGATTTCTTTCCTATTCACAAATAAACTCTTTTATTTTGAATAATATGAAATCTTATTTCATATCTAAATAAACTCCTTTATTTAAGGAAAGAATATTCACAAATAAACTCCTTTATTTTAGGAAAAATAAAATCAATTTCAACTCCAATTAGTTATCATGGAATCCAATTCCAACTCTAATTAGTTAGCATGAAATTTAATTTTAAAATTAAAATAAACTTTTTTATTTTAATATTAAAATAAACCTTTTATTTTAAGATTAAAATAAACCTTTTTATTTTAATTATAAAATTATTAAAATTAAAATAAAACTTTATATATATTATAATAAATATAAATTTAAAATTTTATTTTATATATTAAAATAGATTTTTATTTTAATATATAATAATTAATAAATATATATATATATATAACTATATATATATATATATATATAATATATATAACCTTTCCTTTAATAAAAAGATATATATATTTATTTTTTTAAAAAAAAAGGCTCTGTATTTATAATCCCTTTGATTTCCGTCATTATATGCATTTTTAAAAAAAAAAATTAATGGGATTTATAAATTGAACTTTACCTTAGTTATTTAAATAAAAAAATATTTAAAAAAAAAAAAAAATGTAAAAGCATTGGCGACCTTTTTTTTTTTTTTTTTTTTTTTTTTATTATAAATTTTATACAATAAAATTATGCCCAATTAAATTGTTCTAAACACATATCAATATATATATTAAATTAAAACAATTAATAATTCGCATAAAGGTTTGGCTCGATGCCCTTTATTAGGTTTGTAATATTCATGAACGCAATCAAATTGCATAAAAAGTGCGAAGCGTGTAAAATCGAGTTTAAAATTTTTACAAACCATATACCGGATCACCCTTTATGCACAATTATTAATTAAGCGAAAAGATAAAGAATAAAATCATACCCTTGAAGATCGAGCTTCCTCGGTACAAGTTCACCTCCAAATCCTTTCGCGTTCAACTTGAATCCATAAGGGTTTGGTTCCTTCCTTTGATCGGCGTTAGCCACCCAATGTTTGGCCTCAGAGGTGATCCACCGAGGAAGAATAAAATTCAAGAAGATGGGTGTTTGGCTCTAAACCCTAGTTTTCTATCTCTATAGAAAAGGCGTACTCTCCAACAAATTGGAATTATTACGTATGTTGAAAAAGTCAACAATCCATACCACCCATAATAAGACTCCTCTTATTTATAGATGTGGGCAACCCACCTTAACAATTAAGGAATTGGGTTTTATTTAATTAATTAAATTCTTTTAATTAATTAAGCTCCCTAATCTTATTAGGGATAATTAATTAAACTCTTTTAATTAATTTAACCTCCTAATCTTATTAGGAATAAATGAAGTACTTATATTAAATTAATTCCTAAACTCTTTTAGAAATTAAAATAATAATAATTGTAATAATATTAATAAGACTCCTCTTATTAATTTATATTTAATATTTCTAAAATATTAAATAATAAATATTAAGCTATTTAATTTATTCTATCACCATAGATTAAATTAAATATACATAACTTTATATTATTACGATTATGCCATTAACTTCTTAAATAATTATTCTTCCTTTTATGGTGTGACCCTTTAGGTTCTCCATATTAAGCTAGGTTATGAATAAATCAATTAGAACAATTCTAATCTTATTTAAATAAATAAATTAATCAATTAATTTATTTAAATAAATAATATTTATTCTGATAGGGATAAGCCTCCTAGCGATCAGCGACTTTCCGGATAATATAGATTTCAACATTAATCATTAAAGAACCTTTGAGTAAATAGTTTCTAAATACAATTATATCCTTCCACCATCTGATGTCCCGATTAAATATAAGGCATGGAATTCTTTGTCAAGTCTTATTTTATTTAATTATATGTATTTCGATCCTTAAATGCACTGACTCCAAATAATGCAAATTAGAAACTCCTTTCTAATTTCATTACGCCTTAACCCAAGGACTCTTTGGGTTGTCATTTATCGAATCACATAGGACATTTCTCTTCTTTTATTAGAAGTGGTAGATTCTTTATTGATCATACATTATCTCCATATACAACTTATTATACCCAAGCATACCCTTTGATATACCTAAGGGTCTTAAGGAATAAGTCAAAGTATAACTCATCATACACAAGATACTATGATGATCTCAAGTCAAGGATCACTTGTACTACTATCACTACTGAGAATTCCTATTGACAGCAAATAAAACTCCATTAGGTATTCCTTAGCGAGCCACGTTCGGTGAACTTATTCTCTAATAAGCACCTACATACTTGCTTTTAGTGTCTCCACACAAATGATCATGAGATCAATCATCCTCATCAATGAGCGAAAGCAGCGTATGTACCAATCTATCCGGATTCACTAATCCCCGATTTAGTAATCAACGATTGGGAACTATTTTAGTTTTAAGCTTTCAAAGAATTTAGATCTCATTAGAATGATCATCATCATTATTCTAAAAGCATTGCTTAAAACTATGGGTTTATCACATATTATAAAAACGACATCATGTAGATAATTAAAAGCCTTTAATAAATTAATACTTTTTATTAATAAATGAATAAGATTGTTACAAAGTATATGCTTTATCATCAAACATGATTGGCTTGTGTGCATACTACTTTCAAATGGCTATATCATGGGTGAAACAATACCCATGCCGTCTGAAAGTGCCAATCGGTCTCAAGTGTGACAAAAACCACACATATAACATGACTGAGCAGCCTGTAAACACTCCCTGCTATAATCATCGGTACGATGGTGTGACCCTCCCTGAGAGCTCTCACTGCCATGATAACTCCTATATCCAACTCATCCATGTACCTTAGCATGTAGACATACGATAATATGCATAATAGCAGTACATCCACTCTAGCCAAACACCAATGATCCTTTGGTGGGGTGAAATCCCCAGAATGCCATGTATAACTATCCTCCGAGCCAAATCTTTCAAACAGAAAATGCTGGGATATCACATGGCCGAATGTGATCTCATCTTGCACAACTCTCTGCCTCAGCCCGGTGAGAGTGATAAACTGCCGTCTCATTGCGCCGATGGCCATATGCACGCAAGGTTTGTCCAAAGGCTGCGCCATCTGTGATGCCCCCAAATCCGGGTCTCTTTCAACCCGACAGATGGTGCTACAAGGTACTCATAACTGTACATCCATTCTATTGAAACGACATCAAAATGTGTGAATCAACGACATTCTTATTAAAATAATAATATTATATCCCGTTCCCAGGTTCTAAAACCATTACATTCTTTGTTCATCGTTCTATAATATATGCAACTTACTAGTTTATTACAAGGTAAACTAATCGTTCATCTTCGTCTTGCCTCTATCCTTGTCAAATCTCTCGGTTCATTCGGTCCTAGCTGCATTCATATGGTTCAAGCAAGAGTGAGCATAACAAGCTCAACAAGTACAATAATTTTCTTTTAAACAACATGCTTGAAACATATGAATCGTATATCTTCAATAACTGGATAATAGTTATGAAATACTACCAATAATTCAAAATAACATTTCTTTTCCTTCAAAACGTTTTACAATAAAAATATTCAGTAAAACATCAATTCTGGCTCAAGACCATGAGCGTTTTATAATTTCTTTGAAAAGGACAACCTGGCACTAAGTTCAGTATAATAAAGCAGATAGCTTATTTAGTACTTACGGGTGATCAGCCCATAGTACTATATGTTGATCAACACTACATCCATTAAACGTGTATACGTTTAAGTTTTGGCAACCTCGCGTGCCCATCGAATAATCGATGAAAAATACATTTGTTTATTCATAATCAAGCTTACCTTGAATCTGTACCAAATAATTGGCGTAGGATAGCATTAGCAATTCTATATTGAAAGACTTGTAAATAAATTAATCAACTCTTCAAGATTAGTCTAGCCGAGATAAAACTGGCATCGACCCTTTAGTAAAACCATTCATGCATCTCATAACATGAATCAGAGAAAACTTGGCTAACACGAAGGTTAGACAAGCGTTTTAAGAAAAACTTGCCTTCAGCTTCTGCTACAGTATAATAACTTTTCCTTTCAGTCTTTACGGTCTCTACAATACATAACCACATAACATACCACATTAGGTTATGAATGAATATACATGATTCCTAATGAATCTTACCCTGCATCTCAATCTAATCATAAATTAGATTTGTTACTATTAGTTAAAATTGATATTATATTATTCTTACCAACTTCTTTCTCTTCTATGTCTTACATGGATTTACTTCATTAATCCAACTCGTTTTGAGTTAATCATCCTTCCTCACAGCTTACAAACATCCTTACGTTAATAATCGAAACTTGATCGTCATTTGTTTAGTACTCTTTATTGCATACCGTTTACGTTTACGTATTACTTAGCAACCTTTAGTTGTAACTCTTAACGTTATAGTCCTTATCATTATTGAATACGGTTCACGTTCCTTATACTTTACGTTCGTCGTTTAACTACTCATTAATCAACATTAAATTCTTAAAGTCATCACTATAATAGCAATTTAGGAAAGGTCTTACCATTACTCATTAAGTAATTACATAATCCATACTGGTATTGCAAACCATTGGATTTGTAATTGACTTGGTCAACAAATTTCTACAGCCAGCTTAGCACATTACGTTGTTCTCATTACGTTCACCTTCAATTGATTATCAACCTTTACTCATCATACATTACATGTCTAACAATGCCTTAACAATGTTATATTACCACCTTAGTTCATTACTAATAACTTCTCTTTCATTCTATACTTGAAAACTTTCTTTCCTGGCAATTCTTGGAGTGCAGCGTGGTATTTCCACACCTCTCACTCTTCTTCGGCTTACTGTGGCATGAGTTTCTGATGATGCAAGCCTCGGGCTCGGTGCTTTGTGGCATCACTCAATGGCCTTGGGTTGGGCTTGCCATGGCACCAACTCGTGCCACTTATAGTTTGTAAAGTTTGAGAATTCTCTGAAACTCCGGACGAATAACTTCTTCTTTATAAGTCCGAATTGGTCCATTCAAAAGTCTACGGTTCACAAATTACATACTCTATGCGTTCATGCAAGAATTTTATCAATTTGACTTCATTTGCTAAAATTTCACCTATGAGTTCATTTTCAACGAAAACGATAAACGTTCATGAACGTTCAACGCTAGTTTCTTCGTTCTAAGTCAGAATTCAGTCATTTTCGAGTCCACAATTCTATAATGCCAAATGAGACTTCTCTCCATTGAAAACCAATATTTCCAAGCTCAATATCAAAATATGACTTCCATTCCGAGAATTTCACGAATTCGACGCTTAACGTCCAATCGTGTAAATTCTGGCATAACTTCTTTACTAACGATTTGATCATTGTTGTAAATGGATTCTAACCATCATATAAACATCTGAAACTACTTATTATGTTAACTTATTTCCAAATTAGGTGTTGACTTATTCTTTATAAGTTCATAGTTTATCAACTTATAACTTTCATTATTTCATTACTTATGACTTATTATTGATTTAAGTCCTTTACTCAATGTTCTCATATCATATCCAACATACTAGCATCTTGACATACATACTTCATTAACTTATTGACATGATAAGTTATTACTTGTTATTCATTAGTCTATAACTTGTATAAGTATGAACTAATTATGAATTCACTTTGCATGACTTATCATAGCTTAAATCTTTTAACCATCATCCTTGCTTCTTATTATCATACCATCTTATTAAGGTAAACATATGAGTAGTTCATCTAAGTTATTCATAAGCTCATAACTTAATTAAGTTTGAATTACTTATTCATGACTTAAATGGCTTAAGTCCATTGATTAATCATTCTTATCATTCCTTAACATAAATGTTCTACCACTACCCCTTCTCTAACAATTAAAGAGAAAGAAAATTATGGTTTTAAGTTCTTACCTATGAAGATCACTTGGTTAATCTTTAATTTCCTCCTTGCTTCTTGATTTCTCAAAAACTAACTTATTCTAGCTTTTGTAGCTTTTTCTCTCTAACCAATAAGCTCTCAACTTGTTGGGTGAAATGAATAACCCCAAAAAATGAAATCCAAGCTCTCTATTTATAGTCATCGCTAGGTTAGGGCATAATGGTCATAAGACCACTCCACCTCCTTACTAAACCTCTATACTATTCATTACTTCAATCCTAAGTTTACTTGCTCACCAAATAAGTTACTTGGCCTCCACATTCTTTGCTTGGCCATCACAACACTTAACCATTAAGTATACTTGTTAATCACACATAAGCACTTTACTTACTTATCCCACATAAGTACTTTACTTAGCCTTTAAATTACTTAACTTATCCTTTGCTTATCACTTAAATCTACTTACTCATCACACAAAGTTCTTGCCCATTAAGTCTACCCATGGGTTGCACCATGGATCCTACTTATCTAATGGATCATTATATTGGACTTACTTAATTAATCTAGCTTATTCCTTGTTGGGCTTGCATTACAATAGTTTGGGCTTTACCATTAGATTTCATTGGGCTTACACATTAATTCCTATTAGACTTACCCATTTCTACACTTGGGCCTTATCAATTCTTATTGGACTTTACAATTTCTTACACAATTCTACAAATTCAATACATATGGCTTAAAGCCTTATAACGTATAATTTACGTATTAATCTCAGTATTCTAACTCGTATACTTATTCATATCGACATACCATGCTTCATTCATACTCATTATAACACCTCGTATTATACTCAGATTCATTACCTCGCATAATACTTACGTATTATACAATCATTGCTTTAATTCATTATACGCATTTAAATTCATTCTCGAATTCATTTTCCTAATCGTTATGTTTTAAGTCCACAAAGTAAAACTGCGTTTTAACTAAAATATTATCGGATAATATTATCAGATATTCTATCTCACCTCGATATTCTATCATTACGTATTTCTCGGAAGTTCAAAAATAATTTCCGAGCAGAAATGCGTGAATAGTCTTTTTTTGAAAAATTTCTCGGAAAGCTTTTATTTTCGTCTTGGAAATTCAAACACTTTAATTCTACCACGTAGGCAAAATACTACGACGTTCCGATATGCCTAGGTTGTAGAACGACCTTCAATTAGCTTTCTCCCATAAATAATGAATAAAATTCATTTAATCCACATAATAAAAATAAAAAATTTAATTCTCAAAAATCCAAAATTTCTGGGGCCTTACACTTCCCCCCCCCCCTTATAAGGATTTTGTCCCCAGAATCACGCTAATAATACATACACCATTTGAGGAAACATTTTCCTTTATTTTAATCTCCAGCTCCCACAATGCTTCTTCGACATTGTGGTTCTTTCATTTCATCTTCAACGAAGGTATTATCTTATTCTTCATGACTTGCCACTTCCTATCAATACTCTGAGTTGGAAGCTAAACTTTTACTCATACATTACGCTATCTTCCGTTTATTAGTCCTTCTTTTAATACCAAATTATATGAACTTAAATTCCTCCTTCAAAACAAGATTATACTTGATCTTCTCTTCATCTTGCATCTTCTTCTTCATCCACTTGCATTCCTCATTACCTAGTTGTAATTAATTAACGCGTTCCATTATTGTGGATTGAGTCTACGTTGTGGATAACATTTCTACCACTTCATTCCGTAATTTAGCTTCTAACTTCATTCTTGCCATTTCCATTATTAACTCATTTTGAGTCACTAACATTGATAGCTTTTTCCGACTCTTCCTACTTAACGCATTGGCTTACGTTAACTTTCCGGATTGATATAACATATCAAGCGTCGAAATCTCTTATCCATTCTAATCACCTTCTCTACTTTATATTCAACTCCTTTTGTGTGAAGATATATTTAAAACTCTAGAGTAGTATATATCTCACACTTCTCATCGTATAAATACTATCTTCAATTTTTTTAATTCTAAAACTACAATTTGCCAATTTTAGATTATAAATAGGATAAACCTCCTTATAATTCTTTAACTAGCATAATGCATACACAATGACCTTGCCATGCTACATGAGCACGCAATCTCGTCATCTATGCGAAACATCGAGATACAATACAATATTCCTCGTATTATCTTATAGAGACAATATTGGTACCTCACTTAACTTCCCTTTTAGTTCCTAAAAACTATTTTCTCACTTCTCATTCCCAACATACTTCTTAATAACAACTTTGTCTATCTCTTTAAGCTACAATTCACACGTAGTGAATTCGTATCCAACTTCTCCCCTCATGTAGTGTTTCTCACACTATCTCCAAATGTTCAACGTGATCTTACGACGTCATAAATTAGACTAGAATATAACCAATGATCATTACTACACCCTCATCCAAATATTATTTGAACACCCTGTGACGCTAATGGTACTTTCAAACATAGCACCTCACAAGGGTACCTATCAATTTGCCACCAACTTGCTCAGCGCCCCTTCCGAAAAGTCAAATTTCCATACATTAGTCAACCCAAACGACATAACCAGAGACTCGTAATAACCATAACGAGTTTTGAACGTCGTCTTAGGTTCCTCCTCATTCTTCCTTACTTTCAACCGACTATACCCCGTACGCAAATCTATCTTAGAAAAATTCTTTGCCCTCTTCAACTTGATCAAATAGATCAACGATCCTAGGCCATGGGTATTCATTCTTAACCGCTAACTTACTCCTATTACGATAGTCGATACGCAACCGTAATGACTCATCCTCTTCCTTAACGTCCTCCTAACTTGCTTCATCGTTAGACAACACGAGCGTCGCGGTATTTTATTACCATAAAATACTACCTTGGGTTACTTAGAAAACTGAAGATCCATACTTTTATTCTAACAATTTATTAAAGTTTTATAGTTAATCAACTCATTCATACCAAGAATTACTTCAAATTTTCTCAACTTTATCGATACTTATCTACCAATACTTGCTTACATTCCTTATTCGTGAAGCCATTTCCACGAATATAATTAACAAAAATTATTTCTCCATTCTCTACCGTAATGTTTGAAGATAATTATAATCCTTTCAGATGAGAGACTCCTAGATGAGTCTTTCCACATTTCTTACACACTTCGACCTTACGCTTAGGATTCCCTTGTCCCACTCTACTATTCCCGGAGTAAAAATTCTTTCTTTTAGGCATATTGCCACTGGCATTCTCTACCTTGGTTCCTCCCTTTCCTCTTGCTCTTATTCTCCCTCTCTTTGTGATATTGAGTCAATGCCTCACTACCACCCTCGGCTATAATCACCTTTTCCAAAATGGTGCCACAGGAAATACTCTGGAACATCGAAATCCTACTATAGAGCCAGGGTTGCAGGCCCTGCTCAAACCTACGGGCCTTCCTCTCCTCAGTGTCCACTTGGTGTGGAGCAAACCTTGTCCATTCATTGAATCTGGCCACGTACTGGGAACCCATCATGTCCCCTAGTTTATACTGGGAACCCATCATGTCCCCTAGTTTAAGTTCTAAGAACTAAATCTCCATCCTCCCTTACATGCTTGTAGGAAAATAATTCTCGAAGAAAGCCTTCTTGAATTGTTCCCACGTTACCCCATCTGTTCTAGTCACACCCTAGTGAGCCTTCCACCAAAAGTTTGCTTCCCATTTCATCTTGTAAGTCAGAAAAGAAGTCTTTTGCACCTCACCTATGTTTTGTAATAACAAACGCCTTCTCTATTTCCTTTACCTATGTCTGGGCTTCTAATGGGTCCGTTGTTCCTTTGAACTCCGGTGAACCTACGTTTTTAAATTCTTTAAAGGTAGTCATTCTGTCTAACCTAGGTTCCGCAGGTACTCTACCCCTGGTTTAGTTAAATGCAGTCATTAATAAATTAACGAACTCTTGCATAGGGTTGTTTTGACCCCCTTGATTTTCATTACGTGATTCCGCTTCCTGATTACGTTGTCTTCTACTTGGCGGCATTTTCTGATTAAATAGAATTTCATTATTATCTATTTACTTGCGTGGTTATTATTATTAAGCACATAACAACTCATCCCATAACAAAGCACATTAAATGAAAACTTCATTATATTCATATGCTTCTTCATAGTCTGAAACTATTTACACTTTACTTCCATAGCCAACGACTAATAGATTTCTATCCCGCAATTGAACTTCTCAAAAGTTGGGATTTACAAAAATACTACCCTTTTTTTTACAAAAGAGGATTTTACGTCACTACACATATATTTATTTACTCTAGACTTCTAATAATGCATAACAGCGTCCTCGTGTTTCTCATTCGCAATCATCGCTACAGTATCCCGACTAATAGTATGTCGAGTTTGTCCTGACTCCATGGGATAACAAGCAACTTTAAACTTGAAATCTCTATGAGCATTCTCATAGATGTAAGACATCCGCGCTATCTTCCGGTCTCTCTTAATTAGCTTCTTACGAAGCTTATCGGCCTCCTTCTTATAGTCCCTAGCCTGCTCTGTCATAAGCACATGTCTATCGTGTTCCAACTCATAATCTACTTCTGTAGACACCTTAGCTTCATGGAGATAATTAATCTCTTCACTCTGATTCTGCACAATTGTACTAAGTCGCACATTCCTGCCAAGTACTGCCAGATACAATGTTCTCATTGCATCTGGAGGTATTGACTCCAGTGTAGGTACCACCGTATCAACCGATGTTACCTCAATTACCTCCTACTTATAGTCCATCATATTAAGATAGGACGTTATATCCATATCTCCCTTGGAGTAGTCCTCCTCAGAAAAGTACTCCATTATCTCCTGCTCCTCTAGAATCACTAATGGTACCTCCGCCGCCGGCATAGGTACAGACTCTACTATGTTCACAACTTCTTCGCTCACAGCGTGTATATCTCTATACATCAAGCTATCGATCGACATCCTTCAATAACACATAACATGTTGATTAGTACATAACACACCATAGCATAAGCACAAATCACATTTAGTTTATTTAGGGTTACTTTCCATCTTTTAAATCTTTCGGTACTGAGTTTCCTTAATACCTTATTAACTCATTCGACTGAAGTAAAGCTTGAGCTTACTTCCTTCGGACTTTTCTTCCTTAACGAGATTATTAGCCTAAGGTTCTTCCCCCCTTAAGTTTTATAACCTAATGCTCTGATACCAACCTGTGACGCCCCCAAATCCGGGTCTCTTCCAACCTGACAGATGGTGCTACACGGTACTCATAACTGTACATTCATTCTATTGAAACAACATCAAAATGTGTGAATCAACGACATTCTTATTACAATAATAATATTACATCCCGTTCCCAGGTTCTAAAACCATTACATTCTTTTTGTTTATTATTCTATAATATATACAACTTACTAGTTTATTACAAGGTAAACTAATCGTTCAAAGTTCATCTTGCATCTAACCTTGTCGGATACCTCTCGGTTCGTTTAGGTCTAGCTGCATTCATATGGTTCAAGCAAGGGTGGGCATAACAAGCTCAACAAGTACAACAATTTCTTTTAAGCAACATGCTTGAAAACATATGAATCGTATATCTTCAATAAGCGGATAATAGTTATGAAGTACTACCAATAATTCAAAATAGCATTTCTTTTCCTTCAAAATGTTTTACAATAACAATATTCAGTAAAACATAAATTCTGGCTCAAGACCAAGATCGTTTCATAATTTCTTTGAAAAGGACAACCCGGCACTAAGTCCGTAAGTCTGGTATAGCTTACGAGCACTTCTGGGTGATCAGGCCATTGTACTCTATGTTGATCAACACTACATCTATTAAACGTGTATACGTTTAAGTTTTGGAAACCTCGCGTGCCCATCGAATAATCGATGAAAAATACATTTGTTTATTCATAATCAAGCTTACCTTGAATCCGTACCAAATAATTGGCGTAGGATAACGTTAGCAATTCTATATTGAAAGACTTGTAAATAAATCAATCAACTCTTCAAGATTAGTTTAGTCGAGATAAAACTGGCATCGACCCTTTAGTAAAACCGTTCATGCATCTCATAACATGAATCACAGAAAACTTGGCTAACACGAAGGTTAGACAAACGTTTTAAGAAAAAACTTGCCTTCAGGGTCTGCTACAGTATAATAACTTTTCCTTTCTGTCTTTACGGTCTCTATAAAACATAACCACATAACATACCACATTAGGTTATGAATGAATATACATGATTCCTAATGAATCTTACCCTTCATCTTAATCTAATCATAAATTAGATTTGTTACTATTGGTTCCGGCTTGATATTATATTATTCTTACCAACTTCTTTCTCTTCTATGTCTTATATGGATTTACTTCATTAATCCAACTCGTTTTGAGTTAATCATCCTTCCTCACAGCTTACTAACATCCTTATGTTATCGAAACTCGATCATCATTTGTTTAGTACTCTTTATTGCATACCATTTACGTTTACGTATTACTTAACAACCTTTAGTTGTAACTCTTAACGTTATAGTCCTTATCATTATTGAATACGGTTCACGTTCCATATACTTTACGTTCGTCGTTTAACTACTCATTAATCAACATTAAATTCTTAAAGTCATCACTATAATAGTGATTTAGGAAAGGTCTTACCATTACTCATTACGTAATTACATAATCCATACTGGTATTGCAAACCATTGGATTCGTAATCGACTTGGTCAACAAATTTCTACAGCCGGCTTAGCACATTACGTTGTTCTCATTACGTTCACCTTCAATTGATTATCAACCTTTACTCATCATACATTACATGTCTAACAATGCCTTAACAATGTTATATTACCACCTTAGTTCATTACTAATAAGTTCTCTTTCATTCTATACTTGAAAACTTTCTTTCCTGGCAATTCTTAGGTCTGCCGTCGCGATGCCACACCTCACTCTTCTTCTTCTGCGTTTGTGGCATGAGTTTTGTAGTATGCAAGCCTCGGGGGCTCGGTGTCTTGGCGTCACTCAATGGCCTTGGGTTGGCGCCATGGCTTTACAACTCGTGCTACCAGATAGTTTGCAAAGTTTGAGAATTCTACGAAACTCCCGGACGAATAACTTCTTCTTTATAAGTCCGAATTGGTCCATTCAAAAGTCTACGGTTCACAAATTACATACTCTATGCGTTCATGCAAGAATTTTATCTATTTGACTTCATTTGCTAAAATTTCACCTATGAGTTCATTTTCAACGAAAACGATAAACGTTCGTGAACGTTCAACGCTAGTTTCTTCATTCTAAGTCAGAATTCGGTCATTTTCGAGTCCACAACTCTATAATGCCAAATGAGACTTGTCTCCATTTAAAACCAAGATTTCCAAGCTCAATATCAAAATATGACTTCCATTCTTAGAATTTCACGAATTCGACGCTTAACGTCCAATCGTGTGAATTCCGGCATAACTTCTTTACTAACGATTTGATCATTGTTGTAAATGGATTCTAACCATCATATAAACATCTCAAACTACTTATTACATTAACTTATTTCCAAATTAGGTTTTGACTTATTCTTTATAAGTTCATAGCTTATCAACTTATAACTTTCATGATTTCATTTACTTATGACTTATTATTGATTTAAGTCCTTTACTCATTGTTCTCATAACATATCCAACATACTTCATTAACTTATTGACATGATAAGTAATTACTTGTTATTCATTAGTCCATAACTTGTAAAAGTATGAACTAATTATGAATTCACTTTGCATGACTTATCATAGCTTAAATCTTTTAACCATCATCCTTGCTTCTTATTATCATACCATCTTATTAAGGTAAACATATGAGTAGTTCATCTAAGTTATTCATAAGCTCATAACTTAATTAAGTTTGAATTACTTATTCATGACTTAAACGGCTTAAGTCCATTGATTAATCATTCTTATCATTCCTTAACATACATGTTCTACCACTACCCCCTTCTCTAACAATTGAAGAGAAAGAAAATTATGGTTTTAAGTTCTTACCTATGAAGATCACTTGGTTAATCTTTAATTTCCTCCTTGCTTCTTGATTTCTCAAAAACTAACTTATTCTAGCTTTTGTAGCTTTTTCTCTCTAACCAATAAGCTCTCAACTTGTTGGGTGAAATGAACAACCCCAAAAAATGAAATCCAAGCTCTCTATTTATAGGCATCGCTAGGTTAGGGCATAATGGTCATAAGACCACTCCACCTCCTTACTAAACCTCCATACTATTCATTACTTCAATCCTAATTTTACTTGCTCACCAAATATGTTACTTGGCCTCCACATTCTTTGCTTGGCCATCACAACACTTAACCATTAAGTATACTTGTTAATCACACATAAGCACTTTACTTACTTATCCCACATAAGTACTTTACTTAGCCTTTAAATTACTTAACTTATCCTTTGCTTATCACTTAAATCTACTTACTCATCACACAAAGTTCTTGCCCATCAAGTCTACCCATGGGTTGCACCATGGATCCTACTTATCCAATGGATCATTATATTGGACTTACTTAATTAATCTAGCTTATTCCTTATTGGGCTTGCATTACAATAGTTTGGGCTTTACCATTAGATTGCATTGGGCTTACACATTAATTCCTATTAGACTTACCCATTTCTACACTTGGGCCTTATCAATTCTTATTGGACTTTACAATTTCTTACACAATTCTACAAATTCAATACATATGGCTTAAAGCCTTATAACGTATAATTTACGTATTAATCTCGTATTATAACTCGTTACTTATTCATATACGACATACCATGCTTCATTCATACTCGTATAACACCTCGTATTATACTCGCATTCATTACCTCGTACAATACTTACGTATTATACAATCATTGCTTTAATTCATTATACGCATTTAAATTCCTTCTCGAAATTCATTTTCCCTAATCGTTAGGTTTTAAGTCCGCAGGAGAAAAACATCATTTCCTATAACTGAAATATTATCGAATATTCTTTCTCAACTCAATATTCTATCATTACGTATTTCTCGGAAGTTCAAAAATAATTCCCGAGCAGAAATGCGTGAATAGTGTTTTTCAAAAAAAATCTCGGAAAGCTTTTATTTTCGTCTTAGAAATTCAAACACTTTAATTCCACCACGTAGGAAAAATACTACGACGTTCTGATATGCCTAGGTCAAAAAGTCATAGCTAACTTACCTATACCTTGAATTAAAAGCATTTAATCCCATAATAAATAATGAATTAAAATCCAAAATTTAATCCATCATAATAAAATTAAAATTTAATTCTCAAACCGGAAAAATCCAAAATGCCCGGGACCCTCTGACAATGCAAAACCATCAACACCCAACAATGGGATATCAATGATGGGTGACTACGAAACAGGCCAATAACACCTGGCAGGAGGCAAGATCGGCATACGAATCTCTTCTGTGGTGCTTCTGATAGCACGCTCTCCTAAGTAGAGCTCACATCCTCTATTTGTGAAGGGAGGAATCCTATGGGTGGAAATCACGTACTCAACTCTAGTCGGGTACCCATCCTCAAATCCAATGGTCAAATACTCCCCAGAATAGGGAACCCACGTGATGACATCCGCTATCAACAACTCCAGTTGTAGGCGGCAATGAGTGAAACCCTCATCTATAGGGACCTCCACCAGTATGGAATGATGTCATCTCCATCCTCGTGGATAGGTATCTAAGCCTAACACACTCACATGACGCAAATATGGGAGCCTCTCATAGGCCCAGAACTGTTAATGTAAAGACAAACATCTGCTGTCAGTTAACACTCTTAACCTGTACATGGGAAAAGACAAGAGAAATACTCATCAGCAGAAACGGGTAAAGTCCTAGCCAAGCCTCGGTCAAGCCTTGCGAGCGCATATGCATTCCCTTGAGGAAATAGGCGAAGGTGTAGGAGTCCCAATCATACTCTCCAATATGGTCCACATTTCGAGTGGCGCTGACCAAAGTGAAGGACACCATATAAGAGTTATCTGCTATAAAGAAACCCCTAATGATCATTAGGAACAATCGCCAAAGAATGCGATCCCTGACTCTCACATCATTGGGTATGGGCTCACTCAACAGCCCGCTCATAGCATCTACGCTCAAAGGACCCGCACGTACAGCCCTACCCTTGGGTGCCCCATCTGGAACTCTTAGCAAGGATTTGACGACCGTAGGGGTAATATCCGTCGTACAAGGCACTGGTGCCCCTCTAAACTCCATAACTGTTATAAACCGCCAATCCATCGGCGTCATCATCACCTCATAATCCAGTAAATGGAGTGACTCAGTCTGGTGAAACCAACGCTCAGACAATGCCCTGAGGTAACCCCAGGGACAACGGCGGGGAAGGATGGAAAAGAACGTTCTGAAGCCCCAGCCGTGTACAATCGCTCTATAGTTATCATGCAAAGCCTGATACATAGAGTGGATGTTGAACCAGTTCCCTCGAGGCTGTGTAAAGCCAGGAACCTACATCAAATGCAGATCAACATCAGAATCCTTTATTCCTCATCAATAGGAAAGAAGGAAGATTAAGATCTAACTTCATACCTCATTTGCGTGCAAGAAAACTGAAGGGTGTCGACTCAAATCGTCCAGAAGCTCTAGGTTTGCTACCTGAATGCCTGGAAAATTCTTACGGGGAACAAACGCAGCAGAAGCGGGGTCCGCAATCGGAACATCATCCTCATCATCCTCGATGTCCGACACGTCAACCTGGACTAGACGTATCACCGCCTCCACCAAACGACGAGGCTGTCTAACAGAACGGGATCGAGGCACTTCAGAAGCCCTTTTTTGTACACCAGAAGTGGTCCTGCGAGAACTACTCGGCTGATCTGGATCTATATATATGGACAATAAGTCTCCAAATCACCTTAGAAAGGGTGTGGTAAATTCTTATCTGGAGATTTTTAAAATGCATTTTTATGACTACATGTATGCATTCATTATTTTAACATACGTCTACAGTAGAGTTAAAATGCATGACTACCCACTGCTTACATTTTGGAAAAAATTTGTCGTAGTCCCCTTTGTAAATAGGACTATCCACATGCACATAGGCATGACTAGGTGGACATTTAGCAGCACACCTACCCATAGTCATATACATCCTACATGCAATAATACATCATAGTAAAAAATCTGTAAGTGTAATCTAATTACCAGAATTATTTTACTTTTCCACCTTTACTCATTTGTCCTCAAATAGGATAAGAAATGACAGTAGAAGTGCTAATTTGACTATTTCAAAAGTTAAATTTTTTCACATCATTATGTTCAGCATAGTTTAATATTAACATTACTATGTTGAATATTTTTTATCAAGTCATATAAGCATGTATATGCACTACTATGTGTTTAGATACATTTCATGTGATAAATCATTTTCCAACGGATAAAAACTGGAAAAGAATACATGCATACGTTACCAGGACAGTGTAGAATACGATGGCAAAATTTGTAGAAAATCGCCTGAACTCGACAGATCTGAAGAAGAACTCTCGGATTTCCTTCGCAACGCAACTTGAAAATGATTTATGAAAGAAACCTGCAGCCTTTTCATACTCACGGTTGGTCGCAGATCTACCTGCGGCTGCCGCAGGTGTACCTGCGTCACCCTTATATGGGTCCCACCCCTTCGACTTAGTTCAGTTCGAGTTGCAAAGGAGGTCTCACAAGCTAAAAAGGCCAAATCAGGAATAAAAATGCCACGCGACTGAACGGAATAGCCTGGAGTCCTGGTTGTCACAAGTCAAATTATGGCTTTCCGTATCACTAATTGGTATTCATCTAAATATAAGGTATACTATGCCGATGATCTTAGCTTTTACAAATCATACTCGGCAATGCCTCATACAGGTCCGATGCCGCAAAATACAGGGTCGTAACCCTAAAAGGTTCCCCGGCGGGGGTTACAACGCATTCTTCATCCATGAACGAATCCCCGACGGGGGTTACAACGTAGATTTCATTCATTGAAAATGTTCCCCAGCGGGGGTTACAACGCATTCTTGGTCCATGAATGAATTCCCGGCGGGGGTTACAACACATATTTCATTCATTGAAAAGGTTCCCCGACGGGGGTTACAACGCATTCTTCATCAATGAACTAATCCCCGGCGGGGGTTACAACGCATTCTCATCCATTGATGTACATGTCAATGACGGTCAAGCAACCTTGACATCATCTCAGCCGATTGCAAGTAAACCCATTGAAGCATCGGAAACTATTCGATGAGTGGTACCCATATCCATGTATCCCCGACAGGGGTTACAATGCGTATCTATCCGTTGATACACACATCAACAAAGGTCAAACAACCTTGACAGTTCACCCAATAGGGATCTATCCATTGATACACACATCAATGAAGGTCAAGCAGCCTTGACAGTTTGCCCAACAGGGATCTATCTGGTGATACACACATCAACGAAGGTTAGGCAGCCCTGACAATACATACTGTTGACAGTAACTCCAATAGGACCATGGTATATGTTGGTGACACAAACCAGAGAAGACCATCCTCATCAGAGAGGACCGATGATGAAATATGTTATACACATCCTCAAACAGACAAAGCATTATCCCCACAGATCTCTTGCTCAGGAGACGCACATCTTCACAGTAAAGTCTGTATCAAGGATTCAGAACTTTGGTGATAACCCCAATGTCAACATCTTTGAAGACTTGGATCACACATCAAAGACATCACTGATTGTCATCCCCGGTAGGATTAACAAAGAACCGATAATCATCTCATCATGTCAGAAAACAATCCAACAAAACACATGCATCATACATTTACATCATGTTGCTGCACATGACATCATGTTTATCTTGTTGCATTTCAAGTGTCTAGGATTCTTTATCCTATCCATGCCTTGCATTGCATGAATATGATAAAGAGGGGCATCTATAGACACTTGAAATTTTCTGCACACCTGTTACTAATATTGTAGGAGGACAGATTTGTCTTTTAGAGATAACCCTGGAAGACAGCTCATATACATTCTGGATACCACCGGACGTTCAGTCTCAACCCCAAAACACACACCAGGAGTATCAGTTCCAACCTCGGAGATAACCCCAAGTTTCATCCTTGGAGATAAACCCAAGGAATGCCATTGCAATTTCGGTGATAACCCTAGAAATGCTTGTTTCAAATGTATGCAATCAGCTTCAACCTCGGAACTCCTGCTGAGGCACTCATTCCAAAGACCTGGAGATAACACCGCGAAGACAGGCACAATTAAAGATGACCCTGAGGAATTCAAACACTTGCAGCATTCCAATCTCATAGATAACCCTGAGCAACGTATGCTTTATCAACCCAAACCGGAGATAACCCCAGTGAAGGGAAAAATCATCATCTTACCGCCTTAACCCCATATTGCGTTGTCTCAACATCTCATACATACATTTCTACACAAAAATGTCCCACAAGAGTCAAGGAGTTCCAATCCCGAGTGACTATTATGCAGGGCAGCACACTGGATAGAATTTGAAGCTTGAAGACCATGGGCATGGTCCCCTCTTCCTGACTTCATACAACCTCTAATCCCATGTCATTGCGTAACTCTCGATAATGGCAGTCTAAAAAAGGTATTGTACACCTCAATCGGATGCTCAGATTGAAGTTCTACAAGTTCGAGCGGACATCATTGTGCACGCGGATCGCGATTTTGAGAGGCGGCGAGGGCTGCAGAGCGGGGCACCCCGGGCAAACAGCGTGCAATGCAACTTCGACTAGTATATCCTGCAAACAACAAACTCTATAAATATAGAGCTTGCGGTGGCCATTTGTAAGAGAAAAAAGGCGAGGAAGCCCTGTCAAATTTGCTCCGTACACACCCCATATTGAGTGCTTTCTCATTTTAAACACCTGTTAGCACACATATAGCTATATTTTTACCGGTGGTAGCTGAGTGTTCATCCACTTAGAGTCATAGACGTCTTCTTTGGTAGCCCACTATAAGCCTTCTTACACATTATAAAGCCTTTCTCTTCATCTTTGCACACACTATTCTTCCAATTGAGAGTCGTGTTGTATGTGTATGCCCAGACTTCGGTCCGTGGTTTTCATTTCTGTTGTATATATATACTTATAAATGTATATATTTATATATATGGACTAATATTATTGAGTTATGCCTCGACTGAGCCTAGACTTATGTCTGGAGCGTTTACTTGCTTTATATATATATATATATATATATATATATATATATATATACATACATATGAACTGTTGTCGTACTCCATTCGATGAGCCTGGATTTTATATCCGGTATGTTTACTGCTTTTATATATATATAGCGATAAATCACTGAAATGATAAACCGAGTCGGGATTAAAAAACATCATGTGCGTTTACCGCTTTTATATATATATATTTACATTTCTGTCAGGCCTGGAGTTTAATTCTTGGCGGTTGATCGCATTTATTGCTTTATTTACATTTCTGATCCCCCATGGAGGTGTTTCGTGGTGGTTGATCATGTCTGTATATATATATATATATATATATATATATATATATATATATATAATTGCTTACTACTTTTTATATAAATTGAGGCATCATGTGGGCCTAGGAATCATGTGATCACAAATTGATCCATTGAATCTAGATTCTGGTTCTGTGATGGACATTTTTAGGTTATAGCGACTTGTAAATTATTCACAGTGTTTGAATTTCCTTAGATGGCTTTCATGCCCATGAGGAGTTCGGCATTGCTATATATTACTTTCTCGAAGATGCTTCGCATCTCAAAAATAAATGTAATCAAGCCGAACATTTAATAATAAAATGGAAGTATGAAAAGGTCTCAATTACTATTGAGCACAAGGTTTGAAAAACCTCTTTTACAAAACTTCACTGCTATATCATGTTTAAAACTGAATTTTTCATACAAATTTAAACCCTTTGTATAAAGGTGCGAACGAGGCCTCTCACTACTTCCAAATAAATTGCACATTGATCCACACACACACACATTAATATAACAGTTTCTTGAAAAGTGGCTATCACCGTGGAAACACGGATGTCGGGGGGTGCCTAACACCTTCCCTCCACATAATCAAGCCCCCGAACCCAAATAAATCTCGGTTTCACAGACCCGATTAGCAGTGTCACATCACTAGGTCAATGTGCAAACCTTTTCTCGGTTGTGTTGGTGCAACCAGTTAAAAACACCAACTGGCGACTCTTACAGTCAAATCGTCGACATGATACATGTCGGACCTTTTTCACTTGTTTTTTCAAACAAATCTCACATAACATGAGAACACCGAAAAACAAGAACAAAAAAGGGATAAATAAAAATCCCGACATTGATAATTCATTTACACACAAGCATTGTAAAGAAAGCATTCATCACACATATGCAAATAAAAGAGAAATAAAAAGATTAAAATGCGACTTAAGCCATCTACTGTCCCCATTAGAGTCACCAACTGTCGACGCCAAGGAAATTTCCCTATGCTCTTACCACCCCTTATGCTATGTTGATTTTATTTATCTTATTTTTTTAAGGATGATATTTTAGGAAAGAATCGACATACATGTCGACGATCTTGAAAATATTGATTTTAATGATTGGGCCAAATTAGACAGAGCTGCTAGTTTGTATAAGTTCAAAAGGATGTACCAACTCATCTAGAATTTGAAAGGTTTTCGTAATATGGCCTAATATGTGACTCCATTTTGGTCTTGAACCCGAGATTCATAGTGTTTGGGGGCTTGCTTAAGCGAGGGGAAGGTGGTAGGCACCCCCCGACTTTTATAAAACACGGTTCCGCAACTTTTTCATTCCCTAAGCATGTGTTCTGTGTATGTGTGTGTGAGTGTGTTGTAATATGCAAAATGTGTTTGAAGTTCTTAGAAAGTAGTGTTATGTCTCTTTGGACATATGTACAAAGGGTTTGATTTGCTCAAATAGAAATTGATGCCTTTGATACTTCCTTTTATCTTGTACTAAATCTTTTTACCCCAAAATCGTCTTTATTTAATTCTAGTCGAGATGCAAAGCATCTTTGAAACAAAATACTAATTATCTACAAGGGTCGGGCTCTTTGTGGGCATGACAACCATCTAAGTAAGCCCAAACACCACATACATAATTTTCACTATTAAGGGGACTTAAATTCGGATACAATTTTATGGCCCAAGATTACACGTACAATGGATTGCAAGCTGGTTGTACAATTTAAACAAGTCCATCATGGGAACCCGATCTAGATCCATTGATTTGATCTTCAACCTTATGGTTCCTAGGCTCACATAATATCATTTAAAAGCTTGCAAGTAGCATATTTAAACATATTATACATTTATAACTCAAAACTTTGCTAAACAAGTGATTTATTGATTAAATCCTTGTATACGAATAAATAAGCTTCTCATTTCCTCTAGATACAGATCTAGGGTCCCGTGGTTGCTAAATATTTACAAAACTAGAAAGTAAACTAGATCTATCTAGATCTTAGACAATATAGCTTAAAGGTTCTAGTTTTGTAACTTTTGAACCGATTGAAAGCTAGATCTAGGATAGATTTGGTCAATACATCTTAAATACTGACTATTTACATAAAATAAATGGTTGAAAACTAGATTTGGCACAGCCAAGCAATATATATATACACACACACAACACTTATATATATATATATATATATTAAAGTAGTAAATGAGCCCAAATCTGAGAAGATTTTACTTATTTACATGATATCTACGAACTAATGACTTAAAGCTTCAAAGAACTCTATTTCAACTAGTAGAAAATTGCTAGAGAAATATTTATAAGTTATAAGTATTTACAACTGATATTACAGTGTTTAGAAGCAAGATCTAAGCTATTTCTCTATCTAGATCTTAGATTTTCTCTCTCCTAAACTTCTTCTCTTTCTTAAATCTTCTGAAAAGTGAGCTGGGGGGCTAGCTTTATAGACCCAGGCTAACTGTAGGTGTACCTGCGACTTGACTTGGTGGGTTCCTACTACTTCGAAGTTCGTTCCCTCGAGCATTTAGTCGTCTGTTGAAACGTCTGTATCATGCAAACTAGGAATCGCATGGAAATGTGCCATACCTTTCTAGAAAGATCTTTTTTAGAGATACGCAATGACACCAGGCTTTACCTTTTCTGACTCCGAGAAGATGGGTCCATGACCAGAATAGCATCTTCAACTCTTTAAAGGTAGTCTGTAGATCAGTTTTACGTAGTTTGCACTCGGGATTGCTGTGATGACTCTTTATTACCTTATCAATAGTTGGAGGATTTTTGTTTATGTTGAGTTATCAACAATACATCTTTGCCCTCCTGGGGTTATCTCTGGGGTTGATGTGGTTGTAGTTGTCCCTCGAGGTTGTCTATGAGATTGAGGATGTGATGTTGTCTTTCCTCGGGGTTGTCTCTGGGATGGAATGATGATGATATTTTTCCTCGGGGTTATTTCTGGGGTGTGAAAAGATGATTTTGCCCTCCTGCACTATTAGTAACTAGAAAATGAAATTTTGAGTGTCTACGATGAGCATTATGTTATTTGCATTCTGACTTTCTGAACAAGCATAATAGAATATGATATTCCTATTTATGTATGATTTGATTATGATATAAATGAATGAATATGCAAGTATGCTTGCATTAAGAAAAGATGTAAAGTCCTTTAATAGATAATAGGAACATATTTACAAGGACTTAGAATGAATTGATCAAATATGTTAGGTTGATCCTACATAAGCAAAACTGCTTTGTAAAGTCCTTAAAAATAAATGATGTACAAGGACTCTAAATATATAGGTTGATCTTATAATGTAATAGATAAAGCATCGATCGTCGAAACCTTCGCACTGTAAATCGTGTCCGCCCGGAGAGTCAAGGAAAACTCGAGAGTTATCAAGGCAGATTCGTAGACTGGAAGATAGTAGATCTCGAAGTTCGTAGACTGCTATGAGAGACGAGAAAGGATCGTAGTGTGTCGAGAAGAACATCCTCAAAGCCATAGTCTGCTAAGGATGTCATGTTCATAATCGTAGAGACAGCCTGTCTACGAGCCGACCAAGCATCTGCCAAAGCCAAGTCAAGAATCGTAGACTACACTTGGAGTCGTAGAGTCTACTGATCAATTTAGAGGCAGAGATCGTAGTCGAGCAAGATAAGACGAAGACAATGAGCATAAAGACCGAAATCATAGAGTGTCAAGATCTGATCTCGGAGTCGTAGTGTCTGCACAACCCATGGCAGAATCGTAGATTACAGAACTAAGGCTTCAACAAATGTGCTCACAATGCCAAAGGATGAAGCCTTTGGTCAGAGCTGCAAAGTTATATTTCACCTAAACGGAGCTAGAGTGCACTCAATGAATGGCTAGAAAGCTAACAGAATATCTAAGCACCAACCCAATCAGCATTCAAATTGAGTTGAAAAGCCATTCAAGATGAAGTCTTCTACAAGTAGATCAAAAGAAGACTTTAGCAAAAGTGATTGACTAAGGAAAAGTCAGCAAATGCAGTTGCTGTCAAATGAGCAGAAGACAACGATCTTGGGGTCAACCAGGATCGTAGTGTTTCCAATGCAAAGAATGAACTGATGAAGTGTACACAGAGATACTAGTCGATTTCTAAAGAATAAGGCTATAGTGATTAAGCATGGGTCAGTCCATTGATGATAAGTGAACGGGAGATCACAAGGAGAAAGCGAGCTGAGCATGTTACAAATCTGAGGTTTCTTGCTAATCAGAAGAAGACCAGAACATGGAGTTAAACTATCAGTTCTTAAGACCAGTCAAGGCAGACAGAAATATTGAAGCACTGTACAAATGAAGAAAGAAGTGTTCTACATTGAAGATCCAATAAACACTCTTCATGATCATAGTGTTGTCTCAATCGGTAGATGAACAACATTCAACATGACACTACGATCAGGTCCAAGAACATAGGCATCAGAATCGTAGAGTTATGTCATATGAAGATTAAAGCATTGGCAATGGTTCAATCTGAAGACTAATATTTGAACATTGCTAGTTTAGAGCATCGATGCAAAAGGACAATCTCTGATGCTCTAATCGAGAAGTCAGAAAGATGAAATAAAGAAGATAACCTGCCCGAGGCATTAAAGTGACATCTCTAATGGGGTAAGTGAAACAGTAGACTACAGTGTCAAAAAGATGAAAAATGGGATGTCATGTCACATCTGCAGTCTGCACCAAATAACTCGAGATCTGCGAAGTAATTCAAATGACTTTCAACGGCTATATCCCAACTAGAAGATTGGGTAAGAGTATAAATAAGCCAGAGCTTCAAGGATCAAGAGTTGAAAAAAAAGTTACAGAATCGTTGAGTTGTTAGAATGCTATATTGTTGACTTTACGAGTTCCACCAGAGCTAAACAGAACAAGTCTCAGTGACAATATGACTACAAAGGTGGAAGTGAAGCAACCTTGAAGAAGGACTCGAACAGACTAAAAGCTTCACTCAACAAAGATGAGAATGCCACTGAAGATGGAAGCTAAGCTGAGAGCCGAGAAGGCCAAGAAGATACAATTCATAAAAGTGGCAGAGTACAAAGAAGATCAAGAGAGCCACTCTACATATCACCATGAACCAAAAGCTGAAAAAGAAATGATGCAGAATCATGTATGCAAAACATTCAGGAAGGGTTTAGGGATTGCTAAGCGCTAGACGAAGTCTACCAAAATCTCAGAGACTTAGCAAATCTGTGACGCCCCCAAAAATAGGTATACATCACCCATCTTGAGTAGGCAGATACATGGTACAGAATATAAATACAATCTTTAATATACAACAAGAGAGCTGTGAGTTTTAATACAAATATTATCTTCTAGACAATATCCACTCTCAAAGTAAGTCCTCATTACATTTATTATTACACTATTTCACAGAATAGTGAGGACTACTAATGCTATCATCTGGATTGTCAATCTGTTCCTCGACTCGTCCCCAGCTATATTCTCATTTCCAGAAGAGAACAATGAAGGAAAGGGTGAGCTCAACTAGCCCAGTAAGAAATATTATGACTAAGATAATGCAGAATAAATTATCATTAGTCTTTAACAATGTTAAACTAATAAAATACAATAGACATCAAGTTTAACTGCAGTGGAACAAACAATCCATTAAAAGAGTCAAGTAGAAAATAAAATCTACTGTCTTTTATGATTTAAAAAGTTTTTCATCACTTTTATCCCTGAGACTCATCTTAATAAATAATCCACATCATCAAATCATCCCTGCACTACAGGCCAAAGATATTATTTAGTATCACGACAACGAATTATCCATGAACTACAGGCCAAAGATAATCATGTTTTCATCAACGGTCTTGATCATGCCATAAAATAATTCATCTTTGCTCCCTTGGCCGAAGAGAATCCATAGCCATTATCATACCAAAAACTGTCCATCAATGCACTACGGGCCAATGAGGACTTTTTCCACATCATTTGTAAAATTACGGTCATGATTATACCGAATAATCCCTGGTCATAATCATACAAAGTCCATCTATGCACTACAGGCGACAGATGACTTTCAACAAAATATAAACATAAAGATGATGACAATGATATAAGAATTCAATAAAACAAGTTCAAGAATTAAATTATTCAGGAACTAATAACGTCCAAATTGTCAACATGATACTTCTTTATAGAGTAAAATTCAAGAATGCTTAGAAGAATATTTCCATGAAAAGATACTGGATGAAGCGCAAATATCAAGGATATTCTACTAATTTCATGGAGTATAGAAGTCAAAACTTTAATCAAATGAGTATAATAAAAATGGAATAACAAAAGAAATCACCATGCATGAAGTACTTCGCATAGACAGGTTATTCTAACAGAATAATAAATAACGGAACCAGGTCAGACGTAATACGCACCGATAGGATATTTCAACAGAATAATAAAGAATGGAATAACAACAAAAATCACCATGCATGCGGTACCGTGATGTAGGCGAGTTATTCCAGCAGAATAATAAATAACGGAACCAGTCGTGAAATTAAGACCGATGGATATTCCAACAGAATAATAAAGAATGGAATAACAATGTAAATCACCATACATGCGGTACTTTGCATAGGCGAGTTATTCCAACAGAATAATAAATAACGGAACCAGTCCCACAGAAACGCATGCATGCACGGATATTCCAATGTAATAATAAAAGCAGAACCGGGTCCAACATAAACGCTTGCATGTGATATATTCCAACAAAATAATAAAGAATGGAATAACATAAGAATTTCACCAAGTATAGGGTAGACCGTGTATACAGGTTATTCAAACAGAATAATAAATAATGGAATAACAGAAGTTCTCTTCATGAATACGGAAGAAATAATACCACTACGGGTACAACAAATAATATCCCTTACCTTATAGAAGAAACTGGATATAGAAGTAGTGAAGTAGCAGAATACTTTTCTTCTTTCTCTCTATAGTTTCTCTCTCTAGAGTTTCAGTGAATTCGTAAGAAATAATGAAGGAATGAGCTTCTATTTAAAGAAGAATGGACTGCATAGTAACTAATTCATGAACGGTCCAGATTAATTTACTTTTAATCGGACGGTCCATATTTAAAGCAAAATCTTTTAAATAAAATATAATATATTCTATTTATAATCTAATAAAATGAATAACCTTATAAAAGTATTCTGTTTTATATAAAAAGATTTTACTATGCAAAATACTATGCAGATACTATGCAACACTATGCATAATAAAATATAATATATTCTAATTATTGTCTAATAAAAGCAGATAACTTTATAAAATTATTTTGTTTTATATAAAAAGATTTTACTATTAGCCTAATATAACGAATAACTTTATAAAAGTATTCATTTTATATAAAAAACTTTTTCGCTTTATTACATTAATAATACTAATAAAACAAAACTTATATATATATATATATAACAATCAACAATAATTGAATCAAATAACGTGAGATACTATGCAAGAACTCATCAGAGCAATAATTGAACAAAAGCGAGTGACTTCTCACGTAAGCATCAATAATCAATACCGTGTGCTCTTATGCAACCACACGTATTCATCGTACTTTTACTACCGAAAGTAGTTCAACAAAGATATTAATCGGTAAAACTTCCACCGTTATTTTCATAAAACTATTTTTTTGTCGTTTTTCTTAGTCCAAACAATAATTACATTGTGGGGTCCACCATTGATTTAGCGTCGTTATTTAATATTCTCTCGCTAAAACGAATATTCCCGACCAATCGAATATAATACAATAACTTGCATACTTTGCAAAATTTATAAATACTACCCACAACTATAACATTATCTCAAATTCATACCATAATATTAAAAAAAATATTTTGAGAAAATTAAATCTTTATTCGTAAAATTTGAGATTTTACAATCTCCCCTCCTTATGAAATTTTGCCTCGAAATTTACGACGCATTACTGGTATCTTGTAGATGATGAGGCACTTCTTCAGATTCTAACTCTTGAGGTATAACCTTTAAGCATATAATATATTCCAGGATTTTAACAGGTACATCTTCATACGTTAAATTATCCATTATCTCGTCCGGTTCTAAATCAATAATGTGGTTCGGGTCGTCCACATATTTACGTAACATCGATACGTGAAAAATGTTATGAACATGCTTCATACTTGGCGGTAAAACGAGTCTATAAGCCACAGTTCCTACTTGATCGAGGATTTCAAATGGACCAATTAAATCGAGGGTTGACATTTCCTCTCTTCATCAATTTTTGCTTCTAGAATAACGCCCTCTTGAACCTTCTTTTTTCACATTCATCAGCTTCGGGTGTGTAGTTTGAGCGGCTTTAACTTTATCGATTAAAGTCAATTCTACTCGTATATTCGTTATCTTCACGTAGGTTCGTATATTCACACTCATAAACGCATACGATCTTCTACTCAACGCGTCAGCTACCACGTTCGCTTCTCCACGATGGTATTGAATGGTACGATCGTAATCTTCAATAGCTCGAGCCAACGTCTTTGGCGCATGTTACGTTCATTTTAGTTGAAGAAATATTTAAGGGTTTTAGAAATGGGGTTTTGTACTGGGGTCAGTACAAAATTCGATTGCACGCTCTGGGGTAGGCCAAGAAGTCTTCAGAAATACGCCAGGAAATTTATTAACGATAGAAATATCATTCAAAACTGTGACTCTCATCCAAGACTTAGATAGCACATGTAATGAAGGTTTCTCTTAACGGAGCTTCAACCTATAAGTTAAAGTCTAACTTCTTCGGAGTCAAATTTAAACGGTGAACGCAAGCAAGAGAGATAAAATAATGGGTAGAATCGGTATCTAATAAGGTATAGACTTCGCAAGAATTTATAATTAACTAACCCATGCTGACTTCGTTCGGGTTTTTCGCTTTTTGAGAAGTCACAAAAATGATCTTCCTAAAACCACCGACTTTGTTTTGTCCGTATCCGCCTTTAGTGCCACCGTCCTAGCTGGGCTTGACTTCGCTATACGATAAAATTGAGCTAAATGACCTTCTCTTCTTGAAATTTCCACTTCTATTATCTTGGCCATGATTACCACCGAAGTGGTTATCATTCTTGGCATGATAATTTCCTCCACGATGGTCACCATTGTTCCGATGGCCGTTGCCACAAGTACGATTATTATCGTGTTGTTGGTCGTTACCTTTTGGTTGTGCTAACTCATTATCGCGCTCCAATAACTGAGCCCTATTCACAACATTTGAATATAAACAAAGTTTATGAGAAATGAGGTATTGACGTATTTTAGGTTTCAACCTCGCAGAAACATTCGCGTCATTCGCTCCTCATTATCAACCAAAAGGGATGCAAACCGGGACAACTCTGCAAATTTAGCCTCATACTGCGACACGGTCATATTATTTTGCTCCAACTTGATGAATTCCACCTCCTTCATGTGACGAATACTTTCGGGAAAGTACTTATCATTGAACAGCTCTTGGAACTTCTCCCAAGACATCTTGACTGCGTCAGGCTGGGTACGTTTTATAGATTCCCACCAATGATCTTCTTCTTCACATAACATAAAGGTGGCGAATGGAACTTTTTGCTCCTTTGAGCATTCCAAGACATCAAATATCTTGGTGATCTACTTAATCCACGTCTCTGCCTTAAGTGGGTCTGGCTTTCCCAAAAACTCCGGTGGTCCCAGCTCCTTAAACTACTTAGCGGTGACCGACCGTGGGTTGCCATTATTTCCACCTATATTTTGAACAGGAGTCTCTCTTACCTGTTGTTGCATGAATTGCATAAAGCCTCTGAACATTCCATCGTTCATCATTTGGTCAGTGTTGTTGTTTGCCTGGGGATTGTCGCCTTCCTGATGCACATTATCCTGATTATTGATATGTGGAGACTCCACGGTCTCCTGTGGTCCATTGTTATTCTCAACATTCTCGAATGTCATTTTCAAATACTGCCACAAAATAAGGGTTAATTAATATATCACATATTATCCTTATACTCTGACCGACCAATTAAATACCAAATAAACTTAGGTAGGTCATACTAGCGAAGGAATTCCCCGTCTCTCCCCTCCTAGTTCTTGTCTCACATCTCAGCCAGGGATCATATCCCTAAGCTTTGATACCAACTGTGACGCCCCCAAAATAAGTATACATCACCCATCTTGAGTCGCCAGATACATGGTACAGAATATAAATACAATCTCTAATATACAACAAGAGAGCTGTGAGTTTTAATACAAATATTGTCTTCTAGACAATATCCACTCTCAGAATAAGTCCTCATTACATTTATTATTACACTATTTCACAAAATAGTGAGGGCTACTAATGTTATCATCTAGACTGTCAATCCATTCCCCGACTCGTCCCAGCTATATTCTCATTTCCAGAAGAGAACAATGAAGGAAATGGTGAGCTCAACTAGCCCAGTAAGAAATATTATGACTAAGATAATGTAGAATAAATTATCATTAGTCTTCAACAATGTTAAACTGATAAAATACAATAGACATCAAGTTTAACTGCAGCGGAACAAGCAATCCATTAAAAGGGTCAAATAGAAAATAAAATCTACTATCTTCTATGATTTAAAAAGTTTTTCATCACTTTTATCGCTGAGACTCAGCTTAATAAATAATCCACATCATCAAATCATCCCTCCACTACATGCCAAGGAAATTATTTAGTATCACGACCACGAATTATCCATGCACTACGGGCCAAAGATAATCGTGTTTTCATCAACGGTCCTGATCATGCCATAAAATAATTCATCTGTGCTCCCTTGGCCGAAGAGAATACATAGCCATAATCATACCAAAAACTGTCCATCAATGCACTACGGGCCAATGAGGACTTTTTTCACATCATTTGTAAAATTACAGTCATGATTATACCGAATAATCCTTGGTCATAATCATACCAAGTCCATATATGCACTACAGGCCACAGATAACTTTCAACAAAATATAAACATGAGGATGATGACAATGATATAAGAATTCAATAAAAACAAGTTCAAGAATTAAATTATTCAGGAACTAATAACATCCAAATTGTCAACATGATACTTTTTTATAGAGTAAAATTCAAGAATGCTCAGAAGATAATTTCCATGAAAAGATCTTTGGATGAAGCTTAAATATCAAGGATATTCCACTAATTTCATGGAGTATAGAAGTCAAAACTTTAATCAACCGAGTATAATAAAATGGAATAACAAAAGAAATCACCATGCATGCGAAGACTTAAGATAGACAAGGTTATTCCTACTGAGAATAATAAATAACGGAACGGTGTCAAGCGTGAATATGCACCGCGAGTGATATTCCAACAAAATAATAAAGAATGGAATAACAACAGAAATCACCATGCATGCGGTGCCAGATACATGAGGTTATTCCAACAGAATAATAAATAATGGAACCGAAGTCGAGGCAAAATTACTTGCACCAAGCAGGATGTTCCAATGAGAATAATAAAGAATGGAATAACAACAAAATCACCATGCATGCGGTAATTAGCGCAGCAAGTATGAGTTATTCCAGCAGAATAATAAATAACGGAACCGGTCCCGGCGTAAAACACACAGACGAGGATATTCATAGAATAATAATAAACGGAACCGGAACCGGTCCAGAACGTAAGCATGCATGAGGATATTCTAACGAGAATAATAAAGAATAGAATAACATAAGAATTTCACCAAGTATAGGGTAAGCACAGATATCTGAGGTTATTCCAACAGAATAATAAATAATGGAATAACTGAAGTTCTCTTCATGAATATGAAAGAAATAATACCCCTTACGGGTACAACAAATAATATCCCTTACCTTATAGAAGAAACTGGATATAGAAGTAATGAAGTAATGAGAATACTTTTCTTCTTTTCTCTATAGTTTCTCTCTCAGAGTTTCAAAGTGAATTCGTAAGAAATAATGAAGGAATGAGCTTCTATTTATAGAAGAATGGATCGCATAAGTAACTAAGTCATGAACGGTCAGATTGATTTACTTTTTAATCGGACGATTACATATTTAAAGCAAAATCTTTTAAATAAAATATAATATATTCTATTTATAATCTAATAAAACGAATAACTTTATAAAAGTATTTTGTTTTATATAAAAAGATTTTCTGTTTTATTACATTAATAATGCTAATAAAACAAAACTTATAACAATCAACAATAATTGAATCAAATAACGTGAGATACTATGCAACAACTACTGTAGCAATAATTGAACAAAATTGAGTGACTTCTCACGTAAGCATCAATAATCAATATCGTGTGCTACTATGCAACCACACGTATTACTGTACTTTTACTACCAAGTAGTTCAACAGTATTAACGGAAAAACTTCCGACGTTATTTTCATAAAACTATTTTTGTCATTTTCTTAATTCGACAATAATTCCGTTGTGGGGTCCACCAATGATTGCGCCGTTGTACGAATATTCTCTGCTAAAACAAATATTCCCCGACCAATCGAATATAATACAACAACTTGCATACTTTGCAAAATTTATAAATACTACCCACAACTATAACATTATCTCAAATCCATACCATAATATTAAAAAAAAAATCGAGAAAATTAAATCTTTATTCGTAAAATTTGGGATTTTACAAAATCCAGATGGTGATGGTGCACATCTGACATCAGATGAAGATGAGCAGAAAAGAGTGAAGATCAACTACACCAGAGAAGATATGGTCCAGACTCGAAGCAGAATGTAAAGAGGACCACGCCAAGCTGCTGAGCACAGAAGATGTTCAAGCTTAAAGGCATCTTAGCCGCTTAACACCAACAACAACAACAACAACAACTACAACAATTAGCCCGGGCCTGAGGGATCCTTGTCCGAAGGGACTAAATGAAGTTCCAAGCCTACTGGGCTTGAAGAGTTCCTAGGGAACTAGAGGAGTTCCAAGCCTGCTAGGCTTGAAGAGTTCTTAGTGAACTGAAGTTCCAAGGCTGCTGGCCTTGAAGGAATCCTAGTGATTCAGGGTGCTGCGCTTCCTTAGTGGAAATCCTACTAGTTGAAAGCAGAAGAGTGGATTAGGAGCTTGAGTCTCTGAACCACTTAAAATCCCTTGTGTCATTTACTTTATGTCATTTACATTATGTTCCTAACTGCTATAATTTCTATGTATGTATTAACTGCTTACAACTGAACTAACTCTACGAATAATGTATGTATGATCATGATTATTTCAATGAAGGGGATATTATACTTATTCCGTTGTGCTAGAAAAGATTTTTACGATTGTCATATGCTAAGTCATTAGCAATACAAAATAAATGTTCAAAGTATTTGAAATGAAAAAGGATCTATTCAACCCCCCACCCCTTCTAGATCTATATTGTGCCTATTGGGAACTAATAATTGGTATCAGAGGAGGTTCTCATGCTATATTCAAAAGCTAATCACTTTGAGTCTGATCCTAGGCACAAACATTATTCAAACTAAGTTTAATTGTAAGTCACTTGAAAATACAGATGAGCTCATAAGTTGGAAATATTATGTATAGGTAAATGTGTATATACACCTGAAGATGCTCAGATTGGTCCATGTTCTTAAATGTCATAACAACAAGATCAATCCTTGCCCATAGTCAATCTTGTCGTCTGAAAAGCAGATATGGGAGCTCAAGAGGCATCAACAGTAAAGAGTCAAGCATCCACCAGACTGAAAGATGAAAAGCTGAATGTGAACCTTGAGGACTCAAGGTTGTCAAAGAACTAAAGATGTCAAGATTCTCTGAGCGTACATCTTCAAGACTCTAACTGATTGATCAAAGGACAACTGGAGCAACAAGATGTCAGAAGTAAAGGAAAAATTATGCACATCAATGCCTAACCTCAGTATATCAAGATAAAGGATTGTCAAGAAATTGACAATGTAAAGGTACAGTTCCTCATTAGTATAAATGTGTACATCATATTGAATCATCTTACGCACTATAACTGTATTCTATCAACAGGTCATACTCTACCTAAAAAGGAGAAAAGAGAAAGTACACTGAAGTTGGAAACTCAAATGCTAACAAACTTTCTCTCCATCCAAGTTTTAGGTTGAAGATAACATCTTGAAAGAAGTTTGAAATAGGTCATAAGCATACCAAGGTTTAATTAATTTTAAGTGGAGATATCTTTGCTGATGGGTTAGTATGTATGTACAAACCTATGTTCTATGTTTTTGATAACACATAGAGTATGATCAGTTCTATAAGAGTATCTTAAAAATTCATAGAAACCGATCACCTCCATGAATCAACCAGATACAAATAAGTGTTAGAGTTGATTTTCACTCTGTGAACATTTAAACTCTGTTAACATAACCAAGCAAATGATAAAACCATCAAAGAAAAAGAGTGTCTTGTTAAAATGGTTAATCTTATACACACTCATCATCATGCATCTTACAATGTAATATCTAAATTGGATACATGCATTAATATGATGAAAATTCAAACATATGAGGAACAGGGATTTTGAAGGCTAACTTGGCAGGACCCATTTAACCATGGGTACCAAAAATAGAAATTTATATAACCTGCAGGTACTTGGTCTATCTGACCACACTAAGGAATGTTGAAGAAGAAGACTTCAGTCAAGAAGATTCAACCAGCAGAAGGTTTAAGACATTTTAGAAGAATTTCTAACTAAATCTTTACTTGTCAAAGCTTGTCCTTGAAGACTTGCTGAGCTAACATGAATGAAGCTCACATGATTGCTGCTTGCTACAAGGAAGCAGATCATTCATGCGAAGAGGAGAAGGGTCTTATATGATCAATCATCAAAAGTATACCAGCTGAGAAGAACCCTCAAGGAACTCATAGAAGCAGAACTTCACAAGTACAAACCGTAGAAGGAGATATGTAAGGCTGCCCTCTAATGCACATGAAGAAGAAGAAATCACACCTCACTGAGAAAATAGTATTAACTATTGGAAGCAGTGATCTGTTAAAGAACAGCAACACTAAAGATATTAGAGATATACTATGAAATAATGTACCAGTCCCAGAGTCCTAAAACTTTGTGGCTGATGAACCAAATGAAGATCCATAGTCAACAAGAACGTCTCAAAATGTACTACTGATAATCCTGTCAGCCACCCAACTCAAAATCGTGGAGTGCCTACGATCAACCATCTGATCGCAATGTGAGAGCAAAAGGACACCACGATTACAGCCAATGCAAATGTCTAGAGTTGGTTGATGAACTCCCCAGCAGAAAAGGTCAAGTGAGATATATCAGTGTTAATCACTTCTAAAGTCTTTCATCTGGAAAGCACCTCAAGGACAAACATGACCCTTAGTTCACTCTAAGAGGTTGGCCCTTCCTGAGCTACCTTAACCCGGAAGGAATGCTTAGTCTAGTTCATCTCAAGGACCAGGACAGACAATGATTGTGGAATAGATTCTAAAATGAACACAAAGATCATAGTGCAACCTCAACAATCGAAGAGTAGGCTTGACGATCGCAGTCTTACCAGAGGATACACTGGCTCATGGGGAGCTCGGAAGAACTAGACACATGCTCAACTACTCAGATTGTGTGGAGATAAGATTGGAAAGATGCCCTGCAAACTCACCTCAGAAGTTTAGTACCCAAACTATCATGAGGCACATCAGTCGTTAAGCCATGCAACTTCAAAGATGAGGATCGGTGTCAAATCATCCACTAAAGCATCTCTTAGAAGACGATCGTTGAATTGATAAAAAAAATCGTAGAGTTCATAGCTACCTCAAGAAGCTACTCTACGTACCGAAATAGTCAATAGCAAAAAAGTCAAATCTAAAGGACGGACATGATGGAGGACTTATAGATGATGACTTATCAGCGACTTACAATTGTTCCACTAGGAAACATGGAAGGAACAGTTAAGAGAGGGAAAGTTAAATAATTGGCAGTTTCATATTAGCGGGCTCCTAAAATTCTGCAAACATGTTAAATCTATACCTAAGGCAAAAACTAGCTACCTCTAAACAGCCAAAATCTCTGAACAAGTTATCAAAAGTTGTCTAAACTTTGTCTACCTCTCTTATCCAAAACCCTAAAACTCTCTTCAAAGCCTAAATCTATCAAACCTCAAGCTTCGCCCTAAGTGTTCAACTATCTCTCATAAGACTTCCTAAAACAAATACCCACATCCTTCGAACTCTTCAAATGGCAGAGTGGCGAGAAATCACTGGCATTCAGCTTGGAACCGAGACGTTTGAGAAATTCGAGAAGAAGTTCAGAGATATTCTTGAACTCATGAAAAATGCTGGATTCTCTAAAATTCTTGAGGCAAACACGAATATATGGTGACCTGGTTAAGGAGTTTCACTCAAATACAACTATAAATTCTGGAATCCTCTCCACCAAGGTTAATGGTCAAACTTTGAAGCTAAATTCTTCTAAGATCAATCAATTCTTAGGCCTTCCTGACCAAGATCTGAAAAGCCTGGAAGAGATCGACACTGAAAAAGCTAAGAAGATTATGCAGTACAGAAGAAACCCTAGTCTGAAGGACATGAAGAAAAAGGAGTTTCCTGAAGAATTCGAGTTCCTTGCTGAAATAGTGGGTAAATGTATCTTATGTAAAGACACTGCACATGATACTGTGATTGACCAACAACTGAAAATTATGTATGCTATAGTCCTGAAGGAACACATCAATTTTGGAGCTATTCTGCTTGATCAAATGTCTAAGTGACTGGATAAGGAAGAAAAGAAAAGGTTAACTGAAAAACCACTCACAAAGGTTTTTCATGGAAGGTTTTTAACTATTATCTTGAAGAAAAAGTTAAAGAATAAAATTAAGGATGATGAGGGAGAAATTCTTAATGTTCATAAAGTAATGTCTCCACAACTGTTTATAAATTGGAAGAAAAATCCCAAGGAGAACAAGAGGCTAATAACAACTGGGAGCAGCAACAAGGTCTCTCTCAAGAGGAGGAAAGCACAAGAAGTGGAAAGCTCTCAATCTGATGACTCAGCTGAAATTGCTGCCACACCTGGAAAGAAGAAGTTGAAGAATGTGAAGAATACCGAGGCTCCATCAAGACATTTCTCCACTGACAAAAAAAAACAAGGAGCAGGAGAAGAACCAACATCAACTGCTGATACCCCAAAAAGAAGGAGGAGTAACAGACTACTCCAAGAGCCACTCAAGAAGAAAGCAAAGGTGATGAAGAAATCAGTTTTAGTTCCCCAAGAAAGTCCATCCAACAAAGAAGAGGACGTAGAGTCAGAAGATGGGAAGGGAACTGAAAGTTCTAAGATTGAACCTTCAAAAAGCAAGTCTAGGAATGAAGAAAAAGCTGAGTCTATGAAAGAAATAGCCAACTCTGATGGTGAAGAAGAATATACAAGCCCTATGGCTAAATCTCAGAGCATCCACTTTGATGATGAAGAAAGGTTGCAAGTTGACACAACAGCATCTCCTACTAAAAATGCTCCAACAAGCTCCAAAGATGTTGCGTTTGAAAAAGAAGGACCTAACCCTACTAATGATAAATATCAAGAAAGCATATCTGATGATTTAGAAGTTTCATATTGTAATAACCCGATATTTTCTATATAATTAAATCAGAAATTTTGCGTATAATTTTTATTTATTTTAAAGGTGAGAATGCGTGATAATGTGTATATGTAATTATGTGATAAATAAAATTTATTTATTACATGAATAATTTTAAATAAATTTTTAAAAGAATTATTGATCATTATAAATTATATTCTTATAATAATTAATTTTATAGTAGAAATGTTTTTATTAATTATTTTCCGTAAAAATATGATTTTATATTAATTAAATAATATATGATATGATTATAGAATTATTATAATAACTATTTTATTATATGAATTTATTTTAGAATTAATTAAGCTAATTATTTAACTTAATTAATAATGGGATGTATATGTCAAAAAATCAGATATGGAATCCAAGCCCTAATTTTTGATTTTGATCAAGGAATGAGAATAATTATATAATATTAATTATATTTTGATTTTTCAGTGCTACAAATATATATTGTATGTGTACGCATTATTAATGATTAGTCAATGATGGTACAGTATTTGAAAACCCTTGTATTACTGATAAACCCTAGTTTCGCAGTTAAATGAGACTTTAAAATCTGTTAAGTCACTATGCTATATGGTGTATGATATGTATTATAAAGATTTTATGCTAATTAAAAAAATTCTATTTATAAGAGACCATAATTGTAAATTAAAACCCTAATTTCTTAAATTATAAACCTTAAACAATAATTAGCTAATTGCTAAATGGAAACCCTAATGTAAAACTCAAGTTGAGTTCGAGACTGTTATGTAACTATGTTGGAATAATTAAGGTTAAGAATTTTATATTGATGAGGTAAACCCTAATTAATATTTGGAAACCCTAGTTATCCAATTGGAGCTCTAATTGCTAAATTAGCAATCTCAATTATAATTAGTGAAACTTAAATCTAATTTTCAATTCTATGAAATTAGATAACCTATGTTAATTAAAGAAACCCTAATTACAATTTTTAGAAACTAAAATTTTATATTTTAAACCCTAACTAGAAATCCTACAATTTTTGTGCTAAACCTTAGGGTTAAACCCTAAAGGTCAAACCCTAAGGGTTGGATATGTTACAAATGTGCCATTAAATTTATAAGCCAATTGACAAGATTACCCTTTTGTCACATTTTTTATAAGATTGCTTGCAAATCCTACCATATATGTAGTAGTTGAACTACTCTTGACTTTGCATGTGATTAATAAATGCCAGAAAATCAGCAAACAAGTAACAATATATCAACCAATACATTACCCTTTGCTATATACATAGATCAAGAGAGAGAAATTCTACTAACTTGTCTCATTTCTCACCAAACACCCAACTTCAGTTATATCTCTTCAAACGCACGAAAATAAAAAGTTATTCAGTCCCATATTCAAGCCCCACTGTCACCATAACAGATCTAGAAGCCCATAATCAAGATTGTTCGTGAAAGGTATAAAACCCTAAGCCAAATTTTTAATCATGTATGCTGTTTTAGATCTTGTATTTTTATGTTTAAACATGTTGTATAAGGTGTTAATCAATGATCTGGGTTGATAGATGTTAGATCCATAACATCTATAAGCTCAGATTTGAAGATTTTACGAATTTGGAAAACTAGAATTTAGAGTCTGACAACCGAATGTCAGACCCTTTAAATATTTGCCTGTTTATGATTTTTCTTGTTTGAAGGTTTAAGGTTATAGTATGTTATGAGGTCTTTGTTCCGAAGCTTGACTCAGGACCAAATAATGCATGGATTGGAAGTTATTCTTGGTCAAAGTCGGTTGACCAACCATGACCAAGTGATTTCTGAGTAACCTAGATATCCTTTAAGTGCGTCTGACAAGATTTTCAAAGACCCATAGCTGTCAGGTTTTATGTGTTTTGATGATGTTTTTGTAACCAAGTTGTAGCCTGATAAATGAACTTTAGAACTCAGCCTTTGTATCACTTAGTTAACCAACAAACTGAACGTAATGGATGGTCAAACTAGCTTGCTCGATCACGAACTTGGTTTTCTGGGCAACCTAGAAAACTCAAGAACACAATTTCTTACATGGGTTGACTGGGCACTAGCTTGTGATTCTGATGTTGATTGTCTGACCTGATGATGGATATTTGTACTCTGTTATATGGTCTACAAACCTGAATCATTAGAATACATTAACAAATATCAAAACCCTAATATTAATGAGCCTCAAAATGACTTCTCAAGGCTGACTAGGTTTCTGGGTAACCCAAAAAACCCAGAAAGCTTGTACAACAGCATTGAATGGCTAGATCTTCAGATTATATGCTTGTATGGCTTAGATAATGCTTGATTCATGTATTATTACATATAAACTACACTTTCCTTACAAGACCTTGCCCAGAATCAACAAGATAAGTAAGTTATACTCGGTCAAAGTAGACACCTTGGGTACTGTCTGTTAGTGTTCTTGTGCCTCAAGAACACCAACCGCGATAGAAACTGTCGCTAAAGCCTTTAGCGACGAATTTAATTATTTTTAATTTCTAATTTTTCAGAAATTAATTAAAAATAGGTATAAATTCTAAAAAACTTACAAAAATGGTTTTAAAAATTATTTTAAATTATGAAAAATAATTGTTAATTATTTGGTATATTTTTCATTAATATTTATAATTATTTAAATTTTAATGATATTTAATTTATTTAATTAGTGTATTAAATAAATTAGAGAAAAATAATTTTAATATTATAAAAATTATTTTAAATAAGACAAAAGTGTTTAAACAAATTTTGAAATATAAAATGTACTTTTCAAATATTTTGGAGAATTCTCATTAATAAATTAATATTAATGATCTTAGATTTATTTAATAATTATATTATATAAATTAATTTAAAAATGATTTTAATATTATAAAAATCATTTAAAAAGAAAATTAAGTATTAAATAATATTTGAAGTTATAAAGCATAACTTTTAATATTTTAAGATAAATTTAATTAATTATTTAACATTAATGATATTAGAATTATTTAATAATTATATTAAATAAATTAGTTTAAAATGATTTTAATATTATAAAAATCATTTTAAATGAAAATAAAGTGTTTAAAAATATTTTAAGTTATAAAATATAACTTTTAATATTTAAAGGATAATTTCATTAATAATTTAATATTAATGATATTAATTTAATATTAATGATATTAAATTTATTTAATAATTATATTAAATAAATGGTTTAAAAATGGTTTTATTAATTTAAAAATCATTTAAAAAGGATATAAATGAATTAAAAATATATTAAGTTATACTCAATGACTTTTAATATTTTGAGGAATAGTACATTACTATTTTAATATTAATGGTAATTATTTAAAATGATTTTAAATGTTTTAAAAATCATTTAAAGGCAATATATATGTTTTAAAAATATTTTGAGTTATTCTAAATAACTTTAATATTTTAGCAATGGTTTCATTAATAGTTTAATAGTAATTAAATGTTAATGATAATAGAATTGTTTAATTTTTCAATTATTTATTAATGATTAGGTGTTTGAAAATTTATGATAAATTATAATAAATGTTTAAACATTATTTTAAGTCATTTAAAAATAATATGGTCGATACTTACAGATATTGAACTTGTAATTGAGTTTTAGACTCGATAATTACCGATAAAGTCAGTGATGACAATCGGCTATATTTGAAATTGATCTGGACTTAGATATTTTGACTGTATTAATGTTTATTTGTGATTCAATGATTGTTGAATATGTGTGATAAGGTGATTAGGTTATGTGCTAACTGCAATAAGCAGTGCTATGTGTTATAGTATGTTATTCTAATCGAACGAATGATCTTATTAATGATAGGTCTTGATATAAAAGATAAAACTAAGTTGCGTATTGTAAGCGGCAGACCAGGCAAGTATCCTACCTTTGCATTTAATTTATGCAATAGATATAAGTAAGAAAGTTTCAGAATTATATTATTATTATTGCGCCAGAATAATAACCCTATTGTTATCGAGTATGTATCCGATTATTATTTATTAGTACAGTATTAATGTATAATAATTTGTTCGTTAGTTTCTAAATATGGTTATACAAGTGTCCTCACTTGGATAATCATTGTATTTAATCACATGTGGATACATACTTATTTATTTCTATTATGTATACCTTAATAAAAAGCCGTCTAAGCTATTTGACCAGCTAGACACAGATTTAGAAATATCATTGAATATGATAAAACCTTTTTGTATCCAATCAAATTATTTTGGTTCGGATTCCAGACAAAGTATGAACATCCCGAACAAGGGAAAAATTTATGCGCTTTTCAGAATGAGAGAGTGAACGATAATATCGTTTCTTGTATTTAGTATTGATCGTCTGAGGCACATTGGGATGATCACCTCGGCGCCGTAAGTTATGACGGCCACGGATGAAGTTCGCTAAACCTATTCAAAAATTAAAAACAATGTTCATAGTATGTCAACCAAACCCCTTTTATAGCCATTACATAGATTCAAAAATTTTGGTATAGAATTGTTATGTTATTATTATCAGTTTAGTTTACTTCACAAATATTAATTCGTTGTAGAAATGATGTACAAAGAAAACATTTAATTCTTTCAGCTAATTATATTTATAATTGTTATTACTTCCTGGGCACCTAAATGCTCATTCTTGTTTTAAATTCAAATGTTTTCAGCTAATTATTGGTATTTTTTGTAATAGTTAGACTGTATTAAGATAATGATATGTATTAATTATCATGTAAAGAATATAGTAAAGGTTGCGTACTTGGGATTAGACTATGATAAATGTAAGTTAAGTTTAATATTTATATTATTTTTATTATTATTAGTAATATTTCTGCTCATAGAAATGGTATCGTAAAGCACTGAGTTCGAGTTTCAAGTACCTGAATTTGGGAGCGTTACATTATGGTATCAGAGCTTTATGGTTAGAAACCTTAGGTGCGTAAGACCTTAGGCTATAACCTTAGAATAGAGGGAAACGTTGAAAATACAAATAACTCATATAGAGTTTAAAAAGAGATGAATTGAATAAATTCATCGTCAAGGAAAATAAAAGATAACTTATATAAAACTATTATTTGTTGTGTTTATATACTATATGTTAGTCGAGATAGTTTGTGTATAGATGTCAAATAGAAAGGATTAGGATACCCTCAGATCGTAAAGAAAGGGTCGATCTCCATAACCGAGCCAATATCAAAGCCAAAAGCTAAAATAGAGGCTCACATTGAAAGCTACCTCAATGAGGTGGTTATTTTGGTAAACGTAGTACTGGACCCAAAAATGATAGTATAACTGATAGGTAGAGTATAGTTACAGAATATAAGGTCAAGCTTAAGTTCTTAAACTCATATATTTGTGATGAGTTCTTAAACTCATGGTATGTGGCAGGTTTGACGAACTAGTATAGTTATGTGTGAATGGATTATCGAGGATAATGAGAATATATAAAATAGTAAGCAATTGATCCTTAGTGAAGGCGTAAGAAATAAGTAGTATTAGTATTACTTGAATATGTATGATTCTATGTGGTGTAAATGATAGGTATGTCTGTGTAATGTAATATTTTTTATAAGTTGTGGCAGCGATTCCCGACTTTTGAGTCACAAAGGGATAGCAGATGATTAAAGCACTATATGTTATGGTATGTCAAGTGCTATGAATATGAATCTATGTTGGATTAATGAAATAAGTCGGTATAAAGATAGTAATTATTTATCTGAACACTAGTTAATACAGTAAACAAAAATTTCAAAATCTAATATTTTGAATACATGATGAATTGAATAGAAAATTTTGCGTTATATGTTAAACGTATACGATAAGGTTTAGAATGTAAGTTGATAAAGAATAATTTATGATAATACCGCCGAGATGAAAATGAAACCAAAGGGCAAAAGAACCTGTCAACAAAGTTGGAGGACAACCAGATTCGATACAGAATTTTGCGAATATGGACGTTCAAGCTATGCAGAACGAAATACCAACCGCGGGAAATCAGCCAGATAATCGATCGACATACTTCAAAGACTTCAAGGCGGTCGTATCACGAGGATTTAGAAGATCAACTGACCCTGTTGACGCGTTTATAATAGCTAGGGTAACGAAGGTGCAAAAGACAGCTTTTGCCACCTATATGATGAAAGGGAAAATGAATTTTTGGAGGAAGACAAATCAAGCTAGAATCAGAAAAGGGAGTAGTAGTGGTAGGACTGGAAAAAGGAAAAGAGATGATTTCAAAAATACCGAAAATAAGTCAGGAGGTGGAAGGAATTAGGTTATACAGTGTAAGAGTTATGGAAATAATCATTCCGGTGAACGTTTAAAGGGTAAGTTGTGTGTTACAAGTGCGGGCAGGAGGGACATATCTCTCCTAACTGCCCCAATCCAAGAGTGTATAGTGGGTGTTTTATTTGTGAATCAATGGAGCATAAGGTGAAAGATTGTCCAAGAAGGAAAAGGGAGGTAAGGAATGCGAATACATGGAAAGGCAGCAGAACATTGGCGACAACGGGACCAACTTCAACAAACAAACTAACAGAACCAACCGAAGGAGTTTTCAACATGAATGTTCGGGATTCGGTAACAGTCCAGGATGCAACTCCAGGTATTATTCGATCAAATTTTATTTTCTTATATATATGATTTTCTTATATATATATATATAGTAAATTATTTTATAAAGATATTTTGAAGGAGGAAATTGAGTTCTATTAGAAATCAATTTTACGTTTAATCAGATAGATAAGCTTTATGCTGAATAGTTAAAGATCGATTCGATCAATTATGATCGAGATCTACTGCATGATATTGTGTGTATGTTATGTACTACTGGTATGTATAGGTTTTAAAAGCAGTAATTCGGGGACGGAATCTTTATAAGGGATGGTGAATGTAATAACCGATATTTTCTATATAATTAAATCGAAATTTTGGGTATAAATTTTTTATTTTTATTTAATTATTATAAAGGTGAGAATGCGTGATAATGTGTATATGTAATTATGTGATAAATAAAATTTATTTATTACATGAATAAATTTAAATAAATTTTTAAAAGAATTATTGATCATTATAAATTATATTCTTATAATAATTAATTTTATAGTAGAAAATGATTTTATTAATTATTTTTCGTGAAAATATGATTTTATATTAATTAAATAATATATGATATGATTATGTAATTATTATAATAACTATTTTATTATATGAATTTATTTGTAATTAATTAAGCTAATTATTTAACTTAATTAATAATGGGATGTATATGTCAGAAAATCAGATATGGAATCCAAGCCCTAATTTTGGATTTTTATCAAGGAATGAGAATAATTATATAATATTAATTATATTTTGATTTTTTAGTGATATAAATATGTATTGTATGTGTACGCATTGTTAATGATTGGTCAATGATGGTACAGTATTTGAAAACTCTTGTATTACTGATAAACCCTAGTTTCGTAATCAAATGAGACTTTAAAATCTGTTAATTATTATGTTATATGGTGTATGATATGTATTATAAAGATTTGATGCTAATTACGAAAACCCTATTTATAAGAGACCCTAATTGTAAATTAAAACCCTAATTTCTTAAATTATAAACCATAAACAGTAATTAGCTAATTGCTAAATGGAAACCCTAATGTAAAACTTAAGTTGAGTTCGAGACTGTTGTGTAATATGTTGGAATGATTAAGGTTAAGAATTTTATATTGATGAGGTAAACCCTAATTAATATTTGGAAATATTAATTTCTAGAAAACCTATTATTTAAATTAATAACCCTAATTGTTAGAATTAGTAACCCTAATTATCCAATTGGAGCTCTAATTGCTAAATTAACAATCTCAATGATAATTAGTGAAACTTAAATCTAATTTTAAATTCTATGAAATTAGATAACCTATGTTAATTAAAGAAACACTAATTACAATTTTTAGAAACTAAAATTTTATATTTTAAACCCTAACTAGAAATCCCATAATTTTGTGCTAAACCTTAGGGTTAAACCCTAAGGGTTGGCTATGTTACAAATGTGCCATTGAATTTATAAGCCAATTGACAAGATTACCCTTTTGTCACATTTTTTATAAGATTGCTTGCAAATCCTACCGTATATGTAGTAGTTGAACTACTCTTGACTTTGCATGTGATTAATAAATGTCAGAAAATCAGCAAACAAGCAACAATATATCAGCCAATACATTACCCTTTGATATATACATAGATCAAGAGAGAGAAATTCTACTAACTTTGCTCATTTCTTACCAAACTCCCAACTTTAGTTCTCTCTCTTCAAACCCACGAAAATAAAAAGTTATTCAGTCCCATATTCAAGCCCCACTATCACCATAACAGATCTAGAAGCCCAGAATCAAGATTGTTCATGAAAGGTATAAAACCCTAAACAAAAATTTTAATCATGTATGATGTGTTAGATATTGTATTTTTATGTTTAAACATGTTGTATAAGGTGTTAATCAATGATCTGGATTGATAGATGTTAGATCCATAACATCTATAGGCTCAGATTTGAAGATTTTAAGAATCTGGAAAACTGGAATTTAGAGTCTGACAACCGAATGTCAGACCCCGTAAATCTTTGCATGTTTATGGTTTTTCTTGTTTGAAGGTTTAAGGTTATAGTATGTCATGCGGTCTTTGTTCTGAAGCTTGACTCAGGACCAAATAATGCATGGATTGAAAGTTATTCTTGGTCAAAGTCGGTTGACCGACCATGACCAAGTGATTTCTGGGTAACCTAGAAATCCTTTAAGTGCGTCTGACAAGATTTTCAAAGACCCATAACTATCAGGTTTTATGTGTTTTGATGATGTTTTTTTAACCAAGTTGTAGCCTGATAAATGGACTTTAGATCTCAGCCTTTGTATCACTTAGTTAACCAACAGACTGAACGTAATGGATGGTCAAACTAGCTTGCTTGATCACGAACTTAGTTTTCTGGGCAACCTAGAAAACTCAAGAACACAATTTCTGACATGAGTTGACCGGGCACCAGCTTATGATTTTGATGTTGATTGTCTGACCTGATGATGGATATTTGTATTCCGTTATATGGTCTACAAACCTGAATCATTAGAATACATTAACAAATATCAGAACCGTAATATTAATGAGCCTCAAAATGACTACTCAAGGCTGACTGGGTTTCTAGGTAACCTAGAAATCCCATAAAGCTCTGACAACAGCTTTGAATGGCTAGATCTTCAGATTATATGCTTGTATGGCTTAGATAATGCTTGATTCATGTATTATTACATATAAACTACACGATCCTTACAAGACCTTGCCCAGAATCAACAAGATAAGTGAGTTATACTCGGTCAAAGTAGACACCTTGGTATTAACATGCGCCGGTGTTCTTGAGCCTCAAGAACACCAACCATGATAGTAAAGCGTCGCTAAAGCCTTTATGATTTAATTTAATTATTTTTAATTTCTGATTTTCCAAAAATTAATTAAAAATAGAAATAAATTAATTCCAAAAAATTACAAAAATGGTTTTAGAAATTATTTTAAATTATGAAAAATAATTGTTAATTATTTGGAATATTTTTCATTAATATTTATAATTATTTGAATATTAATGATACTTAATTTATTTAATTAGTGTATTAAATAAATTAGAGAAAAATGATTTTAATATTATAAAATCCTTTTAAATAAGAATAAAGTGTTTAAATATATTTTGAATTATAAAATGTACTTTTCAAATATTTTTGGAGAATTCTCATTAATAAATTAATATTAATGATCTTAGATTTATTTAATAATTATATTAAATAAATCAATTTAAAAATAATTTTAATATTATAAAAATCATTTTAAAAGAAAATAAAGTATTAAATAATATTTTAAGTTATAAAGAATTACTTTTAATATTTTAAGATAAATTTCATTAATTATTTAATATTAATGATATTAGAATTATTTAATAATTATATTAAATAAATTAGTTTAAAATGATTTTAATATTATAAAAATCCTTTTAAATGACAATAAAGTGTTTAAAGATATTTTAAGTTATAAAATATAACTTTTAATATTTAAAGGATAATTTCAAATTAATAATTTAATATTAATGATATTAAATTTATTTAATAATTATATTAAATAAATGGTTTAAAAATGGTTTTATTAATTTAAAATCATTTAAAAGGATAAAAATGAATTAAAAATATTTTAAGTTATACTTAAAGAATTAAAAATATTTTGAAGAATAGTACATTAATATTTTAATATTAATGATAATTATTTAAAAATAATTTTAATGTTTTAAAAATCTTTTAAAGGTAAATATAAATGTTTTAAAAAATATTTTGAGTTATTATAAATATTTTTAATATTTTGGCAATGGTTTCATTAATAGTTTAATAGTAATTAAATGTTAATGATAATAGAATTATTTAATATTTAAATCATTTATTAATTATTCTGGTGTTTGAAAATTTACAATAAATTATAATAAATGTTTAAACATTATTTTAAGTCATTTAAAAATAATATGACTGATACTTACAGATATTGAACTTCAGAATTAAGTCTTAGACTCGATAATTACCCGATAAAGCCGTCGGTACACAGACATATTTCAAAAATTGATCTGGACTTAGATATTTTGACTGTATTAATGTTTGTTTGTGATTCAATGACTGTTGAATATGTGTGATAAGGTGATTAGGTTATGTGTTGACTGTAATAAACAGTGCTATGTGTTATAGTATGTTATTCTAATCAAACAAATAATCTTATTAATGATAGGTCTTGATATAAAAGATAAAACTAAGTTACGCATTGTAAGCAGCAGACCAGGTGTCGACGTCGGGATTTTTTGTGTCCCTTTTTGTTACTTGTTCTTTGGTGTTCTCATGTTAATGTGAGATTTATTTGAAAAAACAAGTGAAAAAGGTCTGACATGTGTAATGTCGACGATTTGACTTTAAGAGATGTCAGTTGGTATTTTTAACTGGTTAAACCAACACAATCGAAAAGGTTTGCACATTGACCTAGTGATGTGAAACTGTTAAACGGGTCTGTGAAACCGAGATTCATTAGGGTTCAGGGGCTTGATTATACGGAGGGAAGGTGTTAGGCACCCCCCAACATCTATGTTGCCATGGTGACCGCCACTTCTCAAAGAAATTGTTATATGAATGTGTGTGTGTGTGGATCAATGTGTAATTATTTGAAAGTAGTGCGAGGCCTCGTTCGCACCTATACACACAAGGTTTGAATTTATAGAAAAATTTAGTTTTAACCAAGATATAGAAATGAAGTTTTGTAAAAAAAGGTTTTTCAAACCCTGTGCTCAATAGGAATTGAGACCTTTTCATACTTCCATTTTATTATTAAAATGTTCGGCTTGTTTGCTTTTAGTTTTGAGATGTGAGGCATCTTCGAGAAAATAATATACAGCAGTGCCGAACTCCTTATGGACATGACAGCGATTCAAGGCAATTCGTACACTATAAATAATGTACAAGCTGCTTACAGCTAGAAAAAAGTCCATCACGGGAACCGAATCTAGATTCAGTAGACTGAATCTGTGATCACATGATTCCTAGGCACACATGATACTACAATTGGTATGGAAAACAGTAAGCAGATATACGTATAAGCGGTATATATATATATATATATATATATATATATATATATATATATATATGTGTGTGTGTGTGTGTGTGTGTGTGTGTGTGTGCATGATCAGCCACCACGAAGCAACTCCATGGAGATCATAAATGTAAATAAAGCAGTAAATGCTATCAACCGGCACGAAGTAAACTCCAGACGGGACTTAAATGTAAATAAAGCTGTAAAAGCTATCAACTGCCACGAAGTAAACTCCAAGCAGGACAAAATATAAAGAAAGCTGTAAAAGGCCACAAAGTAAACTCTAGGCATGACAGAAATGTATATATATATATATATATATAAGCAATTAAACGCACCAGATATAAAATCCAGGCTCATCAGACAGAGTCTGACAACAGTTTATATATATATATATATATATAAAAGCAATTAAACGCTCCAGACATAAGTCTAGGCTCAATCGAGGCATAACTCGATAATGTTAGTCCATATAAAAATATATACATATATATATAAGTATATATATATGCATGTAAATGAAAACCACGGATTGAAGTTAAGGCATACGCATATAACACGACTCTCAACGCAGTAGAATAATGTGTGCAAATATGAAGAGAAAGGCTTTATAGAGTGTAAAAAGGCTTACAGTGGGCTGCCAATGCAGACTTCTATGACTCTATATGGACAAACACTCAGTTCCTGCCAGTAATTTTATAACTGTATGTGGGCTAACAGGTGTTTAAAAAGTGCAAGCACTCAATATAGGGTGTGTATAAACCAAATTGGACAGGGCTTCCTCGCTTTTTTTTTTTTAAAATGGCTAGCTCAAGCTCTATATTTATAGAGCTGCTAGTCGCAGGTGTACCTGTGGCAGCCATAGGTACACCTGCGGCTGCTCGAGGTTCCACTGGTCCCGTTGTCTTGAAGTACGTGCACTCGTGCACTGTAATGTCTGCTCGAACTTGCAGAACTTCAATCTGAGCATCTGAACGAGGTATATACGACCTTCTTCGGACTGCCTGTGTCGAGAGTTACGCAATGACATGGAATAGAGGTTGTACGAAGTCAGGAAGAGGGGACCATGCCCATGGTCTTTAAGCTTTAAATTCTATCCGGTGTGCTTCTACGCGTAATAGTCACTCGGGATTGGAACTCCTGGTTCTTGAAGGACATTGTTGTATGTATGTATGTATGAAGCATTGAGATGACGCGTAAGTGTTGATGTAGCAAGATGATGTATGACTCCTCATCGGGGTTATCGCCGATTTGAGTTGGAAGTAGACGTTGCTCAGGGCTACATCTGAGATTGGACTGCTGCAAGTGTTGAATACCGCAATGTCATCTTGTGGATACCTGTCTGCCCGGTGTTAGCTCCGGGTCTGAGGTATAAGTGCCTTGGTAGGAGGTCTGAATGAAGCTGATAGTATGCATTTGAAACAAGAATTTCTGGGGTTATCGCCGGAACTACAATAGCATTCCTTGGGGTTATTGCCAAGGACGAAACTCGGGTTTATCTCTGAGGTTGGAAATAATATTCCTGGTGTGTGTTCCGGGGTTTGAGACTGATACTCCTGGTGTATGGTCTGGGGTTGAGATTGAACTTCCGGTAGTATTCAAAATGGATATGAACTGTCTTCCAAGGTTATTTCCGAAATACGATTCTGCCATCCTGCAATGTTAGTAACCGTTGTGCAGAAAATTTCGAGTGTCTACAGATGCCCCTCTTTATCATATTCATACAACGCGAGGCATGGATAGGATAAAGAATCCTAGACACTTGAAATGCAACAAGATAAACATGATTCTATGTGCAACAACATGATGCAAATATATGATGCATGATTGTCAGTTAATCCTATTGGGATGACAATCACTGATGCCTTGGACATGCCATCGAAGTCTTCTAGGATGTTGACATTTGGGGCTATCACTAAAGTCGTGAATCCTAGACACAGACTTCATTCTCCATAGAGGTGCCTCTTGTGTATAAGAGATCTGTGGGGATAAAGCTTTGTCTGTTTGAGGATGTGTATAACATATCCCACCATCCTGTCGAAGTTACTGCCCACAGTATGAACTTGTCAGGGTTACCTGACCTTCGTTGATGTGTGTATCACTGGATAGATCCCTGTTGGGTGTATTATAAAGGTTGTTTACTGTTCATTGATGTGTGTATCAATGATTGCATTGAATTGTAATCCTTGTCGAGACATATGTCAAGCTTTCTTGACCTTCATTGATGTATGTATCAATGGTTGCATTGCGTTGTAACCCCCGCCGGGGATACGTGGATGTTTAAAAATGTTGTGTTGTGGCCCCCGCTGGGGATAAGTCATCAGTTCGTGACTTTGGCGTTGTAACCCCCGCCAGGGATACGTCTTTATCTCATAGCTTTGGCGTTGTAACCCCCGCCGGGGATACGTCTTTAATTTGTAACTTCGGCGTTGTAACCCCCGCCAAGGATACGCCAGGGCTGCCTGACATTCATTGACGGCATCGAACCTTTGTGAGGTATTTCCGAGCATGATTTATGAAAGCTAAGGCCATTGGTATCGTATACCTTGTATGCAGGCGAATACCAATGTAGAGCCAGAATTTGGCTCATGAAAACCAGGATTTCAGGCTATTCTGCTCAATTGTGTAGCATTTTTATTCCTGATTTGGCCTTTTCTACTTGTGGGACCTCCTTTACAACTCTAACTGGAGCGAGCCGGAGGTGTGGGACCCACAAAAGAGTGTTGTAGGTACACCTGTAGCAGCCGCAGGTGGACCTGTGGCCAACCGTGGCTATACAAAGCCCATGGGTTGCTTTCATAAGTCATTTTCAAGTTGCACGATGAAGGAAATCTGAGAGCTCTTCTTTAGACCTGTTGAGTTCAAGCAACTTTATTCATATTCTGCTACCGTACAAGCGTTCTTCACTGTCCTAGTAATGTATGCATGTATTTTTTCCAATTTCTATCCGTTGGAAAATGACTTATCACATGAAATGCATTTAAACACATAGTAGTGAATATGCATTCTGATATGACTTTGCAAAAAATATTCAACACAGTAAATATTAGTATTAAACCATGTTGAACATAATGATGTGAAAAATTTTAACTTTTAAAGCAGTCAAATTGGTACCTTTTACTATCATTTCTTATCCTATTTGAGGACAAATGAGTAAAGGTAGAAAAGTAAAACAACCCTGGTAATTAGATTACACTTATGGATTTTTTACTGCAATGTACTAAATGCATTTAGGATGTATATAACTGTTGGTAGGTGTACTATTGAATGGCCACCTAGTCATGTCTATGTGCATGTGGATAGTCCAATTTACAAAGGGGACTAAGGCAAAATTTTTCCAAAATGTAGGCATTGGGTAGTCATGCATTTTTAATTCTACTGTAGATGTATGTTAAAACAATACATGCATGCATGTAATCTTACGATGCATTTTGAAAAGCTCCAGGTAAGAATTTACCACACCCTTTCTGAGGTGATTTGGAGACTTATTGTCCAGATATTATGTATCTGGATCAGCCGAGTAGTTCCCGCAAGACCACTTTTGCTGTACAGAGGAGGGCTTCTGAAGTACCTCAACCCCGTTCTGTTAGACATCCTTGTCGTTTGGTGGAGGCGATCATTCGTCCTATCCGGGTTAAAGTGTCGAATGCCGAGGACGAGGAGTAGGATGTACCGATTGAGGTTCCTGCTCCTGCTACACGTGTTCCCCGTAGGGAGTTGCCAGGAATTCAACTGGCACACCCAGATCTTCTGGGTGACTTGAGTCTGCATCCTTCAGTATACCTGCATGCAAACGAGGTATGAAGTCAGATTTTAATCTTCTTTGTTTCCTATTGATGAGGAGTAAAGGGTTCTGATGTTGATCTACATTTGATGTAGGTTCCTGGCTTTACACAGCCTCGAGGGATCTGGTTCAGCATCCACTCTATGTATCAGGCCTTGCATGATGACTATAGAGAGATTGTCCATGGCTGGGGGTTCGGGACGTTCTTTTTCATTCTTCGCCGGCGTTGTCCCTAGGGTTACCTCAGGGCATTGTCTGAGCAGTGGTTTCACCAGACTCAGTCACTCCATTTGCTGGACTATGAGGTGATGATGACGCTGATGGATTGGTGATTTATCATAGGTATGGAGTTTGGAGGGGATCCAGTGCCTTGCATGGCAGATATTACCCCTACTGCTGTTAGATCCTTGTTGGGAGTTCCGGAGGAGGCGCTCAATGGCAGGACTATACGTACAGGTCCTTTGAGCATAGATGCTATGAGCGGGCTATTGAGTGAGCCTATACCCGATGATGTGAGAGTCAGGGATCACATTATTCGGCGATTGTTCTTGATGATTATTAGGGGCTGCTTCATAGCAGATAACTCTTTTACGGTGTCCTTCGCTTTGATCAGCCCCACTCGACACGTGGACCGTATAGGAGATTATGATTGGGGTTCCTACACCTTTGCCTACTTCCTCAGGGGAATGCGTATGCGATCGTAGGGCTTGACCGAGGCTTGGTTAGGATTATACCCATTTTCCTTTGGTGAGTATTTCTCTTGTCTTTTCCCATATATGAGTTAAGAGCGTTGGACGACACAACAGATGTTTGCCTTTGTGTGCGGTTTTGGGGGCCCATGAGAGGCTTCCATGTTTGCGTCCTATAAGCATTTTAGGTTTAGATACCTATCCACGAGGATGGAGATGGCATCATTTCATACTGGTGGAGGCCCCTGTTGCTGAGGGTTTCACCCATTGCCGCCTACATCTGGAGTAGTTGACATCGGATGTCATCATATGGGTTCCCTATTCTGGGGAGCATTTGAGTGTTGGGTTTGAGGAAGGATACCTGACTGGAGCTGAGTACGTTATGTCCACCCGTAGGATTTTTCTCTTCACAGATGGAGGATGGGAGCTCTATTTAGGAGAGCGTGCTATCAGGAGCACTACAGGAGAGATTCACATGCCGATCTTGCCACCTGCTAGGCGTTATTGGCCTATTTCGCAGTCACCCGTCACTGATATCCCATTGTTGGGGATTGACGGTTACACATTATCAAAGGGCCCATATACCTAAGAGATGTTCCAGTATTGGTGGTTCCTTTGTACCATTAAAGCTCAGACCCGCGCCACACAGTTTATGGGGGATATGGTTCCAGGATCCGTGATGATGAAGGATTGGCTAGCCTATTTTCGAGATCCAACTCATATGACACAGATTAATAACTTGACCCGGCAATTGGACCGGGCACATTTCTTTATCCGACATTTGGGTAGAGATCCTTCCGAGGCAGATACTTTTGATCCTTCCAGCTCTTTCACTGGCCCCTCAGGTGACCTATATGGCTTTGCTGGTGCAGATCCTCCCTTGTATAGGCCTGACATCCCTGTAGATAGAGATCTAGTGACTCAGGAGGAGTTAATGAGGTGGACAGGATTTGTGATGTGGACATCGACACCATTGACTTCTTCTGATGTATATTTCTAGTTATCACTTTTGATAGGCCTCTGCTAAGATGTTGGGTAGCTTTGCCCCATTTTCCCTGTATTTTAGTTGTACAGAGATGTATTAGATGATGATATACTTAGGAATGTATGTACATTTTTCCATTCCCTATATCATATTTCTATCTATTGTATCATGCATGTTATTATGTTATGCATATGTATATATATGTCCAGAGATATTAAGCATTGACCCCTGGATGGTCTTATGACATGGCTCGTACAGATGTCTTCTTCGACAGTTAGCCGTATTGATTATACCCACCATTTTTGGTGGCATCTGGTATGCGCTCATGATACGATAGTATGTCACCACCAGACAGGGTGACTTTAGATCATTTACTGCAGTACACTATGACCTTGTTGATGTTTCAGGTTCCCACAGGTTTCATAGATGGTATGCTAGAGCACTGGGTACCGGACAGATAGGTTTTTCGGTTTGGGACCCGAGAGTTGACTCCTACTCTGGAGGAGTATGCATGATTGACGATGCTGCCACTGGACAGACCTTATGTGCATATGGCGACTGGAGACATGAGTAGGCAGTTCATGACCCTCACCGGCTTGAGGCGTAAGGTGGTCCAGGACGAGATTACATCCGGCCATGTGATATCCCAGCATTTTTTGTTTGACAGATTTGGCTCTAAGGATAGTTATACATGGCATTCTGGGGATTTCACCACACTGGAGTATCAGTGGCGTTTGGCCAGAGTGGATGTACTTCTGTTGTGCATATTGTCATACGTCTACATGCCACGGTACATGGATGAGTTGGACATCAGCGTCATTATGGCAGTGAGAGCTCTCAGGGAGGATCATACCATCATACCGATGATTATGGTAGAGACTTTGAGGTCGGCCACATATTGCTGCACTTATTCGGCAGGAGTGTTCATAGGCAGCTCGGTCATGCTGTACGTGTGGTTTATGTCACACTTGGGACCGATCGGCACATTCAGACGGCATGAATATTATTTCACCCATGATATAGTGATGTCGTACTCCTTCCAGCGTGCAGATTATACAGATGCTGCATCTTGGTCAGCTTTTCTGGCAAGGATTGGAGATCCATTCACTATATTGCCGTGTATAGAGCTTAACTCACTCTACAACTTCATTACTCATGCTTCGGGCATGGATTATCTACCTCTAGTAGGTTTGAGCGGGATTATCACCTACCACCCACTGGCCGTGATGTGTCAGTTTGACCAGTTTCAGGATTTTCACCTATATGAGGGGGCGGTGATTCAGCGTTTCGCTTCTTGCCAGTTATCATCAGTGGACAGATCTAGGTTGTATGCCTGTTCGGATCAGCGAGAGCTAACTGATTTTTCTGTCAGTCATCTGGGTTATTTTGCAGAGTATTCAGCATGGATGGAGACAGATTTGCAGATCGACTATGGTAGTATCCACGAGACAGGATGTAGATCCGGCGATGAGGAGCCTATGGAGGAGGCTGACATTCCCATCGATGGGGACTTGATTGCTAGGCTGCCAGCATTTGTGATGGATTCTCCCACCCCGAGTGCCACTGTTATTCAGTATTCAGCACAACATTTGGAGCAGAGCTTACATCTGATGACCTATGATAGAGATCAGGCTAGGGTCGCGATGTCGACAGCTCTTGATGGGAGAGACGCCGCTCTATTAGAGAGGGATGAGGCTAGATTAGCCAGGGATGCATTGATCATGGAGCGGGATGTCGCCCTATCTGCTAGGGATGTGGCCATTGCAGATAGTGTGACGCCCCCAAAATAGGTATACATCACCTATTCTGAGTCTCCAAATACATGGTACAGAATACAAATACAATCTTAAATATACAACACGAGCTGTAAGTTTTAATACAAATATTGTCTTCTAGACAGTATTCAAACTCAAAATAAGTCCTCAATACATTTATTATCACACTATTTTATAAAATAGTGAGGACTACTAATGCCATCATCTAGACCGTCACTCCGTTCCCCGACTAGTCCCTGCTACGTTCTCATTTCCTGAAGAGTACAATGAAAGCAAAAGGGTGAGCTCAACAGTGTTAAACTGATACAATATAACAAACATCAAGCTTAACTGCAGCGGAACAAGCAATCCATTAGAGGAGTCAAGTGGAGAATAAAATCCACTATCTTCTATGATTTAAAAGGTTTTTCCATCACTTTTATCGCTGAGACTCAGCTTATTAAATAAACCACGTCATCCCTGCACTACGACCAATGATATTCATTAGTATCACAACCACAAATTATGCATGCACTACGGGCCAAGGATATTCATGTTTTTATCAATGGTCATGATCCTGCCAACAACTGTCCATCAATGCACTACGGGCCAATGAGGACTTTTACCACATCATTTGTAACATTACGGTACGACTATATACCGAATAATCCTCGGTCATAATCATACCAAGTCCATCTATGCACTACAGGTGAGATGACTTTCAACATAATATAAACATGAGGATGATGACATTGACATAATAATTCAATAAAACAAGTTCAAGAATTAAATTTTAAAGATTTATAAGTTAATTTATCCCGAACTCAAAAACGCCCAAATTGTCAACATGATCATCGCTTTTTGGAGTAAAATTCAAGAATGCTCGTAATAATATTTCCATGAAAAGATCTTTGGATGAAGCGCAAATATCCGAGGATCTTTGGATGAAAGCGCAAATGGATTTTTAAGCGCCATGCGGTAATCCACGTAGATAGATCATTTCCACAATTTAATAAGGAATGAATACAAAGGATCATTCACCATGCATGTGGTAATCCACATAGACAGGTTATTCTAGCAGAATAATAAAGAATGGAATAACACAAGAATTATCCATGCATGCGATAGACCACACAGACATGTTATTCCCAACAACATAATAAAGAATGGAACTAGGTCATACGAAATCCGCACACACAGGATATTCCAACATAATAATAAAGAATGGAATAACAACAGAATTCACCAGGCATGCGATAGACCACACAGACAGGTTATTCCAATAGAATAATAAATAATGGAACCAGGTCATGCGTAATACGCACAGACAAGATATTCCAATAGAATAATAAAGAATGGAACCAGGTCATGTGTAATCCGCACAGACAGGATGTTCCAATAGAATATTAATGAATGGATTAACAACAGAATTCACCAAGCATGCGATTGACCGCATAGACAGGTTATTCCAACAGGATAATAAATAATGGAACCAGGTCATGCATAATACGCACAGACAGGATATTCCAACAGAATAATAAAGAATGGAATAACAGAAGTTCTCTTCATGAATACGAAAGAAATAATACCCCTTATCTTAGAATAAAGTTGGATACTGGAATAGAGAGGTAGCAGACTTCTCTTCTTCTTTCTCTCTATAATTTCTCTCTATAATAATTGCTCTATAGCTTTAGTGAATTGGTGAGAAATGAAGGAAGAATGAGCTTCTATTTATAGAAAAATATAGTTTCGATAATTGCACGTTTTGGGGCTCAAAAATTACAAAGACAATACCTCCAACTTTTCTTTCATTTTAATTTAGTCCTGCAAGTATTATCAAACTTGCACTACCTCCCCTAATAGTAAATAATGTGAATCAATAGTTCAATCATGTGATTCAATAGTTATAATCATGTGAAAATACAAATAACAGTATAGTACCTCCATCTATACCACTATCTTTAACTTAGTCATGCAAGTATTATCAATCTTGCACCAACTCCCCTAATAGTACATGAATGTGAATCAATAGTACACACATGTGAACAAATAGTTATAATCATGTGAATTAATAGCAATTAATTCCTCATTTATCCGATTAATTACCCGATAACTTTCAGACATCAATTACTATCGAAATAAATATCGATTTTCACTAACACTAATAATTCCAACACAATGGAACTATCAATTTCATCTTTAATCAACACGAACTTATTCATCATTAATATTATAACTCACAATATTTAACAACCAGGTCGTTCCCAGGAAAGAGGGGGCTTTCCGATAAGGATATCTCCTTATTGTCGCACAATTAAATGACTAAACCTCTCCTTGACAGAACTTCTAGACATTGAAAATATTGCAATTTAATAATATGAATAACTTTGTCGTCTCAATTATTGATTTAATAATATATCATATTATACATATGATACTGTCCAATGGTCATGATCATGCCAACAACTGTCCATCAATACACTACGGGCCAATGAGGACTTTTACCACATCATTTGTAACATTACGGCCATGATTGGTATATACCGAATAATCCTCGGTCATAATCATACCAAGTCCATCTACGCACTACTGTGCCATGTAGATGACTTTCAACATAATATAAACATGAGGATGATGACATTGACATAATAATTCAATAAAACAAGTTCAAGAATTAAATTTTAAAGATTTATAAGTTAATTTATCCTGAACTCAAAAACGTCCAAATTGTCAACATGATACTACTTTGTGGAGTAAAATTCAAGAATGCTCAGAAGAATATTTCCATGAAAAGATACTGGATGAAGCGCAAATATCCAGGATACTGGATGAAACTGCAAATGGATTTTCGCCCGCCATGCGGTAATCCACGTAGATAGATCATTTCCACAATTTAATAAGGAATGAATACAAATGATCATTCACCATGTATGTGGTAATCCACATAGGCAGGTTATTCCAGCAGAATAATAAAGAATGGAATAACACAAGAATTATCCATGCATGCGATAGACCACACAGACATGTTATTCCCAACAACATAATAAAGAATGGAACTAGGTCATACGAAATCCGCACACACATGATATTCCAACATAATAATAAAGAATGGAATAACAACAGAATTCACCAGGCATGCGATAGACCACACAGACAGGTTATTCCAATAGAATAATAAATAATGGAACCAGGTCATGCGTAATACGCACAGACAAGATATTCCAATAGAATAATAAAGAATGGAACCAGGTCATGCGTAATCCGCACAGACAGGATGTTCCAATAGAATATTAATGAATGGATTAACAACAGAATTCACCAGGCATGCGATAGACCGCACAGACAGGTTATTCCATCAGGATAATAAATAATGGAACTAGGTCATGCATAATACGCACAGACAGGATATTCCAACAGAATAATAAAGAATGGAATAACAGAAGTTCTCTTCATGAATACGAAAGAAATAATACCCCTTATCTTAGAATAAAGCTGGATACTGGAATAGAGAGGTAGCAGACTTCTCTTCTTTTTTCTCTCTATAATTTCTCTCTATAATAATTGCTTTATAGCTTTAGTGAATTGGTGAGAAATGAAGGAAGAATGAGCTTCTATTTATAGAAAAATATAGTTTCGATAATTGCACGTTTTGGGGCTCAAAAAATTACAGTACAATACCTCCAACTTTTCTTTCATTTTTAATTTAGTCCTGCAAGTATTATCAAACTTGCACTACCTCCCCTAATAGTAAATAATGTGAATCAATAGTTCAATCATGTGATTCAATAGTTATAATCATGTGAAAATATAAATAACAGTATAGTACCTCCATCTATACCACTATCTTTAACTTAGTCATGCAAGTATTATCAATCTTGCACCAACTCCCCTAATAGTACATGAATGTGAATCAATAGTACACACATGTGAACAAATAGTTATAATCATGTGAATTAATAGCAATTAATTCCTCATTTATCCGATTAATTACCCGATAACTTCCAGACCTCAATTATTATCGAAATAAATATCGATTTTCACTAACACTAATAATTCCAACACAATGGAACTATCAATTTCATCTTTAATCAACACGAACTTATTCATCATTAATATTATAACTCACAATATTTAACAACCAGGTCGTTCCCAGGAAAGAGGGGGCTTTCCGATAAGGATATCTCCTTATTGTCGCGCAATTAGATGACCAAACCTCTCCTTGACAGAACTTCTAGACATTGAAAATATTGCAATTTAATAATATGAATAACTTTGTCGTCTCAATTATTGATTTAATAATATATCATATTATACATATGATACTGTCCAATGGTCATGATCATGCCAACAACTGTCCATCAATACACTACGGGCCAATGAGGACTTTTACCACATCATTTGTAACATTACGGTCATGACTATACCGAATAATCCCTGGTCATAATCATACCAAGTCCATCTATGCACTACAGGCCACAGATGACTTTCAACATAATATAAACATGAGGATGATGACATTGACATAATAATTCAATAAAACAAGTTCAAGAATTAAATTTTAAAGATTTATAAGTTAATTTATCCTGAACTCAAAAACGTCCAAATTGTCAACATGATACTGCTTTGTGGAGTAAAATTCAAGAATGTGCAGAAGAATATTTCCATGAAAAGATACTAGATGAAGCGCAAATATCCAGGATATTCTACCAATTTCATGGAGTATAGAAGCCAAAACTTTAACCAACTAAGTATAATAGAATATATGAGGTTGCAAATGGATTTTCGCCTGCAATGCGGTAATCCACGTAGACAGATCATTTCTACAATTTAATAAGGAATGAATACAAAGGATCATTCACCATGCATGTGGTAATCCACATAGACAGGTTATTCCAGCAGAATAATAAAGAATGGAATAACAGAATAATAAAGAATGGAACCAGGTCATGCGAAATCTGCACAAACAGGATATTCCAACAGAATAATAAAGAATGGAATAATAACAGAATTCACCAGTCATGCGATAGACCGCACAAACAGGTTATTCCAATAGAATAATAAATAATGGAACCCAGTCATGCGTATACGCACAGATAGGATATTCCAACAGAATAATAAAGAATGGAACCAGGTCATGCATAATCCGCACAGACAAGATGTTCCAACAGAATAATAAAGAATGAAATAACAACAGAATTCACCAGGCATGCAATAGACCGCACAGACAGGTTATTCCAATAGAATAATAAATAATGGAACCAGGTCATGCGTAATACGCACAGACATGATATTCCAATAGAATAATAAAGAATGGAATAACAGAAGCTCTCTTCATGAATACAAAATAAATAATACCCCTTACCTTAGAATAAAGCTGGATACTAGAATAGAGAGGTAGCAAACTTCTCTTATTCTTTCTCTTTATAATTTCTCTCTATAATAATTACTCTATAGCTTTAGTGAATTGGTGAGAAATGAAAGAAGAATGAGCTTCTATTTATAGAAAAATGTAGTTTTGATAATTGCACGTTTTGGGGCTCGAAAAATTACAGTACAATTGTGACACCCCCAAAATAGGTATACATCACCTATTCTGAGTCGCCAAAAACATGGTACAGAATACAAATACAATCTTAATTATACAACATGAGCTGTGAGTTTTAATTAAAATATTGTCTTCTAGACAGTATTCAAACTCAAAATAAGTCCTTAAAACATTTATTAACACACTATTTCATAGAAAATGAGGACTACTAATGTTATCATCTGAATAGTCACTCCATTCCTTTACTAGTCCCTGCTACGTTCTCATTTCCTGAAGAGAAAATGAAAGTAAAAGGGTGAGCTCAACTAGACCAATAAGAAATATTATGATTAAGATAATGCAGAATAAATTATCGTTACCCTTCAACAGTGTTAAACTGATACAATATAACAAACATCAAGTTTAACTGCAGTGGAATAAGTAATTCATTAAAAGAGTCAAGTAGAGAATACAATCTACTATCTTCTATGATTTAAAAGATTTTTCATCACTTTTATTGCTGAGACTCATCTTAATAAATAAACCACATCATCCCTGCACTACGACCAATGATATTCATTAGTATCACAACCACAAACTATCCATGCACTACGGGCCAATGATATTCGTGTATTCATCAATGGTCATGATCATGCCAACAACTGTCCATCAATGTACTATGGGTCAATGAGGACTTTTACCATATCATTTGTAATATTACGGTCATGATTATACAAAATAATCCCTGGTCATAATCATACCAAGTCCATCTGTGCACTACAGGCCACAGATGACTTTCAACATACTATATACATGAGAATGATGACAATGATATAAGAATTCAATAAAATAAGTTCAAGAATTAATTTATCCAGGAACCAATAACGTCCAAATTGTCAACATGATACTGCTTTGTGGAGTAAAATTCAAGAATGCTCAGAAGAATATTTCCATGAAAAGATACTGGATGGAGCGCAAATATCAAAGATATTCCACTAATTTCATAGATTATAAAAACCAAAACTTTAACCAAATGAGTATAATAAAGAATGGAATAACAAAAGAAATCACCAGGCATCGCGATAGATCGCATGCAGAAAAGTTATTCTAATGAGAATAATAAATAACGGAACGAAGTCATGCGTAAACGCACGCATACGATATTCCAAATGTAATAATAAATAATGGAACCAGGTCATGCGTAAATGAACAGATAGGATATTCCAACAGAATAATAAATAATGGAACCAGGTCATGCGTAAACGCACAGACAGGATGTTCCAACAGAATAATAAAGAATGGAACCAGGTCATGCATAAACGCACAGACAGGATGTTCCAATAGAATAATAAAGAATGGAATAACAGAAGAATTTCACCATATATGTGGTACTTCGCATAGACAGGTTATTCCAACATAATAATAAAGAATTGAATAATAGAAGAATTTCACCAAGTATAGGGTAGTCCGCGTATACAGGTTATTCCAACAGAATAATAAAGAATGGAATAACAGAAGTTCTCTTTATGAATACAAAAGAAATAATACTCCTTATCTTAGAAGAAACTGGATATAGGAGTAGTGAAGTAGTAGAATACTTTTCTTCTTTCTCTTTATAGTTTCTCTCTCTAGAGTTTCAATGAATTCGTAAAAAATAATGAAGGAATGAGCTTCTATTTATAAGAGAATGGACTGAATAGTAAGTAATTCATGAACGGTCCAGATTGATTTACTTTTAAACGGACGGTCCATATTAAATTACTATGCAGTATTAATAAAATATTCTAATAAAATATAATATTATATATATATATATATATATATTATATAACACTTGAATTCACGGGGGATGAATCCCGTGATTACCCACCCCACCACTAAATATTATATATATATATATGTATATATATATATATATATATATATATATATAGATTCACGAGAATAATTTTAAGCAAAACTTCATAAAAGTCACCTTAATAATTTTAACAACATTTATCACCTTTATTATAATTCACATGTGATTAATCGACTGTGTCGTTCCAGGAAAGAGGGGCTTTCTAATAAAGATTTCTCCTATTGGCGTTATGCAATTAGGTGACCAAACCTCTCCTGGCGTAACTTCAGACATCGTTAATATTGCAAATAATAATATTAATAACTTTGTTATCTTAATTATTTATTTAATAATATATAAAATATCAACAATAATTGAATCAAATAACGTGAGATACTATGCAACAATTCATCGCAAATAATAATTGAAAAAATTGAGTGACTTCTCACGTAAGCATCAATAATCAATACCTGGTGCTACTATGCAACCATGTAGTATTATCGCACTTTTAATACCGGGTGTTTCAACAGGTTAACAGTAAAAGCTTCCACAAGATTATTTTCATAAAAAATATTTTTATCGTTTTCTTAATCGACAATAATTCCGTCTTATGGGTCCACTAATGATTGTGTTGCCGCATTTAATATTCCCTGTTAAAACGAATATTCCCCGACCAATCGAATATAATATAACAACTTGCGTACTTTGTAAAATTTACAAATATTACCCACAACTATAACACTATTTCAAATTCACACCTTAATATTTAAAAATGATATTTATAGAAAATTTATCTTTATTCATAAAAGTTGGGGTCTTACAACAATACCTCCAACTTTTCTTTTATTTTTAATTTAGTCCTGCAAGTATTATCAAACTTGCACCACCTCCCCTAATAGTAAATAATGTGAATCAATAGTTCAATCATGTGAGTCAATAGTTATAATCATGTGAAAATACTATAACAGTATAGTACCTCCATCTATACCTTCATCTTTAACTTAGTCATGGAAGTATTATCAATCTTGCACCAACTCCCCTAATAGTACATGAATATGAATCAATAGTACACACATGAGAACAAATAGTTATAATCATGTGAATTAATAGCAATTAATTCCTCATTTATCCGATTAATTACCCGATAACTTCCAGACATCAATTATTATCGAAATAAATGTCGATTATCACTAACACTAATAAATCCAACACAATGGAACTATCAGTTTCATCTTAAATCAACACGAACTTATTCATCATTAATATTATAACTAACAATATTTAACAACCAGGTCGTTCCCAGGAAAGAAGGGGCTTTCCGATAAGGATTTCTCCTTATTGGCGCGCAATTAGATGACCAAACCTCTCCTTGACAGAACTTCTAGACATTGTAAATATTGCAATTTAATAATATGAATAACTTTGTCAGCTCATACCGTGTGCTACTATGCCGATACCAATAACCAATAACTTCTCACCCAAGCATCAATAACCAATACCGTGTGCTACTATGCAACCACGCGTATTACTGTACTTTTACTACCGGGTAGTTCAACAGTTTTAACGGTAACACTTCCGTCGTTATTTTTATAAAAAGATAATTCTGTCATTTTTTCAATCCGACAATAATTCTGTTGTGGGGTCCACCAATGATTGTCATCGTACAAATATTCCCTGTTAAAATGAATATTCCCCGACCAATCGAATATTATATAACAACTTGCGTACTTTGTAAAATTTGTAAATATTACCCACAACTATAACATTATATCAAATCCACACCATAATATTCAAAAAAATATTTTGAGAAATTTAAATTTTTATTCATAAAATTTAAGGTCTCACAGATAGTACTTTAGTAATATCCCAGGCGATTGGCATTTTTGCTGATATGAGTGCATACATTGATGAGCATCAGGCCATCATGCAATTAGCCTCAGATCTACTAGCTCGTGTAGATACCAATGGCCAGAAGCTTGCAGCTTTACCTCCGTCTTCAGAGAGGGATGCTATGTTAGATCTGATAGTCCGTATACACACAGATTCGTAGATAACTTTGTATTTTCCTACACAGACTAGCTTAACCATTTTGTCATGTACAACACAGATGTATATATCAAACAGTAGTATATATGGCAGAGAAATATATTTTGATTTACTTCCCATTTAGTTATGCCTTGATACTTGCTTGATATTTGCCTGTTTCTTTAGGGCCTTGTGATCTTAATGCATTCTGAACTTATCCTTGATATGTGGACATTAAGCCATCGCAGGATCTCTCAGAACGGATCATTGATCTGTATGAATCCCTACCATCTTTGGTGTCTTGGGATTGCTATCTGTATGGAAATGTGGAGAGGAATGTGGCTTTACCTCTCTGAGATTGACCACACCATAGATGGTCGCCAGTACTTCTATTTGTGAGAAGCCTAGTTAATTCCATCTCTTATGGATTGGTGTTGCTCTTCGAGGCACAACCGCAACTTAGATGGTCACCAAATCTTCTATTTGTGAGAAGAGGTTGGGTAATTCCATCCCTTTAGTCTGAAGCCAATGAAATGTGGTGGATTTAAGGTTGATCCCAGTACCGTGTGACAAGTATTTTTGTTCTGGTAGGGTTTTAAACTGAACCATAAATGGCTGCCTATGTACTCCTATTGAAGAGGAGATCAAGTCTGTGTAGTTCGAACATGGTGTAAGAGGTTCAACGCTGAATGTGAAAGGTAGAGAGATGTAGAAATGTTTTTGTTATTTTTGTTTTTGTAGAGGAAATGCAGAATTTTTTTTTGTTATTTTTTTCTTTATTATGACCGGGCCATATAGAATATGGTTGCCTACGTACTCCCGGGTGTCAGGGAGAACAGGTCGACGTAGTTCGCCCCTCAGGACGAATTATAGCCAAAGAGAAGTGTGAATCCCATGTGCAGGCTATACTACAGGGAGAAGAAAGTTTGATCCCATAATGGGGACAAACTGCAGATGTGAAAAAAGTTTGATCCCGTCTTCAGGACAAACTGCAAGCATAAAAAAGTTTAATCCCGTTCTCAGGATAAATTGCAGGTATTAAAAGTTTAATCCCGTCTTCAGGATAAACTGCATGTATGAAAAGTTTAATCCCGTCTTCAGGATAAACTACAGGTATGAAAAGTTTAATCCTGTCTTCAGGATAAACTGTAGGTATGAAAAGTTTGATCCCGTCTTCAGGATAAACTGCAGGTATGAAAAGTTTGATATGAAGTGAAACCAAGCTACTGGTTTGAATTATAGGTTTCCTTGAGGGACAGAAGAGTTTGTAAAAAGATAAGGTTCAAAACTGAAAAGACTGGTGATTGGATGATCAATACCTGGATGTTTGCTTGATGGTAACTTCAGACATAGTACCATTTCACGGTGTTCGAATTGATAAGTTGTGGAAATTCATCGCCATCCATTTCCTGTAGTCTGAGAGCACCTCCTGTCAATACCTCCTTGACAAAAAATGGGCCTTCCTAGTTAGGAGCGAATTTTCCCTTAGATTGATCTTGGTTGTCAATGATCTTCTTCAAAACCAAGTCATGTTGTTTGAATTGCCGTAGCCGAACTTTTTTATTGTAGGATCGTGTGATCCTTTCTTGATATAACTGACCATAGAAGATTGTCGCGGTTCACCTTTCGTCTATCAGAGATAAATGGTGATACCTGTCTTGTACCCATTGGTCTTCGTCCAACTGAGCATCCATCAATACTCTAAGGGATTCCATTTTCACTTCTATGGGGAGCACTGCTTCCATCCCATAGGCTAACGAGTAGCGGGTTGCCCCAGTGGAAGTACGCATAGAAGTTCTATAGGCTAATAAAGTCAGAGGCAAGAGGACAGGCCACCCTTTGTGATTGGCGGACATTTTCTGCATGATCTTCTTGATATTTTTATTAGCCGCTTCAACAACACCATTCATCTTTGGACATAGATGACGGAGTTAAGGTGTTTGATATGGAATTTACTGGATAACTCCTCCATCATCTTGTTGTTGAGGTTCTTAGCATTGTCTGACACAATGACCTCTTGTTGTCTATATCGACAGATGACATTGTTTCTGATGAAAGCAATGATGACTTCTTTTGTAACCCTGGGTAATGAGGCTGTTTCTACCCACTTGGTCAAGTAGTCGATCATGGTGAATATGAATCGATGTCCATTACTAGCTTTCGGCTCGATGGGCCCAATCACGTCCATCCCCCACACTGAGAAGGGCCAGGGCAAACTCATAGTGTGGAGTTCCCTTGGAGGGGCATGGATGTCATTCCCATGAATTTGGCATTGATAGCATCTCTTGACGTGATCATCACAGTCAGCTTTGAGCGTAAGCCAATAATGCTCTGTTCTGAGAATTTTCTTGACAAATAAGGGGCCGCTCATGTGTGGGCTACATACTCCACCATGGATCTCATCCATGAGCCTCTAAGCTTGGTCTTTATCCAGACATCTGAGGAGACCTAATCCTGTATCTCTTTTGTAGAGTGCATCTCCGCTCAGGTAGAATTTCATAGCAAGTCGATGGATTCGCCTCTTCTCAGTTATGCTCGCCTAAGCGGGTGTAGATCCATCTCACAGATACTCCTTGATATACTGATACCAAGGGTTGTGGATGGGAGGTAGCTCATCCGATACTTGTCCAACATAGTTCCCATAAATTGGGGCCTTTTGCAGTGCAAATGTGATGCTTGGTATGTTTTCCTTGTCAGGTATGTGAACCAAGGAGGCCAACGTTGCTAATGCATCCGAAAAATCATTCCTATTATGAGGAATGTGTAGAAAGGAGATTTCTTCGAACTCCAAAGCCATCTATAAAACTTGTCGATGGTAAGGCAACAAATGTAATTCTTTGGTTTGATAGATTCTCGTGGATTGTTTGATCACCAATTCGAAATCCCCAAAGATAGTTAACCACTTGATGCCCATTGAACGGGCAAGTTTTAGCCCCATGATACAGCCTTCATACTCAGCTGTGTTATTCCTGCTGACAAACTATAATTTGATGGCAACGAGAAACTGCTCCCCCATACCGGACATTAAAACTGCTCCGGCTCCAGATCCTTCTACATTAACAACTCCATCAAAATACATTTTCCATGTGTGGCATGCATCATACTGATGGTGTTGCTGAACTGTCATTATCCCTTCATCGGGGAAATATGTTTCTAAGGGTTTGTAGTCCCCTGTAGGTGCGACGACCAGTTGATCCACAATTCCTTGACCTTAGATAAACTTTTATGTCACGTAGACGATGTCAAATTTTTGTAAGATCAACTGCCATCTGGACAGTCAACAATTCAGTATGGGCTTACTGAATACATACTTGAGAGGATCCACGCGGGATATGAGATGGGTTGTGTGACCATGGAGATAATGATGTAATCTCATGGAAGCCCATGCCAAAGCACAACAAGTCTTCTCAATCAGAGTGTACTTGTGTTCACTGGTGCTGAATCATTTATTGAGGTAATAGATAGCTCGTTTTTGGCCTCTATCGTCTTTTTTCCCCAGCAAGCAGCCCATGGCATTGTCATTAATGGACAGGTAAATAAATTAGGGAACATCATCCCTGGGAGGTACCAAAATAGGAGCATTAACCAACTGCTCTTTAATAGCAAGGAAGGCTTTCTGGCACTCATCATTCCATTTCATGGAGGAGTTCTTCCTTAACAACTTGAAGATGGGCTCACAGGATGCTGAGAGTTGAGAGATAAATCTATTAACGAAGTTGATTCTTCCCAAAAATCTCCGTATTTCCTTCTCTATCTGAGGAATGGGCATTTCCTTGATGGCCTGGATTTTGGCAGGATCCATTTCAATCCCTTTGTGGTTGTCTAAGAAACCTAGCAACTTTTCTGATTTGACACCAAAGGCGCACTTGGCTGGATTCAACTTCAAGTTGTACTTACGCAACCTGTTGAATAGCTTTCTGAGATGGTCTAAGTGGTCTTCCTCCTTTCGGGATTTGACAATGATGTCATCCACTTAGATCTCTATCTCTTTATGCATTAAATCATGGAAAAGAGCCATCATAGCTCACTGGTAGGTTGCCCCGGCATTGATGAGGCCGAATGACAATCTTTCTCAGAAAAAAGGTTCCCCAAGGCGTGATGAAAGCAGTTTTCTCACGGTCTTCCTCAGCGACCATAATCTGATGATACCCCGCAAAGCAATCTGCAAAGGAGTATATGCCGCATTGCGCAATATTGTCAATGAGGATGCGGATAAAGGGCACGGGAAAGCTATCTTTAAGGCAAGCTTTGTTCAAATCCTGGTAATCCACGCAAACTCACACCTTTTCTCCAGGTTTAGGCACGGGAACAATGTTGGATATCCACTCCGGATTTGTAGACACCGTGATAATGCCAGCTTGAAATTGTTTCACAATTTCTTCTTTGACTTTTAAACTCCACTCAGGTTTCAATCGCCTGAATTTCTGCCTAACTGGCTTGAATCCTTCTTTATTGGAAAGGCGATGAAGAACAATGTCAGTGGACAAATCCACCATGTCTTCATGAGACCATGCAAACACATCCTGGAATTGGGTTAATAGTTTAACCATGTCATTCCGTTGGTTTGGAGTGAGGTCTGAACCAATCTGGATTAGCTTAGGGTTTTCTAAGGTTCCAAGATTAAAAGAAGTGGTTTGGTCAAGTTTGGGTTTAGGCTTATGTGCGACTCATTCCTTAATCTCTTGAGGTGTCTCAATATCCTCTTGTATGTCCATCAAGTCTGAGTCCAACTTTGCATTTAAGTTACAGCCCTTGTGGAGAGAAGGTATATCACCAGAAGGTACATGTACATCTATATTCAGAGTCCTGAAATCAAAAGATGCTTTCACTTAATATATGAAACTATTTAATCATACAAAGTGTTAGCATGTACTGATAAAATAACTGCTAATACTATATAGAAAAGTAAGCAATTAAAGTTATCTACAGGGCAGAGGGATTTTCTGCCCATTTTACCCTCGTCGACCAATGCATGGAGTGCTGCTCCAATTGTCAAGGGAAAAGTCATGATGGACTGCAGTGATAGAGGAGTCGTCATTGTCCTCCTTCTCCCGAATGATAACCATGATATCTGGGCAATCATCGTCTAGGGTATATCGGTTTGTATGTTCATCATGAACAATGACGCGTATACCGGACATCATCAGAGCGATGTCATATTTGTGTTTTCGTTCCCTTTCTTCCACCTCAGGATCAGGAATCAGCCCCTCTTTTGCTTTTAATGGTACTGGTTTGGGAAACAACATAGTCATAACATGTGCTTGCTTTTAATCGAGAGCAGATCAACTCATGAGGTGCAATTGAAAACATCGCCAGGTGGCGGAATTTTAAGAATCGGCCTGTGTTTTTGCAGATTCTATATGATCGAATCGCGTAATAGCCTAGTCTGGCTGTCCCAGTTTAACTAGACACTTGAATAGGGTGCTTAATACCCTGCTGCTTTTCACCAAGCCCTTGTCTAGGCTGATGACCCAATGACATCATGTAAGACCCCGAATTTTTTTTAATAAAATGGAATTTCCTCTATTTATTATTTTGAAATAGTAAGGGTTGATTTGATTAATGTGGTTAGTTATGGGTAAAATGCGCAAATATTTCGAATAAGCAAGTGGTTATAAAATATTTATTATTGTCGAGGAATATTCGTTTGGTCGTGGAATATTAATCGTTGTGGGGAATATTAAATGCGACGGCCAGCAGATTTTTGTGGGCCCCATAACTGAAAGCGATTGGATGAAGAAAACAACAAGTATAAGTTGTTATATAAATACTTGCCAGCTTGTTATTACAGAATTATCTTGTTGGAATACCCGGTGGTTAAAACACACTAATACGCGTTGTTGAACAAAGAAGCTTTGCGGTATTGCACCAATTATTGATTCTTACGTAAGAAGGCACTACTCAATAATTGTTACGATAATTACTCGCTCAGTATTTTATTTTATTGATTCAATAATTCACGCATTGATATTTTATATTATCGTTGTTTCAATAAATTATCATTACACAAGATTTTCCATTATCGAAGCAATAATTCATATTATCGAATAATATTATTAGATAACATTATTGGCAATGTCTAGAAAGTTACCTAAGGAGAGGTTTGGTCACCTAATTGCGCGCTAGTAAGGAGAGATCCTTATTAGAAAGCCCTCTCTTTCCTGGGAACTGCCTGGTTGTCAATATTGTGTTTCTGTAATATTATTTGTGAATAATTAATTATTGATTTATATGATGAGGAAAATATTGATTTTATGTGGATATAGATGGAGAAATTTTTTAATGTGACAATTGTTAAAAATTAATATTTTATGTTTTTCTGATAAAATAATTCATTTAAATATATTATTTTAATAATATATTAACGGTGTGATATTTTATAATGAATGTACGATATATGAATAAATGAGGAGGAAGAGTATTTTGTTGGATTAAATGTTTAACACATGTTTTGTGTGTTGGTGGACCCATTTCTTGACCGAAATTTGATTATAGCTTTATAAAATCACCCGTTTGTGAATTTGATGGCCAATTTACATTTGGAATTTGGAAAACTTTCTTACACGCAAAGTTGTAGAGAATTGAATTTCCTATAGAAATTCGCAAGATTCAAATTTTCTGATAAAAGGGCTATTTATTATGAATTATTGAAGTTTCGAAGTTCCGAAATAATTGATTTTTGGGAGTTCTAATTAATTATTTTGAGAAAAACTTTTTTGGTGAGTTTGTGAACCTCATTTAACATGTGCTATGGCTGAAATCAGATTTCAAAGGTGGACTAAGGAATTTTGTTTATAAATAATATTATTATATTTAATTTTCTACTTTGGTGTTCTAAGCATTTTCCTATAAATAGGGTGCTTAGGTTAGAATTGAAAATCACACCAGAAACTGAAGTTTTCTCTCTCTATATTATCGAGCGTATTCTTGTGAGTATTTTGAGTATACTTTTAGTATTGCTATACGGTGCAAGTTTAAGTCATAGCCTATATCCGGTGTTTCAACTAGAAGTACTGTCTTTCGAGGTAAGGGATGTTATTTGATTCGAAAATGATATTATTTCTTCAATATCATTATGCCGAAATATTGGTTGGAAATTTTTATCAAATTTGGAACTTTTTCATGTCGGGGTTACTATTCACGAGTTACTATTCATGAGTTACTATTCACGAGTTACTATTCATGAGTTACTATTCATGAGTTACTATTCACGAGTACTATTCACGAAGCGTGAAGATGTTTTTTGTGAAATTTTTATATTTTGGTGTCGGAGTTACTATTCACATATACGGCACTATTCACGTATACGGCACTATTCACGAATACTCAAGACTATTCACCGAAAAATGAAATTTCTTCTTTTTGTCCAAAATATCTATTCTGGATACTAGCTTTGATTGTATCCATGTTTTGATCATTCTTGAATTTTACTCCACTCTGATTACTTATGAAGTATTTTTGAACTTGGATTGTTTAAAATACGAATCCTTAATATTTGTTCTTTTGTTTCACTGGATTCGTTTTCTTTGAAATATTTTTCATCATCCTCAGTCCTAAATGATGATATTACTGAATATCTTTGGCCCGTAGTGCAAAGATGAATGATTTTATGATGAATATCTTTGGCCCGTAGTGCAAAGATGAATGATTTTTTTGATGAATATCTTTGGCCCGTAGTGCAAAGATGAACAGGTGTTTAGATGAACATGACCGACTGATTAATATCTTTGGCCTGTAGTGCAAAGATGAATATTTGATTCCAGATATATATTGATTGATGTTACAGGGATAAAATATCGACGATGAACTTTTAAATTCATATATAGAAGATAGTAGTTTGCATTCTCTACTTAACTCTTCTAATGAATTATTATTTCCGCTGCGAATATTGATTTAAAACTTGTTGTCTATTGTATTCTATTAGATTTTTTTCCCTATTGAAGACTAACGATAATTTGTTGTATATTATCTTAGTCATAATATTCTTTAATGGGCTAGTTGAGCTCAGCCTTTTCCTTATTGTTCCATTTTTCTTCTCAGGAGGCGAGAATGTAGCGAGTACTAGTCGGGGTATGGAATGAAGGTTCTAGAGAGAGTTGTTTAGTAGTCCTCACCATTTTGTAAAATAATGTATCAATAATTATGATGGGGATTTATTTGCGTGTGGATATTGTCTAGATGACAATATCTCGTATTTAAACTCATGATTTATATGTTGTAATAATAAAGTTGTAGTTATTTCTGTACCATGTATTTGGCGACTCAGAATGGGTTGGATGGAATGGACCTATTTTGGGGGCGTCACACATCATTTCTCTAGTGGCCGACATAACCTCGACAGAAATCTTAGGTACGGGAAGTGGTGCTCCAATAGGTCGATATTAAATGTTACTCACTTCCAAGGTATGAAAACTGGTCGGCTCAACTTCAGAGTTGAAATTGATGATTGGCAGATCTCCTTGTTTAGGATACTTTGGCTTAGCATTGACATTGACTAGACTGTTGTTGACAATGTATTTGAGTTGTTGATGTAATGTGGAGGGAACAGCTCCAGCCATGTGTATCCATGGTCTCCCTAATAGCAGGTTGTATCCTGAATCTATTTTGAGGACGTGGAAGGATACATTGAATGTATTTGGACCAATCTCAATTGGCAGCTCAATCTTTCTGATGGAATTTTACCGAGATCCATTGAAAGCTTTGATCACCGTATAGCTGCTTTGGATCCGCTTGAGATTGACATTCATCTTCACCAAGGTGGCATAAGGAAAGATATTCAGAGATGAACCTCCATCTATCAACACTCCATCTAACATATACCCAAAGGATAACACTGCGATGTGCAGTGGCTTGCAATGACCGGTCCCTTCGGGAGGTATATCGTCATCAGTAAAGGATATCACATTGTTGTTGAAAATGTGATCAACAATATGTTGAAATTTTTCCACATCCACTGATTTTGGTAAGTAGGCTTCTTCCAAAACCTTGAGTAAAATCTTCCGGTGATCTTCGGAAGAGAAAGCCAAGTCCAGGATTGATATCTGATGTGGAGCTAGATCCCAGGCTCGTTGAGAGTATGCAGATAAAAGAAAATTCACTCCTTTAGGTCAACTGATAGAGGAGATCTTACACGTGTTGATCAAAGAAAGAAAGATCACAAAACTGTTACCCCCAATTAATCCCCATTCCAAGAGATTTGATGCTACCGGGATTTGCCAATATCACCCCAACACTCCTGGCCATAGCACAAAAAATTGTTGGGCACTTCATCACCTGATCAAAAATATGATCGATAGCGGTGAACTGCAAATGGTAAATACTGGTAATACCCTGCCTGGAGAAGAGGAGATATTTCCCCCTGGAACACAGAGAATGAGGGAAATTATAACGGTTATATCCTCTGAAGGAGGCTTATCTACAACACCCCTACTAATTCAAGGAAAAGGAGAACCAAGAGAGAAAGAATCTTGTGAAAGTGACTGCACTGGAGCCTCTGATGTTTCCATTCAGACTGCAGTATCCTGTAATCAGCTTGAAGAGAGTCCCATGGAAATATGGGAAAGATGATGGATTAACATCAAACCACACTGTTGTTATATCAAAAGAAAAACCCCTTGTATCTACCCCGACGAGTAATAAAGTCAGTCATTAAATCCAAGGCAAGAGTGTTCGAGGAGAAAATTTAAGAATTCCTCAGCAAAATGGCATAATGAAGCCAAAGTGGTGCAAAGATTAAAAGAATCACCCCGACAGATTTCCATTTTGGATTTGGTTTTATCTTTGGAAGATCATCGCAAGGTCTTAGTGAAAGTACTGGAAGAAACTCAGCTGCCGAAGACTGTAGATACAGAAAAGTTTCGGCACTTGATAGATCACATTTTCAATAGTAATGTGATATCTTTCATTGATGATGACATACCATAAGAAAGGACGGATCATTGTACATAACAGTGATGTCCTCAGTATATGTGGTAGGAGCTGTGTTGATAGATGGAGGATCGCCCTTGAACATCTGTTCCTATGACATGTTGGAAAGAATGAAGATCAATCCAAATCAAATCCAGACTAGTCATGTAGTCTTAAGGGCCTTTAATGGAGCTCGACGAGAGGCTGTAGGAGAATTGAACTTCTGTTAGAGATTAGTCCCCATACTTTCTACGTATCCTTCCAAGTGCTAAACATTATAATTGGATATAATTTATTGTTAGGAAGACCGTGGATCCATATAGCAGGAGCAGTTCCCTCACCCTTCATCAATAAGTCAAGTATATCATTATTTACAATCTAGTAATTGTCAATGCCAAACCAAAATATCATGTCCATATACAAAGCAATATGCCTGTGATCATTCACAATGAGAGAGTTGAGCCTGTCAGTTTTCAAGACCTTGAGGTGAGTAACACTCAGTACCAACCTATTGGGGCCCCAACTTTAAAGCCCAGAGTTTCCACCGATGTAATGTCGGCTAGTCAAGAAATAATATCATTGGGTTTCTGGCCTAGACAAGGGTTAGGGAAGAGTTAGCAAGGAATCAGAAGTCCTGTAAGGACCCGAATTTTCAGAAAATATTAAAATAAGAATTTAGTGAATAAAATTCTTAAAGCATGAGATGGGTTCAAACAAGAATATAAATGTGTTATGAGGTATGTGGTATTGTGTTACATAGGGTAATATGAACTATGTAATAAGTAATGGTGTGTTTAATAAATATATATATTATTATTATATATTTATTATGAATTGTAGAGATGAATTAGTAAGAAGATGGATAAAAATTTATCTATTGATATTAAATAATTTATGTGAAATTATTTTATAATAGTAAGTTGGTGACATTAAAATATCTTTGATAATCACCAATTTCTTGAGTATTTGTACGAGTGAATATCAAGTCTAAGGTAGTGCAATCGTACTCTTTAATGGTGGAAACAGTGTACTATATCAAGTCTAACTCACTGTGAAAACAGTGTAGATGAGACGGAAACTAATTTGTTGGTTGTTTGTGGGAAACCACTCAGTGTACTATATTGAATACTACTAAAGACTCGATGTGTGTTAGGTTTAGACTTGTATATATGCACTTCGTTGACGAGAGGAGAAAATCGATATACCTTTAAACTGGCTAGAGAATTATTGAGTAAATTAATACACGGCGAGAAGTGAAGATTATAGGAATGTATGTATGTGTTACATTTGAGTTTTGTGTTATTGGTGGTATGAAACCGTAAACGAGATGTATAGTTGGTTAAACTAATAAGGGAAATAGAATTTTAAAACTTGAAGTGTGATCCTTAAGTTGTTAAGAAAAATAGTAACGGATGGTGTAAAACCAAAGAGGGGATTAATGTTAGATAAGTTAAGGGTTAAGAAGGATGTGTAAAGTATTTAGAAGCGTAGGTCTCATTTCTGCTAAAGCAGAACTTGTCTGCCTCTGATTTTGGTATGGTGCAGCTGCGCCATTTCCAAGCCTATGACCAGCGCAGCTACGCCTGTCTGTAGGAAGTTCTGAATAAGTTTGTGGAATTTAAAAATTCAAGGATTGGGTACTAGGGATTCATATAAAGGTCATAAATGGTAATTTAGTTGTCCATGAATGGATTAGGATAGCCAAGCGTGAATGGAATAAATATTTATTATGGAAGTTTATTAACCAAGAATGAAAGTTGGTTAATCAAGTTATATGACTCCCCCAAATTCGGGTCTCTTCCGCCCCGACAGATGGTTCTACACGGTACTACCATTCATACATACATTCCATTGAAATGCCTCAAAAGAACGAATATGTCTTCTATATATTAAAATAATATTTACATTCCCCAGGTTCTTTATAACCTTTTTACTTGTTCTTGTCATAATATCAAATATATTACAATCGTTCATCCTATACTATTACATAAGTATTCTACAGGTTCGTCTTCGCCTTGCCCTTATCCTTGCCAGAGCCTTCGGTCAGTTCGATTTTAACTGTGTTCATATGGTTCAAGCAAGAGTGAGCATGACTAGCTCAGCAAGTACTACAATTCTAATAAACAACATGCTTGAAACATAGAACTCGTATATCTTTAATAACTGAACAATAGTTATGAAGTACTATTGATAATTCAAAATAGCACTTCTTTTCATTCAAAACGTTTTACAACAACAATATTCAGTAAAATATCAATTCCGGTCCAAGACCTTGAGCATTTCATAAGTTCTTTTGAAAAGGACATCCTGGCACTAAGTCCGTAAGCCCGACATTTCTTACGAGCACGTCTAGGTGATTAGCCTATAGTACTCTATGTTGATCAACAATACATTCATTAAACGTGTATACATTTAAGTTGTGGCAACGTCACGTGCCTATCGTATGACGACAAAATATTTTTAGCATACTCAGTCTTTGATTGAAAACCACACCAATATAACTTGGTAAACCTTGTACATGCTTTGATAGAAACATAATTTAAGTCGAGCCGAAAGAATTGGCTTTGACTTCATTATACAATACTTCATGTGTAAGAACACATGAATTACGAAGCTTGTCCATATTGAACTGGAACAAGGGTTAGAGTACTTGCCTTGGTCATTCGCCACGATTAATAACACGTTCTTTGTTTAAGTCTTTGAGTCTCTACAGTAATGATAATATCACATAACACATTAGGTCATGAATGAGCATACATAGTTCCTAATGTATCTTACCCTTCTTCTCAATCTAATTATATCTTAGATTTGTTCTCATTAGTTCTAGCTTTTTCGTTACGTTGTTCTTATCTTCACATTACATTCATATTCGATTGCTATCTTTAACCTTTAGGCAACATTATTAAGGTTTAACAATACCTTATAATGCTTTATTAAGTTCTTTAGTTCTTTACTAATGAGTAACTGTTCATGCTATACTCGTAAATCTTCATCACTATCTAAAATCTAGGACTAATGTATTTGCGGTGCGGTCATTGCCCTTCATTCATCTACATGACGCTTGAGTTAACAATAGCTGAGAGCTAGGCCTTGGCATTACGGCGCCACACTTTACTTTTTTCATCGGCGTCATACGACTGACTTCTGCAAGATATGTTCTTGAGACAGTATATGGCATTGCGGCCAACCAATATACCTTGGGTTGGTATACATGGCCAACTCAGGCACCGAGAAAATTTTGACAGACTTTAAATTTTACGAAACTCCCGAACGCATAACTTCTTTGTTATAAGTCCTAATTGGCTCATTCAAAAGCCTACGGTTCACAAATTCCATACTCTATTCGTTCATGCAAGAATTTTATATAACTGACTTTTTTTGCTCAAAATTCACTTATTAGTTCATTTTTAACGAAAACGATAAACGTTCGTGAACGTTCAACGCTCGTTTCTTCATTTTAAGTCGGAATCCGGTCATTTTCGAGTCCGCAGCTCTATAATGCCAAATATGACTTATCTCCATCGAAAACCAACGTTTCCGAATTCAAACACAAAATACGACTTCCATTCCGAGAATTTCACGAATTCGACGATTATAAATCAATCATGTGGATTAAAAGTGAAACCTTATTACTAATGTTTTGATTATCATTCTAAATGGATTTTAATCATCATACCAACATTTTAAGTTACTTATTACACCAACTTATTATCAAGGTAAGTTTTGACTTATTCTCATAAGTTAATGACTTATCAACTTATAACTTTCATGATTTCATTTACTTATGACTTATTATTGATTTAAGTCCTTTACTCAATGTTCTCATATCATATCCAACATACTAACTTCATATGACAACCATGTGACAAGTTTATCACAAGTTAATAACTTATTTAGGTTCAAGTTACTTATTCACGACTTATTCAGCTTAAGTCCATTGCTTAATCAATTCTTACATGTTCTTAGCATACATGCTTATTTCATTACACTTCTCTTATCATCCTACAATGATAGAGATGGAAGAATATTGGACACAAGATTATTACCTTTGATGAACTAGTTCTTCTTCTTGGAAAATCTAACAAAGGAAGCTTTGACTTAAAAGTGCTTATTCTCTCTAACCAATAAGTTACTTTATATTTGGAAGTTTTTAGTGTTTTGAATAGTGAACAAATGTCTAGCAAACTTCCTCTATTTATAGGCTTGACAAGGTGAGGGCATTAGAGTCAATAACACATCCCACCTCCTTACTAACCTCCTTACTAACCTCCTTACTATTCATATCTTAAGCCCTAAGTAAACTTGCTAGCCACATTAATTTCTTGATCACCACATAAAGTTCTTGCCCATCAAGTCTATCCATGGGTTGCACCATGGATCCTAATTATCCAATGGATCATAATTTGGGCTTTAATCCACTTAGCTTATTTCAAACCTTTGGACTTATATTAAGTTACTATGGGCTTTAGCTTACTAATTACTTGGGCTTGCACATTCAATTCTTATTGGACTCTACCAATTTATTAACAATCCTACAAGTCTCACTTAATTGGCTAAAAAACCTTATATCATAAACTATACATATAATTCTCGTATTCTAGTTCGTATATTAATTCGTAATATACGTTATCTCATTATTCATACATATTCGTACAATACCTCGTATTCAATACCTTGTACAATACATACATATCATACCATCCTTACACTTTCTTCTTATCGTTTAATATTCCTAACGTTCTCAAATTAAGTCCGCATGCGAAATATTACATTTTCCGTACTTAGATTATTATTACATAATCCATCTCACATTAATATTATAAAGTTACGTATTTCTTGAAAGTTCAAAAATAATTCTAGAGCAGAAATCGATGAATAGTGTTTTTCAGAAAATTTTTCGAAAAACTTTTATTTTCGTTTTAAAAATTCAAACAATTTAATTCTCCCGCGTAGTTAAAATACTACGGCTTTCCGACGTTACTAGGTTATAAAACGACATTCATCTTACTAGCACAAAATAATAATAAATAATATTATTTTATTCATTATTAAAAGTATTTACAAAATGCTCGATTTTCTGGGGCGTTACAAGTTATATTATAGAATATAACATTATAGAGCTTTGCGTAGTAGTGGCATGATATTAAATTGAATAGAAAGAGTTAATTCACTTACATAGGATGGTGAATTAAGGATTATGTTACTTTGATATTTTAAATATATTACATACTATTGTAATAGTTGAAAGCTAAGTGACTAATAAAAGAAGAAGACCAATATAGTTATAAATAATTATTGGTTAGAGGTGGAAGAAGTTGTTTTGGGACAATCGAATAATTATACGTATAGTGTATAATTGAAAAAATTAATAGAGTAGATATTAATTATTTTTAAGTGTAAAGGTTTTACATATTACAAGTGTAAGTTAAGCTAAATAATTTAGCATTAAGGTAAGGTGTGCCACTTAAGCTTTATATTAAATGAATATTAAAAATAACGTGGAATTGTGAAAAAGCCAAAAGTGGCCTAAACCCCTAATATTTTATTATAGAAATAATGAGCTTGAGTTATATAACTCCAGTAAATGAGATAAATGAGCCTTGTGTGACCTAAGTACTAAAGTTAAACTAGACTGAAGGTTTAACTGAAATTATTATTAATGGGAAGAAAATAAATGACTGATATTAATCATTGTGATATTTAAGTGAGATAGGAAATAATGGGTTGGGAATACCCAATTGAATTATACTTATCCTAATTAAAATATTATGTGGACTAATGTACATGGGGTATATGATGTGAGTACATAAATAATCCCTAAATTTACTTAGGGTAGTAGCATTAACACATTAAATTTTTCATTTTGAGAATTAAAAGAACCAAACTAAGCATTATTAACCAAAATACTAAGGAGTTAGAAGCTTGTCCCAATTTCTCAGTCATTTTCCTTCTCACGTGAATAGGCCATTGGCCTATCCTACTCCTCTATGTTGATTAAACTCAGTGATGGTGATGATGACCGGAAGGATATGGGACGTGGAGTTCATAACCAACTCTCCAACATCTAATGGCTTCTTCTTCCTCCCCTTGGATTAATTCAATGTGCAAAGCCATGATTTGGATAATCCTTCCTCTATAAATAGAGCTCCTTCCTTCTCATTTACATTGGTTGAGTTTTTTAGAAGTTTCTATAGAGAAAGTCAGTAGAATTGGAGAGTTGAGAGCAATTGGAGGGTTGGAAAGCTATAGTTAGCAAATTGAGGTCATCAAGAGGTAATAATTCTAACCTATATGCTTTTGATTTCCAAGCTAAGTTTTCAATTATTAGAAATTTCATGAAATAGTCACTTTTAAGTCCAAAAATTGATGGCCAAGGATTGTTTTAATCCACGAATTGTTGCTAGATACTGTTAATATAGTTAAAAATGAAAACAACGAAAGTTAAACGGACCAATTTGGTTTAGAAACGAGTTCGTAGCGAATAATTTTGCTAAATTGTCCAAAACATGAACATTTGCATGAACATGAGTTGTAAATTCATATTTGGGTTAGTTAATGTTTATGTTAGTTGATGGGTACTTGGTATGTTGTAGTTTTATGAGTTACAAACCCATATGATCGAAAATGAGTTAATTTGGATGAATATAACTCATGTTATGATGATGGGAAGGAGTAGGGTGTCAGAAATTGTGAACAATGAGTGCGAGAAGTTATTACGGTTCCCTGTATGCAATTGCGCTTCCCCAAGGCCAATTGGGGCGCGATTAGCTTGTGAGGCTTCAGTGTTGGGTAGACTACTCTGACCTACTGTAGTAAATTAGGCATAACTTTTTCATACAAACTCCGATTGAGGTGATTCAAGATGATCCAGAATGAGGACGAATAGACCTAAAACTTTAGTTCTTTAAATTTTTCAATTTGAGGTCACTGGGAAGAGTCAAAACAGTCATCTTTGTGACTGTTACGTAATAAGAGGCGATTGAAGGGCATCAAATGAGCACATAAACAAGTATAGTGCTCCCAGCGGTGGAATATGTTATTGTAAGTAATAAAACATAAAAATGAAAGATAATAGACATGACATAAAATATTACTACACTCATAATGGAATGCCTTAGCATGACTTAGTATGTGTTTTGAAAAGAAACTTGAAGATTTCGAAAACAAACCTTGACGCACTTTAAGTCATTTGAGTTATGACTTTGTAGTGAGCATATGGTGGATTCATGCAAGCATAAAATGTGATCTTAAGATACTTGGTATAAGATAACTTATATATCTTGGAAAGTATGTGTTTTTAAAGAGAAATTCAAGTTTTGAAAACTAATAATCATGAGTATGTTGTCGCCTACATTTTTCCCATGTAAGAATGTGTCGAAATATGCACAAATGAATATGACATATGACTCAAAGTTGTCTTGCATGATTTGGTTGGCATGACATGGATTTGAAGAAAAGAAACTTAGACGTTTTGAAAACATTATTCATGAGCATTATGTGGTCTAAACTTCTGAACTTGTAGGATGGCATACTAGTATCTTTTTGGTCTTTAAACATGGCCTATAAGTGCAAACACATAGTTTGACACAATGTAAGTCATTGGAATATGATTTTATACGAGTTTAAAGTGATGGACAAAACTAGTTATGTATAAATGATATGAAATACTTGCGAGTGTGCATTATATAACCCTCTCATATGAATAGATGGATAATATAGTTAACCTCATAATTTCATGAACTTGGTTGGCCTTAACTTCGTAGAAATTTTCAACTAGAGACATATTTTGTAAAAGTGGACTTGATAAGACTTTGAGAAAGTCCAAGATCTCTTAAGATGTATGCTTGCTATGTGTTAATATTCTGGTATACTAAAGAGAAGTGGAATAAAACTCAGAAGATAAAAGCTCAACTTTGGTGCGGCGAGTGGTGCTGCAGCAATTGCTGATCCAAGACTAACCTCGCCAAGCAATTATGACTACCAGGCTGCAGACGCTTTGGTGCGGACATTTTATTTGCTTTCTAATTTTGGCAACTTACTTATAGTACTATCCTAAGCTATAGTACTTAACATGGATGATGGTTTAAGCCTAAGAGCATGTAATGGTTATATAAAATCTAAATTTGTTAAAAGTTATTAAAGTTTGTATACAAGAATTATATGAAACATTCATCTATGAGTTTAAAATGTGTAACAAACACATAATGAGTCACGTGTGTAATATATTTATGAATGTTGATATTGAACATATGTAGCTAAGGTATACTATACATACCAAGCTATTTTAAGCATTTGATGAGAAAGTGAAGTGTAGGCTTTACGAACCTAGTTAAAGAACAATGTAACATTATTATTACATTGATACAGTATGAATGTATGAACTAATGGATATGAATCAATGATTATATAACTGTGTAGGAATAGACAAAGTGCAGATAAGCTTTAAGCAGTTAAGTCGTAGTTGATAAACTACAAATCAGACAAGCCTTTCAGTTCCTATTTGTTATATGAATTTGATAACTGTTAGTCGAGCTGTAGTATGCTATGCAAATGTTGATGTATATATATGAAATGCATATGAGATATGTATGAAATGTGAAAGTTGATCTTTAATGATATACTTATGTTGGTAAATCTCTATGCCTGTTATGTGTGAAGTAACATGCGTAGTAAATATTAATTGATTATGAATGCATGAACTGAATATGCTATTATATCTTTATGTCTTTGCATGAAAATCGTAAGAATTCTTTTGGTTTTGTCGAGCTCACCCTTGCAAATAACCACTTTTACAGGTTAAAGATAAATGGTAAAGGTTACATGCTACTTGATTGATAAAGTCCAATAGTATTGAAGGAGATTGATTTATTAGTTAACTAGATGCTCTTGAACCATGTCTAGGTTCTAGTAGATGTACATAATAGTAGTTTATAAGGTGTAATATCTGTTAAGTTGTACTATATGATACATAGAGAAATTCGAATCAAGATGTAAAGATTTATACGAATATTGAATAAAGTGAATCATAGAACAATTTGATTCAGGGATTTGTAATTGATCTGAGTTAAGATATCAATAAAAGGTTTATTTTTCAAAGGAGATTGAAAAAGTTTAAATTATTCTGCATATTTGTATAACATCAAATGTGATGTAAAACAGGAATAGTAAATGACCAACATTAGAAACTTATAAAAGTTTGGGGCCATTACACAGATCCTGGAAATAGAAAGAATTTATATTCTAAATTATAAGAAGTTGAGTTATATTCATTAAGTTATGAATACAAAATATAAATAGTTTGACGATAGTAGTATCGTGGCGGTCCAAATCCGAAGTTCAAGGGGACCTGGATTTGGGGGGCGTCACAAGTTGGTATCAAAGCTGTAGGTTATAGACTTTAGGTAAGAGTACCTTAGGCTATAACTTGAGAGAGAGAAAGATAAAGATTAAAATATATATGTGAAGATTCAAAGAAGAATCTTGAAGTATCTAAGAGAATGAGAATTCAGGAGTTTCCTAACTCCGGTAATAAAAATGTTAAGATGGTGTCTATAAGATGAAGATGACAAATATAACAAGAATGAACTCAGATGGAGTTTTGTTGATAATAGGGAAAGAACCCTAAGGTAAATTAATGATCACGACGTGATCTAATTGAGCTATAAAGTGATAAATAGTCTTTAACGACTAAGTGTGTATAGCTTGATGCTATAAGAGAATGTACTATGAAATGGTTCGATATGAACTCATGAGTAGTTGTATATGATGAGATACGAAAAAATTTGTATCGAGCAAAGAGCAAGTTAAGAGTGAGATAGAGTTAAGTGGGATTTCAATTGAAGACCCATGTCAGTAGCTGAGTTGTATGATTCCTTGTTATGGGCGGGGAATTGTACTTGGTGTAAAAAACCACTTAGTTTTTGGCATTGATAATCATTGAAATGTCTGTGTCGCACTATTTGCTATATACCTGTTGAGAAGGTGATTCTTTTCTCATATGTATAACAGATAGATAAGTTATAGTTAGAGAATATAAGGTTAAGTTGCGAGTTCTTAAAACTCATACTTATGGTACGTTTGTGACTCATAATTATATGAAATATTTTTGAACCCCTCAGCAAATGGATGCCTATGGTCTGACTAGGGTAAGTTCTTAAACTCATATGATTATGGCAAGTTCTTGGATTTCCAAAGTGTGGTAAGTTTGATAAACTATATCAAGTATATGTATGTTATGAAGTTAGAAATTTTGGCATAGTGAGCATTGATGGTGTTGAAGATTGGTAGAATGAAACAATGTAGTAAAGATTGAAGTTGATGGAGAAACATTAATTTTCTAAATCTTCTAGCTCTGCTAGATTTTCAAAAATTTATTAACTTCGTGCTGATGTTTGCACTTCTATTTTCTTGAAAAACATTGGCTCATGTGATTGAACCAATGATGTTTAAAAATAATACTGTTATTCACATGTTTATGCTAATTGTTTCAGCTAAGACAAAAATGATTTGAAAATTTGTAAAATGTATTTCTAACCATGTGCATCATTTAATATGGTGTAGAAAATGGTAAACGATGGAGTCATCAATGCAATCGAACCTAGTGTTGGTTGTGATCTAATGATCGTCAGCCCGCTATGGTATGTTGTAATACGACAAAGTTACAAAATGACGAAATCCTCAACGCACTACTAATCTGGTATGGTATCATGATGTCATAAAAGAATTTTTAGTTTTCATTTAAATTATGAAAGAGGTCAATTAAGTTGGCCAAATTATTTTGATTGATGTCCGAAATGTTGATAAAAGTCTAAGCTATTTGATTCGGCTAGACGACTGTTGAAAAATATTTGTGAAATTCAAGCATTCTTGAGTATTTGTGCCAAATCAGATTGCTCTGGTGCGGATTCAGATGTTGAAAAGTTTAGGTGAACAACCCTATAAGCGGACATGTTTTCGGGGACAATGGTTCGGAGCGTGATGTATGTAGTCCTTACAAAACACTACGTTCATGCCCTAACGAGTGGTACAATAAGTGACCACCTAAGTGTATACGTGTGGAGGTGTTTTTAGGTCTTAAGTAATAGATAAACACACGGTTTGCGGTGTGAAGGATTGTGTTGAAGCACTAGTTCACGGTCTTGTGTGACCCCTCAGCATAAATTGGAATCTGAGTTATTCATACTACTTCCCGATTATTGAAAAATCGTGGAAGACTCTTATTCTTCTGTGTGATGAATGTAGTGAGTAAAAATTCCTTAGAAAGGAGAATGTGGTAGAATGCAAGTGAGCAAGTTATAATAAAACTTTCGAAAAGAGAATGGATAAAATTATTCAAAAGGATATGTAATATTCAGAATATCATCAAGTAGAGGAGGTTTCGGTGATTCCGAGGACGGAATCCTTATAAGGGGGAGAGGATGTAAAGACACAAATTTTTAGAAAATATTAAAATAAGAATTTAGTGAATAAAATTCTTAAAGAATGAGATGGGTTCGAACAAGAATATAAATGTGTTACGAGGTATGTGGTATTGTGTTACATAGGGTAATATGAACTATGTAATAAGTAATGGTGTGCTTAATAAATATATATCATTATTATATATTTATTATTAATTGTAGATATGAATTAGTAAGAAGATGGATAAAAATTTATCTATTGATATTAAATAATTTATATGAAATTATTTTATAATAGTAAGTTGGTGACATTAAAATATCTTTGATAATCACCAATTTCTTGAGTATTTGTACGAGTGAGTATCAAGTCTAAGGTAGTGCAATCGTACTCTTTGATGATGGATGTATAGGAGCTGGGCTAAACAATTCCTTCAGAGATCGGAGGTATATACGAATTAGTAACCGATCTAACTCACTGTGAAAACAGTGTAGACGAGACGAAAAACTAATTTGTTGGTTATTTGTGGGAAACCACTCAGTGTACTATATTGAATACTACTAAAGACTCGATGTGTGTTAGGTTTAGACTTGTATATATGAACGTTGTTGACGAGGGAAGAAAATTGATATACCTTTAAACTGGTTAGAGAATTATTGAGTAAATTGATACATGGCGAGAAGTGAAGATTATAGGAATGTATGTATGTGTTACATTCGAGTTTTGTGTTATTGGTGGTATGAAACCGTAAAAGAGATGTATAGTTGGTTAAACTAATAAGGGAAATAGAATTTTAAAACTTGAAGTGTGATCCTTAAGTTGTTAAGGAAAATAGTAACGGATGGTGTGAAACCAAAGAGGGGATTAATGTTAAACGAGTTAACGCTTAAGAAGGATGTGTAAAGTATTTAGAAGCGTAGGTCTCATTTTTGCTAAGGCATAACTTGTCTGCCTCTGATTTTGGTATGGCGCAGCTGCGCCATTTCCAAACCTATGACCAGCGCAGCTGCGCCGGTCTGTAGGAAGTTCTGAATAAATTTGTGGAATTTAAAAATTCAAGGAATGGGTACTAGGGACTCATATAAAGGTCATAAATGGTAATTTAGTTGTCCATGAATGGATTAGGATAGCCAAGCGTGAATGGAATAAATATTTATTATGGAAATTTATTAACCAAGAATGAATGTTGGTTAATCAAGTTATATTATAGAATATAACATTATAGAGCTTTGCGTAGTAGTGGCATGATATTAAATTGAATAGAAAGAGTTAATTCGCTTACATAGGATGGTGAATTAAGGATTATGTGTTGCATAAAGAAAAAGGAATATGTTACTTTGATATTTTAAATATATTACATACTATTGTAATATTTGAAAGATAAGTGACTAATAAAAGAAGAAGACCAATATAGTTATAAATAATTATTGGTTAGAGGTGAAGAAGTTGTCTTGGGACAATCGAATAATTATACCTATAGTGTATAATTTAAATAATTAATAGAGTAGATATTAATTATTTTAAGTGTAAAAGTTATACATATTACAAGTGTAAGGCAAGCTAAATAATTTAGCATTAAGGTAAGGTGTGTCACTTAAGTTTTATATTAAATGAATATTAAAAATAACGTGGAATTGTGGAAAAGCCAAACGTGGCCTAAACCTCTAATATTTTATTATAGAAATAATGATCTTGAGTTATATAACTCCAGTAAATGAGATAAATGAGCCTTGTGTGACCTGAGTGCTAAAGTTAAACTAGACTGAAGGTTAAACTGAAATTATTATTAATGGGAAGAAAATAAATGAATGATATTAATCATTATGATATTTAAGTGAGATAGGAAATAATGGGTTGGGAATACCCAATTGAATTATACTTAGCCCAATTAAAATATTATGTAGACTAATGTACATGGGGTATATGATGTGAGTACATAAATAATCCCTAAATTTACTTAGGGTGGTAGGATTAACACATTAAATTTTCATTTTGGGAATTAAAAGAACCAAACTAAGTATTATTAACCAAAATACTGAGGAGATAGAAGCTTGTCCCAATTTCTCAGTCATTTTCCTTCTCACATGAATAGGCCATTGGCCTATCCTACTCCTCTATGTTGCTTAAACTCAGTGATGGTGATGATGACTAGAAGGATAGGGGACGTGGAGTTCGTAACCAACTCTCCAACATCCAATGGCTTCTTCTTCCTCCCCTTGGATTAATTCAATGTGCAAAGCCATGATTTGGATAATCCTTCCTCTATAAATAGAGCTCCTTCCTTCTCATTTACGTTGGCTGAGTTTTTTGAGAAGTTGTTATAGAGAAAGTCAGTAGAATTGGAGAGTTGAGAACAATTGGAGGGTTGGAAAGCTATAGTTAGCAAATTGAGGTCATCAAGAGGTAATAATTCTCACCTATATGTTTTTGATTTCCTAGTTAAGTTTTCAATTATTAGAAATGCCATGAAATAGTCACTTTTAAGTTCAAAAATTGATGGCTAAGGATTGTTGTAATCCATGAATTGTTGCTAGATACTATTAATATAGTTAGAAATGAAAACAACGAATGTTAAATGGACCAATTTGGTTTAGAAATGAGTTCGTAGCGAATGATTTTGCTAAATTGTCCCAAACATGAACATTTGCATGAACATGAGTTGTAAATTCATATTTGGGTTAGTTAATGTTTATGTTAGTTGATGGGTACTTGGTATGTTGTAGTTTTATGAGTTACAAACCCATAAGATCGAAAATGAGTTGATTTGGATGAGTATAACTCATGTTATGATGATGGGAAGGAGTAGGGGTCTGTAAAATCATGAACAACAGAGTCTGAGAAGTCATTCTAGCTCCTAGGGCGCAGCTGCGCTTCCCCCAAGGCTAATTGGGGCGCAGCTGCACCGGGCTTTAGTGTTGGGTAGACTACTCTTACCTACTGTAGTAAATTAGGCATAACTCTTTCGTACGAACTCCGATTGAGGTGATTCAAGATGATCAGGAATGAGGACAAATAGACCTACAACTTTAGTTCAAGTGTTTCAATTTGAGGTCATTGGGAAGGGTTAAAACAGTCATCTTTATGACTATTACGTAATAGGAGGCGATCAGAGGGCGTCAAATGAGCACATACTAAAGTATAGTGCCCCCAGCGGTGGAATATGTTATTCTAAATGATAAAACATAAAAATGAAAGATAATAGACATGACATAAAAGATTACCATACTCATAATGGAATGCCTTAGCATGGCTTAGTATGTATTTTGAAAAGAAACTTGAAGATTTTGAAAACTAACCTTGATGAATTTTAAGTCATTTGAGTTCTGACTTTGTAGTGAGCATATGGTGGAGTCATTCAAGCATAAAATGTGATCTTAAGATACTTGGTATAAGATAACTTGTATAGCTTCAATAATATGTGTTTTCAAAGAGAAATTCAAGTTTTAAAAACTAATAATCATGAGTATGGTGTCGCCTACATTTCTACATTGTAAGAATGTGTAGAAATATGCACAACTGAATATGACATATGACTCAAAGTTGTCTTGCATGATTTGGTTGGCATAACATGGATTTGAAGAAAAGAAACTTAGACATTTTGAAAACATTATTCGTGAGCATTGTGTAGTCTAAACTTCTGAACTTGTAGGATGGCATACTAGTCTCTTTTTGGTCTTTAAACATGGCCGATAAGTCCAAACACATAGTTTGACACAATGTAAGTCATTTGAACATGATTTTATAAGAGTTTAAAGTGACGAACGAAACTAGTTATGTATAAATGATATGAAATACTTGCGAGCGTGCATTAAATAACCCTCTCGTATGAATAGATGGATAATATAGTTAACCTCATAATTTCATGAACTTGGTTGGCCTTAACTTCATAGAAATTTCCAACTAGAGACATATTGTGTAAAAGTGGACTTGATATGACTTTGAGAAAGTTCAAGATCTCTTAAGATGTATGCTTGCTATGTGTTAATATTCTGGTATACTAAATAGAAGTGGAATGAAACACAGAAGATAAAAGCTCAACTTTAGTCGGCGAGGGGACAAAGACTGATTAAGGCTTAGTCCCAAGCCTAACCTCAACAGCAATTTGCTACTTGCAGGACCTTTTTTTATCGGACATTTTATTTGCTTTTTGATTTTGGCAACTTACTTATAGTACTATCCTAAGCTATAGTACTTGACATGGATGATGTTTTAAGCCTAAGGGTATGTAATGGTTGTATAAAACCCAAATTTGTTAAAAGTTATTAAGTTTGCATAATGCAAGAACTATATGAAACATTCATCTATGAGTTTGAAATGTGTAACAAACACATAGCGAGTCACGTGTATAATAGATTTATGAATGTTTTGAACATGTGTAGCAAAGGTTTACTATACATACCTAGCTATTTTAAGCATATGATGAGAAAGTGACGTGTAGGCTTTACGAACCTAGTTAAAGAATAATGTAACATTATTATTACATTGAGACTGCATGAATGTATGAACTAATGGATATGAATCTGTAACACCCTTAAATTCGGGTATCTTCCAACCCAACATATGGTGCTACACGGTACTCATAACTATACAATCATTCCATTGAAATACAATATAATGAATGTAATTACTATCTTTTTATTACAATCAAAGTGAAATCCATTCCCAGGTTCATAAATTGATTACATAGTTTGTTGTTTATAAGGTATAATACGTACAAACATATTAATCTAATACATGATAGTTAACTATCCATCTTAGCTTTGCCCTTATCTCTCTTAACATTCTCAGTACGTTCATCCTTAACTGCAATCATATAATTCACTCAAGAAGTGAGCATAACAAGCTCAGCAAGTCTAACAAAGAAAACATTAATACCACATTCGTGAATTATATGACAAATTTTCCATAACTGAACAAATAGTTATGAAGTATCATGAAACAGTAATACTTTAACAAATCATAACATCAATTCCCAAAGTATAGAATAGATTAGGAATTTTGAACCTGTCGATAGACTATGAATAGTAGCTTTCTATTTTCATACTTGAAAAGGACATCACAACATTAAGGTTGTACATCTGGCATTACTTACGAGCACTTCTAGGTGATCAGCCTATAGTACTCTATGTTGATCAACATTCATCAGTTAAACGTATTTACGTTTAAGTTTTGGCAAACTCGTGTGCCCATCGAATAATCGATGAAAAATACTTTTGTTTGTTCGTAGACAAATCTTACCTTCGAATCTGTACCAATTACTTGGCATAGGATAGCGTTAACATTTCTATATAGAAAGATATGTAGACAAATCAATCTATATCTTACGAATAGTCTAGCCGAGTTAAAACTTGCATTGACCCTTTCTTTAAAATCAATCATGCAATTTAGTAACATGAATCATATAAAACTTGACTAACTTGAAAGTTAGATAAGTGTTAAGAAAACTTGCCTTTCAACGTCTTCAAATAAATTAATCGATTGTTCACAGTCTTTACAGAATCTACATGATATATTCGCATAGCACACTGTTATTAGCTACCAAACAATTACTCACATTGATTCTACCAAATTCTTTCTCTTCTATGTCTTAGTTAATTTTATTTCATTAATAAAGTCAATTCGACTTATTACCCTTCATTCTGGCTTATTAACAGTCTTACGTCATTAACCAAACTCTATCATCATTGGTGAAGTACCAATGTTGTTTACCGATTATGGTTCATTAATAACACTTTGCGTTCTTCGTTCATAACTTACGTTAAATTCCTAAGATCATTACCATATACACTAGTATAGGTAACCTAGGAATAGTCCTAATACATTCATTGAGTATATAAACTCAGCTCATGTAGGTCTCAGAATAACTGAAGTTCAAAACCTATCTTTTCTAACAAAACCTTACTTGGCCTGCACTTGGCTGAGACTTCTATACAACATCAACTGGCCATGCGGTATGGGTTTTAAAGATATCTAAGCTCCGATCTTGGTGGTTGGCACGAAACTTCCTCACATGAGTGGCACTGCGGCGCCACTCTCTAGTAGGTAATGACACTATACCTACAAGCACTGTATTTGACATTAATTAGCTTTTTCTGGCAGTGGCTGCTGCTGGACCTCAACACTAGAAAACTTTGCAAGATAAAAATTTTTGGAGAGCTTCCCGGATTCATAACTTCTTCGTTATAAGTTCGATTTGGTCCGTTCAAAAGCCTATAATTCATAAATTACATACTCTACGCGTTCATATAAAAATTACACAATTTCAAATTCGTTAACTGGAAATTCACTATTAAGTTCATTTTTAAGCGTTTGTTAAACGTTAATGAGCGTTTAATAGTCGTTTTCTTCGTTTTAAGTCAGAATCCGATGATTCTTCAGTCCACGACTCTTAAATACCCTATCTCATGTGTTAACTTTGAAAAGAAACATTTTCAAGTCTCACAGAAACTTTTAACTACCAATCCAGAATTTCTACGTTTTCGACGATTAACGTCTAATTTCGTAAAATTCACCATAACTTCGTTACTAGTGTTCTATAAGCCAAATCACATGGAATACTCCATTGATTTCACATCTACATCCTAACCAAGCAAGATTCACATATATTAACATTGATGAAGTTTAATTGTTCATCAACAATTAACCTCAACAATCAATATTTTCACAGTTTAAAACTTATGTCACCCCTTACGATTTCTATGTCTTCGTGACTTATAAAGATTGTTTATATTATAAGTCATCCTTATTCCTCCATAAGAGGCATACAACACAAATTTATGATTCTTCATACTCAAAGAAATCAAAAGAGATGGAAACTAATATTAAGGAATATTACCTTAATGATCTTTGGTGTTCTTGATAGAAACTCTTAAGGAAAAACTTCAAAGTGAAATGATGACTTAAGTCTAGCTTTCTTCTCTCTCTCAATATAGGTTGAATGCTCTTTGAAAAAATCACAAAATGGCCAACATTTGGCTTCTATTTATAGGCAATTGAAATGGAGGGTAAAAGGGTCATTTCTACCTCCTTACTATTCATTACTTCATCACTAAGTAAAATACTTGGTGATCAAGTAGTTAACTTAGCTTGCACACCAAGTGGGCGGCCCACCATATCCATGGGTCATCCCCATGGGTTGCCCCATGGGTTTCACCCATTCGGTGACCCACAGGTTCGATTTCTTGGATTGGGCTTAATTAATTCTATCATTGGGCTTTTAAATCATACTCATTTGGGCTCAACATAGTTAATCACTTGGGCTTGATATAATCCAACTTAATTGGATTATACTAAGTCCTAATTTTAAGTCCATTACACCAATCATATTATACACGTACAATTCACGTATTCTCTCCGTATAATACTCGTACGATAAACATATTGTACTTCGTATTAAATCTTCATATTATACATAGATCTAAATAGTATCATACTTGTATAACTCACGCTTTATCATTATCGTAATTCCTTATACACGAGTCATTTCCTTCTCGGAAATCATTATACTCAACCCTTATGTTTTAACTCCACAAGTGAATACTTCATTTGTCATAAATGAAATATTATTAGATATTCCATCTCATCTACATATTCTATCATTACGTGTTTCTCGGAATTTCAAAATCATTTCCCAAGCAGAAACGGATGAATAGTATTTTTACGAAAATTTCTCGAAAAAATTTTATTTTCGTCTTGGAAATTCAAAACAATTAATTCTAGCACAAAGCTAGATTACTAACCATATTCGCACATTCTAGGTCATAGAACGACCTTCACATAGCTTACTCACCAATTAAATCAATTAAATTCTTTTGATTCACATAATCAAATAAAAATTTAATTCTTATATAAATCCGATTTTCTCGGGCATTATATTCTCCCCCCCTTATAAGGATTCTGTCCCTGGAATCTCTCTTATAATTACATAAACAAATGAAGAAAATTTTCCTTCATTTTACTTTCAAGTTCCCACGTTGCTTCTTCAGCATTGTGGTTTTTCCATATTACCTTCACTGAAGGTATTATCTTATTTCTTAAAACTTGTTCCTTCCTATCAACAATTTGAATTGGAAGTTCTTCATATGATAAATCTTTCTCTATCTGGATCGATTCATACTCTATTACGTGTTTATAGTCCGGTTTATAAGGACGCAACACAGACACATGAAACACATTGTGAATGCGTTCCATTTCTGGAGTTAAAGCTACTTCATAAGCCACCTATCCTCCAAAAGTTCGATGTGAATCGTGGATCACGATCTGACACAATCGAAACGGGTACTCCATCTCTGCAAATAATTTCCTTGACATACAGCTTAGCTAATTGGTCTAGGTTATACCTAACTCCTATTGGTAGAAAATGAACCGATTTCGTTAATCGATCCACTATCACCCAAATAGCATCGTATCCTTTCCTTGTTGTTGGAAGTCCCACCACAAAATCCATTATGATGTGCTCCCATTTCCACTCTGGAATTTCTAATGATTGCAATAACCCGCTAGGTCTTTGGTGTTCAGCCTTAACTTTTTGACAAGTTGAGCACCTACTAACTTATTCTGCTATCTCCCTTTTCATGTTTGGCCACTAAAAGTTCTAACGAAGGTCTTGATACATCTTCGTACTACCGGGATGTATCGAGTACCTCGAACTATGGGCCTCCATCATTATCTCCTCCTTTAATTCAGAATTATTTGGAACCCAAATCCTTCCTTCAAAATGAAGTAATCCCTCCTTATCGAGGTTATACTTAGTCTTTTCTTCATCTTCTATCCTCTTCTTCATCTGCTCGCATTCCTCGTTGCTCATTTGTACTCCCTTAACCCGTTCCCCTATGGTTTGGTTGGGTTTCCATAGAAAATAACATTTCCACCGCTTCCTCCCAGAAACTAACTTCTAACTCCATTTCTTATCATCGTTGTTATCAACTCATTCTGAGTTGTTAACATTGACAGTTTCTCTCTACCCTTCCTACTTAGCGTATCGGCTACTACATTTGCTTTCCCCGGATGATATAAAATATCACAATCATAATCTTTTATTAGTTCTAACCACCTTCTCTGTCTCATGTTCAACTCCTTATGTGTGAAGATATATTTTAGACTTTTGTGGTTCGTATATATCTCACACTTCTCACCGTATAAATAATGCCTCCATATCTTCAAGACAAAAACTACAGCTGCCAATTCCTGATCATGAGTAGGATAAGCCTTCTCATAATCCTTTAATTGGCGTGATGCATACGCAATGACCTTGACATGTTGCATGAGCACGCAACCCAGTCCTTTATGTGAAGCATCGCTATATACTACAAAGTTCCCTGTATCATCTGGTAAGGACAATACAAGTTCCTCACTTAACCTCTTCTTTAGTTCCTGAAAACTGTTCTCACATTTTTCAGTCCACACATATTTCACTGACTTTCTCGTCAGATTTGTCAATGGAGTATCTATTTAAGAAAAGTCCTGAATGAACCTTCTATAGTATCCCGCTAACCCCAGAAAACTCAGAACCTTGGTTGGCGTCTTCGGTTGCTCCCACTCATTAACTGCTTCTACTTTTGCTAGATCTACGGAAATGCCATCTTTATCAATAACATGTCCTAGAAACTGCACTCGCTCAAGCCAAAATTCACACTTTGTGAATTTTGCATACAACTTTTCCTCCCGTAGTGTTTCCAACACTATCCTTAAATGTTCAGAATAACCTTCTGGCATCTTCGAATAGACTAGAATATCATCAATGAACACTACGACGAACTAGTCCAAATAATCGTTTGAAACACTGCTCATCATATCCATAAATGCTAACCGGCGATTAGTCAACCCAAACGACATCACCAGAAACTTGTAATGACCATAACGAGTTCTGAGCGCCGTCTTAGGTACATCCTCCTTTCACACCTTTAACTGATGATACCCCATACGTAGATCTATACTTTGCCCCTTTCAACTGATCAAATAGATCATCAATCCTGGGCAACGGGTATTTATTCTTAATCGTTAACTTGTTCAACTCTTGATAGTCAATACAAAGTCTTAACGACCCATCCTTTTTCTTTACAAATAATACCAGTGCTCCCCAAGGAGACACACTCGGTTGAATGTACTTCTTGTCTAATAGTTCTTGTAATTGAACCATTAACTCCTTCATCTCAACTGGCGGCATCGGATATGGTGCCCTTGAAACTGGTGTCGTACCCGGTAATAGATCAATCACAAACTCAACCTCTCTATCTGGTGGAATACCCTGTAATTCCTCCGAAAATACATCCGCAAACTCTTGAACTATAGGTATCTGGTCCAAGGATAATCCCACTCATTGGGTATCCACAACATGGCACAGGTAACCTACACACCCTTTTCTCAACATCTTCCTAGCTTGTGTCATCGATAGACAACAAGAGCATCTCGGTGATTTACTACCGAAAAACACTACCTTGGTTTTCTTAGAAAGCCGAAGGTTCACACTTTTCCTATGGCAATCTATTATCGCCTTATGGTTAATAAACCAATCCATACCAAGAATTACATCGAATTCTTTTAACCTTCTTGATACCAAATCTACCGTTAACTTATTGCCTCTAATATTTACGCAACAATCCTTATGAATATGTTCGATGGGGATTATCTCTTCGTTTATTACCTTAACGTCTAAAGGTATTGCTAACTTTTCATGGATTAATCCTAATTGCTGAGCAAATTCACATGCTATAAAAGAACAAGTAGCACCCGAGTCAAATAACACATAAGCATTTATTCATTGACTGGAATGATACCTGCTACTACATCCAAGGATGCAACCGCATCTTGGACAGTCATATTAAATGTACGGGCTGAGGGTCAACCCACTGATGGTGTTGGTCCCGTAATGGCTAATTTACCACTACCAGAACCTTTATTTCCTTCTAACCCTTTCTTCGTGCAATTTCTTTCCATGTGGTCCAACGATCCACAAACAAAACACCCCTGGTTTTTCTTAAGGTTAGGACAGTTGGGTGACAGATGTCCCTCCTGCCCACAGTTGTAGCAAACTGATTTCCCCTTTAAATAGACTCCCATATGAGTCTTTTTGCATGTCTTGCATGCCTCTGTCCTACGCTTAGGTTCTCCTTGTTTTACCCCAATATTCCCAGGGTTAAAACTCTTCTTCTTAGGCTTATTGCCACTACCACTGGCAACTTCTACCTTATTTCCTCCCTCTACTTTATTCTTGTTCTTCCTTTCCTTATGATACTTAGATAATGCCTCACCACCACCTTCAGCTATTATTGCTTTTTCCAGAATGGTCCCGTAGGAAGCACTCTGAAACACCGATATCCTACTATAGAGTCAGGGTTTCAAGCCCTTCTCAAACCTAGGTGCCTTTCTCTCTTCCGTATCCACCTGATGTGGAGCGAATCTCGCCAATTCATTGAATTTGGCAGCATACTAGGGAACTGTTATATAACCTTGTTTAAGTTCCAAGAACTTATTCTCCATCCTACCTTGCATGCTAGTAGGGAAGTAGTTCTCGAAGAATACCTTCTTGAACTGTTCCCATTAAAATGCCTCTGTTCTAGCCCCACCCTGGTGAGCGTCCCACCAGTAGTTGGCTTCCCCCTTTATCATGTAAGTCGCAAAAGAAGTCTTTTGTGCCTCACCTACGTTTGTAATCACAAACGCCTTTTCTATCTCTTTCACCCATGTCTAGGCCTCTATCGGGTCCGCTGCCTCTCGAACTCCAGGAGGACCCACACTTTTAAATTCCTTAAAGGTAGTTGTTCTTGCTACCCTAGGTGCTACAGGAATTCCTCCCCCAACTTGGTTAAATGTTGCCGTTAATAAATTAACGAACTCTTGCATAGGGTTATTAGGACCCTCCTGATTTTCATTATGAGACTCGGCTTCTTGGTTACATTGTCTCCTTCTTGGCGGCATAATTCTGATTAAATAAATAAAGTTTCGTTATTATTTATTTAACTACTTGGTTATCATTCTCAAATAACAATTCATACCACAACAAGAACATTAAAAATAAAAACTTCATTATATTAATATGCTTTCATAGTCAAAACTATTTACACGTTGCTTCCTTAGCCCAAAAAGCTATTATATAACTATCCCGTGATTGACTTCTACAAAAATTGGGATTTACAAAAAGACTACCCTTTAATTATACAAAAGAGGGTTTTACATCACCACCATATATACCAAAAAGATCTAACGATCTACTAATACTACCGCACGGCATTCTCATGTTTTTGATTTGCTAAAATCGAAACAATATCTTGACTAATGGTATGTCGAGTTTGCCCTGACTCAATAGAATAACAAGCGATTTTCAGCTTGAAATCATCATGAGTGCATTCATGGATGTATGACATCCTAGCTATCTTCTAGTCTTTTTCAACCAGTTTTTTCGAAGCTCTACGGCCACTTCCTTATTGTCTCTCACCTTATCCGTCATCAGCACTTTCTCGTCGTGCTCCGACTCAAAATCCGCCTTTGCAGATTGCTTTGCCTCATATAGGGCGGTTATCTCCTCATTCTGCGTCTGCACCACAGTGCGCAGATGCACATTCCTATCCAACACTGCCAGATACAATGATCTCATTGCATCCGGAGGTGTTGGCTCCTGAGTAGGTACCACCGTATTAATCGATGTTACCTCCATCTCCTCCTCCACGTCAATCATCATATTAAGATATGACGCTATGCCCATTGTCTCCTCGGAGTATTCCTCCTCAGAGATGTACTCTTCAATATCAGAGTCTTCCAAAACCACTAGCGGTACCTCTGCCACTGGCATCGGTAATATCTTCACTTGGTTCACCGACTCCTCACTTATCTCGTGAATGTTTCTAAACATCAAGCTATCGTTTCACATCTACAAAACACATAACACGTTGATTAGTACATAATACACAATAGTATAAGCACAAATCACATTTAATTTATTTTAAGATTAATTTCCATCTTTTAAATCTTTCAGTACTGACTTTTCTCAATACCTTATTAATTCATTTGACTTGAATTTCTTTCTTCGGACTTTACCTTCCTTACTAGGTTATTAGCATAAGGTTCTTCCCTCCTTAAGTTTTATAACCTAATGCATTGATACCAACCTGTGATGCTCCCAAATTCAGGTATCTTCCAACCCTATATATAGTGCTACACGGTACTCATAACTATACAATCATTCCATTGAAATACAACATAATGAATGTAATTACTATCTTTTTATTACAATCAAAGTGAAATCCATTCCCAGGTTCATAAACCGATTATAAAGTTTGTTGTTTGTAAGGTATAATATGTACAAACATACTAATCTATTACATGATAGTTAACTATCCATCTTAGATTTGCCCTTATCTCTCTTAACATTCTCAGTACGTTCATCCTTAACTGCAATCATATAATTCACGCAAGAAGTGAGCATAACAAGCTCAGCAAGTCTAGCAAAGAATAACATTAATACCACATTCGTGAATTATACAACAAATTTTCCATAACTGAACAAATAGTTATGAAGTATCATGAAACAGTAATACTTTAACAAATCATAACATCAATTCCCAAAGTATAGAATAGATTAGGAATTCTGAACCGGTTGATAGACCATGAACAGTAGCTTTCTATTTTCATACTTGAAAAGGACATCACAGCACTAAGGCTGTACATCCGGCATTACTTACGAGCACTTCTAGGTGATCATCCTATAGTACTCTATGTTGATCAACATGCATCCGTTAAACGTATTTACGTTTATGTTTTGGTAAACTCGCGTGCCCATCGAATAATCGATGAAAAATACGTTTGTTTGTTCATAGACAAACCTTACCTTTGAATCCGTACCAATTACTTGGCATAGGATAGCGTTAACATTTCTATATAGAAAGATATGTAGACAAATCAATCTATATCTTACGAATAGTCTAGCCGAGTTAAAACTGGCATTGACCCTTTCTTTAAAATCAGTCATGCAATTTAGAAACATGAATCACATAAAACTTGACTAATTTGAAAGTTAGACAAGCGTTACGAAAACTTTCCTTTCAGCGTCTTCAAATAACTTAATCGATTGTTCACAGCCTTTACAGAATCTACATGATATATTCACATAGCACATTGTTATTAGCTACCAAACAATTACTCAATTTGATTCTACCAACTTCTTTCTCTTCTATGTCTTACTTAATTTTATTTCATTAATAAAGTCAATTCGACTTATTACCCTTCATTCCAGCTTATTAACAATCTTATGTCATTAACCGAACTCTATCATCATTGGTGAAGTACCAATGTTGTTTACTGATTATGGTTCATTAATAACACTTTCCATTCTTCGTTCACAACTTACGTTAAATTCCTAAGTTCATTACCATATACACTAGTATAGGTAACCTAGGAATAGTCTTAGTACATTCATTAAGTATATAAGCTCAACTCATGTAGGTCTCGGAACAACTGAAGTTTAAAACCTAGCTTTTCTAACAAAACATTACTTCGGCACCGCGGCGTGAACTTCCTATACAACACTGGCGCTACGACGCCAATTTGCGAAGATCTAAGCTCGTCACGGCACATGGCAAAAAATTTTCTTCACATGAGTGTATGCCATGCGGCCACTCTCCAATAGGTAATGACATTGACTCAAGATCTTGCACAAGACACATTAAGCTTTATTCGCGGCGCGCAAGCACTAGACCTCAACACTAGAAAACTTTGCAAGATAAATTTTTTTACTGGGCTTCCCGGATTCATAACTTCTTCGTTATAAGTTCGATTTGGTCCGTTCAAAAGCCTACAAGTCATAAATTACATACTCTATGCGTTCATATAAGAATTACACAATTTCGAATCTGTTAACTCAGAATTCACTATTAAGTTCATTTTTAAGCGTTCGTTACACGTTAATGAGCGTTCAATACTCGTTTTCTACGTTTTAAGTCAGAATCCGACGATTCTTGAGTCCATGACTCTTAAATACCTTATCTCACGTGTTGACATTGAAAACCAACATTTTTATGTCTCACGGCAACTTTTGACTACCAATCCGGAATTTCTACGTTTACGACGATTAACATCTAATTCCGTAAAATTCGCCATAACTTTGTTACTAGTGTTCTATAAGCCAAATCACATGGAATACTCCATTGATTTCATATCTACATCCTAACCAAGCAAGATGCACATATATTAACATTGATGTAGTTTAATTGTTCATCAACAATCAACCTCAACAATCTATATTTGCACGGTTTAAAACTTATGTCACCCCTTACGATTTATATTTCTTTGTGACTTATAAAGATTATTTATATTATAAGTCATCCTTATTCCTCCATAAGATTCATACACCACCAATTTATGATTCTTAATATTCAAAGAAATCAAAAGAGATGGAAACTATTATTAAAGAATATTACCTTAATGATCTTTGGTGTTCTTGATAGAAACTCTTAAGGAAAAACTCCAAAGTGAAATGATGACTTAAGTCTAGCTTTTTTCTCTCTCTCAATATAAGTTGAATGCTCTTTGAAAAAATCACAAAATGGCCAACATTTGCCTTCTATTTATAGGCAATTGAAATGGAGGGTAAAAGGGTCATTTCTCCCACCTCCTTACTATTCACTACTTCATCACCAAGTAAAATACTTGGTGATCAAGTAGTTAACTTAGCTTGCACACCAAGTAGCCGATCCACCATGCCCATGGATCATCCCCATGGGTTGCCCCATGGGTTTTACCCATTTGGTGACCCACCGGTTCGATTTCTTGGATCGGGCTTAATTAATTCTATAATTGGGCTTTTAAATCATACTTACTTGGGCTCAACATAATTAATCACTTGGGCTTAATATAATCCAACTCAATTGGATTATATTAAGTCCTACTTCTAAGTCCATTACACCAATCATATTATACACGTAAAATTCACGTATTCTCTCCGTATAATACTCGTACGATAAACATATTGTACTTCATATTAAATCTTCGTATTATACATAGATACTAAATAGTATCATACTTGTATAACTCACGCTTTATCATTATCGTAATTCCTTATACACGACTTATTTCCTTCTCGGAAATCATTATACTCAACCCTTAGGTTTTAAGTCTGCAGGTGAAAACTTCGTTTGCCATAAATGAAATATTATTAGATATTCCATCTCATCTACATATTCTATCATTACGCGTTTCTCGGAATTTCAAAATCAATTCCTGAGCATAAATGAATGAATAGTGTTTTTACGGAAATTTCTCAAAAAACTTTTATTTTCATCTTGGAAATTAAAAACAATTAATTCTAGTATGTAGCCAGATTACTAACCATATTCGCACATTCTAGGTCATAGAATGACCTTCACATAGCTTATTCACCAATTAAATAAATTAAATTCATTTAATTCACATAATCAAATAAAAATTTAATTCTTATATAAATCTGATTTTCTTGGGCGTTACAGAATCCACGATTATATAACTGTGTAGGAATAGACGAAGTGCAGATTAGCTTTAAGCAGTTAAGTCGTAGTTGATAAACCACTAATTAGGCAAGTCTTTTAGTTCTTATTTGTTATATGAATTCGATAACTGTTAGTCGAGCTGTATTATGCTATGCAAATGTTGATGTATATATATGAAATGCATATGAGATATGTATGAAATGTGAAAGTGGATCTTTGATGATATGCTTATGTTGGTAAATCTCTATGCCTGTTATGTGTGAAGTAACATGCGTAGTAAATATTAATTGATTATGAATGCATGAACTGAATATGCTATTATATGATATGTGCTGCATGAAAACTGTTAGAATTGCTGGGTTGTCGAGCTTACCCTTGCAAATAACCACTTTTGCAGGTTAAGGATAAACGGTAAAGGTTACGTGCTACTTGATTGATAAAGTCCAATAGTATTGAAGGAGATTGATTTATTAGTTAACTAGATGCTCTTGAACCATGTCTAGGTTCTTGTAGATGTACATGATAGTAGTTTATAATGTGTAATATCTGTTAAGTTATACTATATGATACATAGAGAAATTCGAATCAAGATGTAAAGATTTATACGAATATTGAATAAATTAAATCATAGAATAATTTGATTTAGGAATTTGTAATTGATTCGAGTTAAGATATCAATAAATGGTTTATTTTTCAAAGGAGATTGAAAAAGTTTAAATTATTCCGCATATTTGTATAACATCGAATGTGATGTAAATCAGGAATAGTAAATGACCAAGATTAGAAACTTATAAAAGTTTGGGGTCATTACACAGATCCTGAAAATAGAAAGAATGTATATTCTAAATTATAATAAGTTAAGTTATATTCATTAAGATATGAATAAAAAATATAAATAGTTTGGCGATAGTAGTATCGTGGCGGTCTAAATCCGAAGTTCAAAGGGACCTGGATTTGGGGGGGGCGTCACAAGTCCAGTTCAAATTCCTAGCCAGACAAGGAAGGCTGGATTAAGTTATTCCTTTGGATCAAACCATCGGAACCCGCACAAGCATCCACCGGTTCCTTCCTCTACTATTCTGCTACAAAACCTCACGAATGCAGGATTCATGAAACCAACAAGGAAAGTCCATGTGGCTATATCAAGAATGCTGATTCCTAAGGTTAAACCGGCTAGCAAAAAGGAAATCCAAACTCCTATTAAGGAGAGCAAGAAAAGGAATGAAATGTTCCTACAAGAAGTACAAAATTGATTGGCAAAGATGCATTTTTTGGCACATATTGAGGGCATGAACGAGGATATCCCAGATGATGTCTATTTAGAAGATCAAATCTTGATCCCTTGCATAAATAGGGCTAAGGAGAATCTTTCAAATAAAAGTACTGACCTTTATGTAAGTACAGTCATGGTCATTATCAAAGAGGAGGAGGACATCAACCCTCCCTTCATCACAGTTGTCAACAAAGACTTGACCCTGGACAACTAGAGAAACACTCCTTACATCTGCCGAAAAGGGTAAAAGGGTAGAAGGGTAGAAAGTTCATCTGCCCTAAAGTGTAGATATTATATACTGCTTATTTTTGTTACACATCGCTAGCAGTTACTGTTGTCATGCTTTTGCTAATCCTTTGTATGATTAAACAGTTTTATATATTAAGTGAAAACATTTTATTTTTAGGACTCTAGAGTTAAATCTGTGTGGCCTAGTTGGTGAGATGCCAAATTTTCACAATGACTACAACTTTGATATAGAAATGGACTTTGACTTGATGGGGATTGATCAAGAGGAGATAGATGACTATGAAGTGCCGGAGGAGATCAAAGAATGGGTCGAAGATAAACCCAAACCAAACCTTGATCAAACCACCACTATCAATATCAGAACCTCAAAAAAGCCGTAAAGAAAACTAGATAGGCATGAACCTTGCCCCAAACCAAAGAGAAGACCTGATTGCTCTGCTAACTTAGTTCCAGAATGTGTTTGCATGGTCACATGAGGACAGGATTAGTTTGTCTACTGATATTGTCATTAATCGACTACCCATTAAAGAAGGATTCAAGCCAGTCAAATAGAAGCTTAGGCGACTAAAACCTGAGTGGAGTCTAAAAGTTAAAGAAGAAATTGTTAAACAATTCAAAGTCGGCATCATCATGGTATCAACCTACCCTGGGTGGCTGTCCCATATAGTTCCATTGCCCAAGCCTGGAGGAAAGGTACGAGTATGTATGGATTATCGGGATTTGAATAAAGTTTGTCTCAATGACAACTTTCCAGTACCTTTTATCCACATACTAATAGACAACATGACGCAGTAGGACATGTATTCTTTTGTTGACTGCTTCACTGGGTATCATCAGATCATGGTTACTGAAGAGGATATGGAGAAAATAGCCTTCATTACTCCCTGAGGAAACTTTTGTTACAGACTTTTATCTTTCGACCTTATTAATGTCGGTGCCACCTATCAGCGGTCCATGATGGCCCTTTTTCATGACATGATGCACAAAGAAATAGAATTCTACATGGATGATATCATCATAAAATCTCGGAAGGAAGATGACAATATCAACAATCTCAAAAAGCTTTTCAACCGATTGCGCAAATATAACTTAAAGCTCAATCCAACCAAATGTGCCTTTGGTGTCAAATCAGGCAAGTTGTTGGGATTTTTAGTAAAAAACAGAGGTATTGAACTGGATCCCGCCAAAATTAGAGTAATCACTGAGATGCCCGTGACAGAAAAGGAAATACAGAGATTTATGGGGAAAATCAATTTCATAAGTAGATTCATCTCTCGACTCACAGCCATGTATGAGCCCATCTTTAAGTTGTTAAGGAAAAATTCCTCCATGAAGTGGAATGAAGAGTGTCAAAAAGCTTTCCTGTCCATCAAGAAGTAGTTAATCAAAGCCCCTGTCATGGTACCCCCAAGGGACAAGGTTCCCATGTTTATGCACCTGTCAGTCAATGACAATGTTATGGACTGCATGCTGGGGTAAAATGACGATAGAGGCAAGGAAAGAACTATCTATTACCTCAGCAAAAGATTCAGTAGCAGCGAGCAGAAGTACACTTTGATTGAAAAGACCTGTTGTGTGTTAGCATGGGCCACCATGAGGTTACAACATTATATTCAAGGGCAAACAATCTATCTCATATCCTGGGTGGATCCCCTAATGTATGTATTCAACAAACCCATAATGAATTTTTGATTGTCTAAATGACAGTTGATTCCAATAATTTGATATCATCTACGTGACTCAAAAGTCCATCAAAGGTTAAGGATTTCAGGATCAATTTGTTGAGGCATCATCAGGGAATTTCAAACCCTTGAAAACATATTTCTCGGATGATGGAATAATGACAATTCAAAAAATCCATCAAGAAAATACAGTCTGATCTTGGAAATTGTATTTTAATGGAGCCACAGACATGGAAAGTGTTAGAACAATGGCAGATCTCGTATCTCTTATAGGAGAACAGTATCCTATGGCAATCAAGCTGCAGTTTGTCAACACCAACAACACATCTGAGTATAAAGGTTGTCTAATGGGATTGAAATTAGCCCAATCCATGGATATCAAACGGTTGTTGTTCTTTGGGGATTTCGAGTTGGTTATCAAATAGACCATCAGCAAGTATTATACCAAAGAATTGCATTTGCTGCCATATCATCGGCAAGTTATCAAGATGGTTATGGAGTTTGAGGAAATAACCTTCATCCACATCACTCGAAGTAGGAATGACTTTGTTGATGCATTGGCAACATTGGCTTCCTTGATCTACATGTCTGATAGGATGGGGATTCCTGATATCAAATTTGTAAGCCAAAAGGCTGGTATTGAAATTAAATTGGAGATGTATCAGATGACCTGCCTCCCATCAAACAACCCTAGTATCATGACATCATAGAATATCTTCGAGATAGATCTACACTAACTGGGGCAAGTCAAGCGAAAAGAAAGCAAATTCATAAAATGGCCCTGAAATTCTATCTAAGCAGAGATGCACTTTACAAAAGGGATGTTGGAATAGGCCTTTTAAGATGCTTAGACAAAGATTAAGCCCAAAGACTCATGGATGAAGTCCATGGTAGAGTATGTGGTCTACACATGAGCGGTCCTTTACTTGCTAAGAAGATATTAAAAATGGGGCATTATTGGATTTCTCTCAAAGCTGACTGTGACGATCACGTCGGGAGATGGTATCAATGCCAAGACCATGGAAATGCCATACATGCTCCTCCAAATGAATTGCATTGTATGAGTTTGTCGTGGCCCTTTTCGATGTGGGGAATGGACGTGATTGGGCCAATAGAACCCAAAGTCATCGATGGTCATCAATTCATCTTCACTATAATTGATTACTTCACCAAATGGGTAGAAGATGCCTCTTTTCCCAAGGTCACCAAAGATGTAATCATTGGCTTCATTAGAAAAAATGTAATTTGTCGATATGGACAACCGGGGGTGATCGTATTAGACAATGCCAAAAATCTGAACAATCAGATGATGAAGGAATTATATAGCAAATTCAACATTAAACATCTCAATTCCGTCATTTATCATCCAAAGATGAATGGTGTTGTCAAAGCAGCAAACAAGAACATCAAAAAGATCATGCAAAAAATGTCCGCCAATCACAAGGGATGGCCTGACTTATTGCATGTGACTCTGTTAGCCTACGGAATGTCAATGCACACTTCTACTAGGGCTTCTCCGTAATCATTAGTATATGGCATGGAACCAGTACTCCCCATAGAAGACCAATGGTTGCAAGAGTAGTACCACAAGTTATCTCTAATAGATGAGAAAAAGGCTACATCTATCTTTCATGGGAAATTATATCCGGAAAGGAACTCTCGGTCATACATCAAGAAATTACTGCTCCGACAATTCAAATAAAATGATTTGGTATTGAAAAAAGTCCTTGCCAATTAAGATGAATCCAAAGGAAAGTTCACCCCGAATTGGGAAGGCCCTTTCATTGTCAAGGAAGTATTGACAGGAGGAGCCATCAAATTGCAAGAAATGGATGGGGAAGAATTCCCCCAACTTATCAATTCAGACGATGTGAAGAGGTACTATGTTTGAGTCACCTGCAAACCAGCAATGACAAAACATATCCAAAAGGGAAGTGAATCAAAATATATTTCTTTGCTATATAATAATGTTTAATATGTACAATGTATCATATACATGACAAAAATGGTTCACCTAGTCTATGCAGGAAAATGAAAGCTGGTCTATAAACCCGTAGATAAACGGGATAGCAAGTCCAACATAGCATCCCTCTTAGAAGATGGAGGTGAATCTATAAGCTCTTGCCCTAAGGTGTCCATGCGAGCTAATAACTCCATAACCATCTGCATCGTGATACCATGATCATCTATAAATGCATTCATATCTGCAATAAGGCTATCCGTGTATGATCTGAGTGCATTACTATCCGCAATGGAAGCATCCCGGGTAGCTCGAGCCTCATCTCGCTCAATAAAAATAGCATTCTGATTTGCTCGAGCATCATCCCTCTCAACAAAAGTTGTGTCACGGGTATCTCGAGAATCATTGTGCTCAACAGAAACAACATCCCGAGTAGCTCGAGCATCATCCTTCTGAACAAAAGCAGCATCTTCGCTAGAAAGGGCTATCAACATCAGTGTCAAAGGTCATCTAATGAATAACCTGCTCTAAAGAATCTACAGAAGGTGGAGTCACAGCAGTAGAAGTGCTAGGGGTATCACTGACCAAGGCTGCTATCAAACCAGCAAATAGCTCATCCTTGGTGGGAGAATCTGGGTCCTTCACAGGCTCCTCCTCATCAGAATCAATACTCGTCTCTAAGTGAACAACCATAGCCGATGCAATATCTGCCTCCAGCTATGTAAAATACTTTAACGAACGACCCGGATGGCTAGTCAAAAAAGTAGCCCCCTCGCAATGAGTCCAACAATCATAAATCCTGGTCAAGTCGTCTGTAGACAGAAATGAAGCTAACTGACGTTCAACTAAGGCCTTGTTAAAGGGGTGAACATCCTCAAACTGATCAAATTATCCCATGACAGCCAGTGAATGATATGTGGTCACCCCTTTCAAACCAGCCAGGGGTATATAGTCCATGCCAACAACATGAGTAATAAAGCTATAAGGAGAGTTGAGTCCTAAACAGGGCAAGATCGCAAATGGATCCTCGATAACTATTTGAAAAGCCAACCAGGATGTGGCATTTGTACAATCAATCGGTTAAAAAGAATAAGGCATGGCTATCTCATGAGTAAAATAGTACCCATGATGTCTAGAAGTGTCAATCGGTCTCAAATGTATCATAAACCGCATGTATAATAATACGACACTCCTCTTGAAGAACCCCACAGGGTAGGTATAGCAAAATGTGGTTGACCTCAAGGTCTCTGCCAATATCATAGGCAAGATGGTACAACCCTCTCTTAGAGCACAAACCACTATGATCAGGACAATGTCTAGATGGTCTATGTATAACGACATGTACAAATAAGTTATGACGCACATCAACAGAATATATTTGCGGGTAATTCGCCACTCATCTTCAGTGATAGTGAGGTCTCCTGAGTGTCGTACATAGCTATCCAGCGATCCAACTCGATTAATCAAGAAATCCAAGGACACCACATGTCCTGAAGTGGTCTCATCCACAATAACTCTGCACCGCAAGCTAGTCAGTGTCATAAACTGTCATCTCATATCGCCAATAGCCATTCTAACACAAGGTTGATCCAAGGGAAAATCAGTAAAGCACTCATACTTCTCTAACGTAGGAGTTAGCTCGTGGATATCAAACCTGAAGACCTGTCTCTCAGGTATCCAACAAGATAGCATACCTTCTACAAAGCCAAATGGTACGTGGAACGTCAAGAGAGTCATGGAATGTCTCAACATCTGATTAACTGTCACCCGATCTGTGGGAGGCAAATTATCATACCATGATCTCAAAGAAGAGGCTATTGATGTGGGTGGTGTGTGCTCAATCCGACTGACGATAGATGAAGACATTTGTAGAATCTTATCATGAGACCATCCAGGGGTCAATGCTAAACTTACCTATATGAATGCATATCCATGACACAATGCATACATCATGATAAATGATAATGATAAGTGATAATAGGATGCAATAGATAGGAAATATTACACATACATTCCTAAATACATCATCTAATAAAGATTAAATACATCATCTTTGTCTACAACTAAAAATAAAAAGTACAAGGAAATGGGGCACATCCGCCCAATATCTAATAGAGGCCTATCAAAAGATATAACGAGAAATGGGGCATAACCACCTAATATCTAACAGAGGCCTTCCAAAAGAGATAACAAGCCTATCTAGAGAAATCTATAATGTCTACATCATCCAATCGATCAACCTTTTATAACTCCTCCTGAGTCACTATATATCTGCCAGATGGAACATCAGGTCGATAAAAAGAGGGATCTGCTCCAGTGAAACTATTAGAATATGGGCCACCTGAGAGGCCGACACCAGAGCTGGATGGATAAAAAGAATCCGCCTCTAACAGATCTCTACCTAAATGCTAGATGAAAAAGTGTGCCTGGTCCAACCTCTGGGTCAAGCTATCAATTTACTCCAAATGAGTAGGTTCTCTGACATAGGTAATCCAGTATGTCATCATCACGGACCTAGGAACCATATCCCCCATGAATTGAGTGGCACTGATCTGAGCTCCAATAGTGCGAGGAGTCCATCAGCGATGGAAGGCATCCTGAGTGTAAAGGCCCTCTGATAAAGTAAAACCATCTAAACCCATCAGGGGAATCTTGATGATGGGCTGAGATAAAGGCCAATGTCGTCTAGCAGGAGGAAAGAATGGAATGCGAATCTCTCATTTGAAGCTCCTGATAGCATGCTCTCCCAAGTAGAGCTCCCAACTTCCATCAGTCAAGAGAGGAATCCAACGAGTGGATAATACATACTCTACCCTGGTAAGAAAGCCACCCTCAAAACCTACTGTCAAATGATCCTCGGTGTAAGGAACCCACGTGATGACATCAACAGTTAGTAACTCTAATTATAACCGAGAATGGGTAAACCCCTATGCTACGGGAACCTCTGCCAAAGTGGAGTGGTGCTAATGTTGTCCCAGTGGATAGGTCTCCAGGCCTAATGTAGTAATTAGGCGAAGGCAAGGAAGGCTCTCATAGGCCTAAAACTGAAAATACAAAGATTAAATGTCATCAGTTATGAAGATTAATTGCACGAATAGAGGAAATTGGGAGATAAAGAAAAATTACTCACCAGCAGAAATGTGTAAAAGCATAGCCAAGCCTCTGTCACACCCTTTGACCATAGATGCATCCCACGAAAAAAATAGGCAAAGGTGAATGAGCCCCAATCAAAATATGTGATGCGATCCACATCACGATTGGAGCTGACCAAAGAAAAAGAGACTGTCGGGGATTTTTCCACTAGGAAACAACCCCTGATGATGACCAAGAACAATCGCCGAAGAATATAATCTTTAACCCTCTGATCAGTAGGCAAAGATTCAGTCAAAGCCCCACTCGTGGCCTCCACACTTAAGAGCCCGGAGCGGACAGTCAGACCCTTAAGGGCCGTAGCAGGAACTTCAAAAAGGGTTCGAACTACAGCTAGTGAAATATCGGCCACTAAAGGCATCGACTCCCCTATAAAACCAAACCCCGTGATGAACCACCAATCCATGGGTGTCATCATCACCTCTAGGACTGAATAAGGAACCAAATTAGAACCAAAACTGCACTAAATACCGCACAAATTAAAACCACACCAATGGCTTCAGTGTATATGGCAATTTTAGGTGGGTTAAAAAATTGAATTTATGGTTTCGATTTGGTTACTAGCAAAAACTGCACGCATAAAACCAAAACCACACCAAATAATCATCATGTTTTCTCAATTTTGCTACGAGTATATATAATTTCTCTACTATAACATATTATCCTCATTTTATTTTAGAAGACAAATAAAATATACATATCATATTTTCTCATGTCATGTGGTTCCATGCATGTTCTCTTGTCAATGTTAGCCTCGTGAATTCATTTCAAGTGTGTACTCCTCTCCTCCTGTTAAAGAAACATATTAGCTTGGCTTATAGGCAACCTATACATACATACATACTCCTTAATTAATTCAGAATTAAGGAAGACACTAATTAATTAATATTGGAAAATATTAATTATTCCTACTTCCTAGTATAATCGATGGTATAGAGATCAAATAGATGTTGTATGTTGCATGCTGCTGGAATAATTATTTTTATCGCTTAGGACTTGTGAATATTATTTTTGCACAGACTTCCTCCATTCTGGAAGTGGTCTGGATCATTACCTCCTACTACTGAGTTTTTGAATTTTTTTTTTTTGTATACTAATCACTCAATTGAACATTTGAATGAAACCCATTTTGGTTTATATTTGAAAGCCATTAATTATTTAGAGAAAGTCTTTTGCTATTGGTATGAATGATGAAATTATTTGTATTTGAAAGCCATTATTTGAATCTACATGGTAATAATATAAAAGCTACAAAACACGATGACCAAAAACTGCACCCTTTTACATATAATCAAAAGAAATGCCAGTAGTTGAGCATGATGTTAACTAAGGGTGGCAGGATAAATATTTTACTATTTTATTATTTCAATTGGTTTTGAAACAAAAACCGCACCAAATAAAACTGCACCGCATGGTTCTAAACCGCAATGCACCAATCATAAACGGTTTCATGTGCGGTTTTGGATTTTTTAAATCGGACCTAAGCGGTTTCGTGTGCTGTTTGAACTCCAAATCGTACCATGCTCACCACTAATCACCGCACAGTCCAATAAATGGAGAGACTGAGTCTGGTGGAACCATCGCTCGGATAAAGCCCACAGATAACCCCAAGGGCAACGACGAGGAGGAATATAGAAGAAGGCTTCAAAACCCCAGGAGTGAACGATGGCTTAGTACTCCGGATGAAGGGTCTGGTATAAGAAATGAATGATAAACCAATTCCCCCTGGGCTGAGTAAAGCCGGGAACCTATACCAAATTGCAAATCAATATTAAGCCATTGTTCCTAAAGTGGGAAAGGGAAGAAAATCCAGAACAAAAGCTTATATTACCTCATTAGCATGGAGATAGATCGAAGGGTGGTGTCTCAAATCCTGTAAAAGATCTCGAATCGACACACTGCTAGTGGAAGCTCCTGATGCGGGGTAGTATAAGAAGAAGGAGTGGGGTCCACTATAGGAACACCCTCCTCCTCATCCCCAACATCTGGCCTATCAACTCAGATAGGACGAATCACTAACTCAGTCAACTAACGAGGTTTTCGTGCTAGACGATGCTGAGGGACATCAAAAGTTGTCCTCCTCACGCTTGCAGAGACCCGACGAGAGCTGCTCGGTATATCTGAATCCATAACCTGAAAAAAAATCTCCAAATCACCTCAAAAAGGGTGAGGTAAGTTTCTAACTTAAATCTTATGAAAGTTAAGTCATTGCTTCATACCTAGTTTAAGCCCTAAAGCATGCATTAAGTTAACATACATCCCTAGTAGAGTTAAAATTGCATGTTCATTAAATTCTTAGGCTCGTGAGTTTTTTTTGCCAGAGTCTCCTTTGTAAAATGGACTATTCACATGCACATAGGCATGACTAGGTGGTCATTCAGTAGCACACCAATATAATATCAAAGTTATAGATATTAAACATAAAAAAGTAAGTCACAATGGCAGCCAAATTACCAGGTGCATTTTTTTGAAAAACACGAGCTCATTTGTCCTTAAATAAGGATGAATAAACTAGCAAAAAAGGGTGCCAAATGACTGTCTAAAAAATCAATTTTTTTTCATATCGATACGTTTAACATGGTAAAATATGAGCATTTACTAAGTTAAATAATTTTTATCAAGTCATATGATCATGCACATTCGCTATATTGTGTTTAGAAGCATTCTATATGAAATCTAACATTCTAACGGTCAAAACTTGAAAAGAAAGGATGTATACGTTACTAGAGTTGGGTAGAACGATTGTACGGTGACGGATTTTGCAAAAAGCAGCCCGAACTCAGTAGATCTGAAGAAGAATTTTCAAATTTTCTATGAAAGTTCAACTTGAAAATGACTTATGAAAGGAACGAGGGAAGTAAATATACCCGCGGGGAGCCACGTGTGACACCCCCAAAATAGGTATACATCACCCATTCTGAGTCGCCAAATACATGGTACAGAAATAACCACAAATTTATTAATACAATTGTCGTGCAAAATACGACAACACATATATACTGTGAGTTTAAAATACAAATATTATCTTCTAGACAATATCCACACTCAGATAAAGTCCTCATTACAATTATTGATACACTATTTTACTAAAATAGTGAGGACTGCTAAAACAACTATCTAGGACCATCACTCTATACCCCGACTGGTTCCTGCTATATTCTCGCTTCCTAAGAAGAAAAATGGAACAAAAGGAAAAGGGTGAGCTCAACTAGCCTTAGACTTCAACAGGGAAAAATCTGATAGAATATAATAGACAACAAGTTTTAGATCAACAACTGCAGCGGAAACAACAATTCATTAGAAGAGTTAAGTAGATAATGAAATCTACCATCATCTATGAATTTAAATGTCCATCATCAATATTTTATCCCTGTAACATCAATCAATATACATCTTGAATCAAATATTCATCTTTGCACTACGGGCCAAAGATATTCATTTGTATCACCAGTTGGTCATGTTCATCTCAACACTTGTTCATCTTTGCACTACGGGCCAAAGATATTCATCAAGTAATCATTCATCTTTGCACTACAGGCCAAAGATATTCGGTTATATCATCATTTAGGACTGAGAATGATGAAAAATGTTTTTAAGAAACGAATCCAGTGAGGCAAAAGAACAAAGATTAGGGATTCGTACTTTAGATAATTCAAGTTCAAAAACACTCCATAATAAACCATAGTAAAGTAAAATTCAAGAATGAAGATCAAAACATGGATACAATCAAAGATAGTAACCATAATAGACATCTTGGACAAAGAAGAAATTTTTTTATTTTTTTATGAATAATGCCATATTCGTGAATAGTACCGTATACGTGAATAGTGTCGTATACGTGAATAGTAACCCCGACACAAAAAGGTAGAACTTTCACAATAAAATTTATATCAATATTTTAGCATAATGATATTGAAAAAATAATATCATTTACGAAGAAAATAACATCCCTTACCTCAAAAGAACAGTAGTTCTAACCGGAATATCGGATGAAGTGTTGAAGGAAACTTGCACTGAATAGCAACTCTCAAAGTATCTAAATACTCACAAAAATACACTCGATAATATAGAGAGAGAAAGCTTATGTTTCTGGTGTGATTTTTAATTCTAACTAAGCACCCTATTTATAAGAAAATGCTAGAACGCCAAAGGAGACTAAATTAATAAAATAATATTATTTATTTTTTCTCTTCTACGCCCACCCCTTTTGAACAAGCTGAGTATGCCTTCTTTGAAAAAAATCTCAACACATGTTTTTAAAAAAAACAAAAGTTGGTCCCACACATAATTTTAATAAAAACATTTAATTTTTGAAACTTCAATAATTCATAATAAATAGCCCTTTAATCAGAAAAATACGAATTTTATGTTCATTCCATAGGAAATTAAATTCTCAACAACTTTGTAGCTTTAATTTTTTCCAAATTCCAAACGAAAAATGCTCGAAATCCACATAAGGACAATTTTTAATACCTCCATTCCGACAAAATACTGATAAAACACCTCAGCATTAAGTTCTTCATTTATATCCACATAAAATAAATATATCCTTCATTTATATCCACATAAAATAAATATATCTTTATCATATAAATCAATAATTAATTATTCACAAATAATATTACAGAATTACAATTATGACAACCAAGTTGTTCCCAGGAAAGAGAGGGCTTTCCAATAAGGATTTCTCTTTACTGGCGCGCAATTAGGTGACCAAACCCCAATCCTAGACAGAACTTCCTTATACATTGCCAATAATGCTATTTAATAATATTATTCAAATAATATGATTTATTGATCTGATAATGGGAAATACTGTGCAATGACAATTATTGAAACAAAAATATCAACGCAGTAATTATTGAATCAATAAAATAAAATATTGAGCAAGAATTATTGTAACAATTATTGAAAGAAAGTGCCTTCTTACGTAAGAATCAATAATTCAAAAATCTCATCACAATACCGTGCGCTCTTGTGCAACCACGCGTAGACATCGTATTTTAACCACCGGTGTAATCCAACAATGTTAATCTAGAATAATTACGATGTTATTTATAAAAACTCAAACTAGTCGTTTTCTTCATCCGACAGTTATTCTATTATGGGGCCCACAAATGGTTGCGTCGTCGTACGAATATTCCCCGACAACAAGAATATTCCACGACCAAACAAATATTCCTTGATAAAAATGAATATTTTATAATCACTTGCTTATTTTGCAAAATTTGCACATTTCACCCATAACCAAAGCATTATATCAAATTAACTCCTTATTATTTCAAGATAATGAATAGAGGAAATTTAATTTTATTTATTAAAAAGTTGGGGTCTTACAACCTCCCCTCCTTATGAAATTTCATCCTCGAAATTGACGTACGTACCTGGTGTTTTGAAAAGGTGAGGGTGCCTTATTTTCATTTCCAATTCCAACTCCCAGGTCATTTCCTCAATAGCATGGTTCCTCCACAAAACCTTGACTTGTGGTATAACCTTTGTTCGTAGGACATGCTCTTTCCTATCCAATATCTTGACAGGTACCTCCTCGTACATTAAATCTTCGGCTTTCTTGTCTGGTTCTAATGCACTAAGGTGGTTTAGGTCTTTCACATATTTATAAAGCATAGATATATGAAAAATATTATGAACACGAGACATGCTTGGAGGTAATCCGAGTCTATAGGCCACATTTCCTATTCGGTCAAGAATCTCAAATGGACCAACAAATCATGGATTGAGCTTTCCTCTCTTCCCGAATCTTGTAACTCCCTTTCATGGAGCAATACTTAACAGTACATGATCCCCAATATTAAATTCCACGTCCTTTCAATGAAGATCCACATAACTCTTTTGTCCATCCTGTGCTGTTTGTATACGTTATCGAATTGTTTGGATCTTTTCCGTAGTCATGCGTACTAATTCTACTCCCAACAACATTGTTTCACCCACCTCGTCCCAGCATACTGGAGAATTAAACTTTCGCCCATATAATGCCTCGAATGAAGCCATGCCTATACTTGCTTGATAACTGTTGTTGTATGAGAATTTCACCTATGGCAAGTACTTATCCCAACTTCCTTTGAAATCTAGGACATAGAGTCTTAATTAATCTTCAAGGGTTTGAATAGTCCTTTCTGATTGCCCGTCCATTTAAGGATGGTATGCAGAACTGAATCGTAAATCCGTGCCCATAGCTTTCTACAAGCTAACCCAAAATCGAGAAGTGAATCTTAGGTCACGATCCGAAACTATGGATACTGGCATGCCATGCAATCTCATTTACGTACATACGAGCAAGATGTTCAAGGGAATAAGTCTCATATATAGGCAAGAAATGAGCAGACTTGGTTAATCTATCAACAATAACCCAATCGCATTTATGCCTTGAGAAACCTTGGGAACACCGGTAACGAAATCCATAGTAATGTGTTCCCACTTCCACTTCGGAATCTTAAGTGGTTGCAATGGACCCTTTGGTACTTGATGCTCCGCCTTTACATGTTGACAAGTTAAACACCTCGAGATAAACTCTGCGATCTCTCTCTTCATATTGCTCCACCAAAATTCATGCATGTCGAAGATCCTAATACATTTTAGTACTCCCAGGATGGATTACAAATAGTGTTTTATGTGCCTCCATCATGATTCTCTGCTTAAAGTCAAAATCGTTAGGAATGCAAAGTCTGGAGTTGACGCGAATTATTCCTTCTTCATCAATTCTTGCTTCTGGAATAACACCTTCTTGTACTTTCTTCTTCATGCATATCATCTCTGGGTCTGTGGCTTGAGCAGCTTTAACTTTATCAATTAAAGTCGGTTCTACTCATATGTTTGATATCATCACGTGGGTACTTGGAGCCTTTAACTCTATCTCAATCATTTGTAAGTCGTACCAAATGGGTCTTTATGTTAACAACATCGCACTCGTACCCACATATGATCTTCTACTCAATGCGTCAGCTACAACGTTTGCTTTTCCAAGATGATATTAAATGTTATCATTGTAATCTTTCAACAGCTCCAGCCAACGTCATTACCGCATGTTGAGTTCCTTTTGGGTCAAGAAATATTTGAGGCTTTTATGATCCATATAAATCTCCACTTTCTCCCCATACAGGTAGTGTCTCCAGATTTTCAATGCAAAAATGACTGCTGCCAACTCCAGATCATGAGTAGGATAATTCCTCTCATATTCTTTAAGTTGTTGCGAGGCATAGGCTATGACTTTCCCATGTTGCATGAGAACACATCCTAACCCTTTGCCTGAAGCATCGTTGTAGATAACAAATCCATCCAAACTAGATGGAATTGTTAGAACAGGTGCCGAAATGAGTCTCTTCTTGATCTCTTGGAAACTCTTCTCACATTTCTCGCTCTATACGAATTTTGTATCTTTCCGAGTCAGCTGAGTTAACTGAGTAGCGATTCGAGATTATCCTTCAATGAATCTTCGATAATAACCAGTTAAGCTCAGAAAGCTACGTACTTCAATCACCGACTTTAGTTGCTCCCAACTTTTTATTGCTTCAATCTTCGTTGGGTCAATAGATAATCCATGTTTTGACACCACGTGCCCAAGGAATGCTACTTCCTCAAGCCAGAATTCGCATTTCTTCAACTTGGTGTATAGCTTGTTTTCACGAAGCCTTTGAAGTACCAGCTTCAAATGGTGCTCATGATCTTCACGGCTTTTAGAATAGATGAGGATGTCATCAATAAAGACAAAAACGAACTGATCCAAATATTCCTTGAATACAGGGTTCATCATATCCATGAAAGCAGCAGGAGCATTATTCAATCCAAAAGACATAACTAAGAATTCATAATGCCCATACCGAGTTCTTAAGGCAGTCTTTGGAATATTCTCAGTTTTAATCTTCAGCTGATGATATTCAGAACGAAGATCGATCTTTTAAAAGAATTGTGCTCCTTACAACTGTTCGAACAGGTCATCAATGCGAGGTAGGGGAAACCTATTCTTGATGGTGACATGGTTCAATTCTCGGTAGTCAAAACAAAGTCGCATACTCCCGTCTTTCTTCTTTACGAATAAATTAGGAGCACCCCAAGGAGATGTACTAAGACGAATGAAACCGATGTCTAACAACTCCTGTAGTTGAACTTTTAACTCCTGAAGTTTAATAGGAGCCATTCGATATGGGGTTTTAGAAATGGGCTTTGTACCCAGTTCAAGGTCAATAAAGAATTCAACTTCACGTTCTCGGGGTAGACCAGGAAGTTCTTCAGGAAATATGTCAGGAAATTCACTAACAACAGAAATATTATTCAAATCTGACGTGTTTTTGTTCAAGTCCATAACATGGGCTAAGAAAGCTTGACATCCGTTTTTTAATAAACAAATGGCTTTATGGCTTGATATGACAGTGATTGACTTTAGTGGTTTGGTTGCTTGAATTCGCATAACAGGTTGGTTAGGAATATGAAAACAACAACCTTATGAAAACAATCAATTTTGGCATGATGAGTAGTTAACCAATCAATCCCTAAAATCACATCAAATGCAAGTATCTTTAAAGAGATAAGATCAACAGGTAATGTGATTGTGCCAACTTGTATCAAGCAAGATTTATAAACAGTGGATGTATTGAAAGTCTCCTAATGGAGTCTCCACAGATAAGTCAAAGTCTAATTTCTCCGAGTCAAGTTTTAACGTTGAGCACAAGCATGAGAGATAAAAGAATGGGTAGAACCGGTATCTAGTAAGGTATAAACTTCGCAAGAGTTCAAGATTAGTTTACCCGTGATCACCTTGTTCAGGTTTCTCGGGTTTTGGTAAGTCACGACAAATGCTCTCCCTTAAACCACCGACTTTGTTTTGTCCGTAATCGCCTTTGGTGTCGCCGTCCTAGCTGGACATGACTTTGCTACCAGATAAAATCGGGCTATATGACCATCTTTTCCACAATTAAAACACACCTTGGAAGGCTGTGAACATTTTGGACTTATGTGTCCCTCCACTCTGCATCTGTAGCATCTAACTGGCGGCCGTTCTCCTCCCCTAGAATTTGTTGTTGGTGCTGGTGTTGCTGCTAATGTCTTCCCTTCATTGTTGAATCTCCACTTTTGAAATTTCCACTTGACTCACTTCTCCTATTATCATGGCCACGATTACCACCAGAGTGGTAACCATCTTTGTCCGTATTTTTCCCTCCCCATTGGTTATCATTGCTCCGATGACTGTTGTCACTGGTATGACCCTGGTTGTGGTCCCTCGGTTGAACATACTCATTATCTTGCTCTAATAATTGAGCCCTGTTGACAACATCTGAATATAGAGAAAATTTGTGAGAGATAAGGTATTGACTAATTTTGGGTTTTAGACCTCTCAGAAACATCCGCGTCATACGTTCCTCATTCTCTACCAAATGGGGTGCAAACCTGGATAACTCTACGAACTTCTCCTCGTACTAGGACACCGTCATGTTATTCTGTTCAAGTCTAATAAACTCTACCTCCTTCATATGACGAATACTTTCAGGAAAATACTTGTCATTGAACAGTTTCTGAAATCTTTCCCAAGACATGTTGAAAGTACCGGTGGGGTACGCCATAGATTCCCACCAGTAATCTGCCTCACCACAGAACATAAAGGTGGCGAATGGAACCTTCCGTTCTTCCGTGCATCCCAAGACATCGAATATCTTGGTAATTTGCTTGACCCACATTTTCGCTTTAATCGGATTCAGCTTACCCCAGAACTCTGGTGGTCCCATCTCTTTGAACTGCTTGGTTGTGACAAACCGCGCACTGCTATCATTTCCACCCGTATTTTGTACGCGAGTCTACCTCGTCTAATTTTGCATGAATTACAAAAAGCTTCTAAACATCCCATCATTCATCGTTTGTTCGGTAGTGTTGTTTACAGGAGGAATATTGCCTTCCTATTGTACGTTCTCTTGGTTGGTGATTAAAGGTGTCTCCACGGTCTCATACACTCCATTATTAACATTCTCTGTTGCCATTCTCAAATACTGCCACAAAACAAGGGTTAATTAAAGAAATTGACATACCACATAATACCCCTATATTCTGACCGACCAACAAATAAGCTTAGGTAGGACACACTAGCAAATGATTTACTTGTCTCTCCCCTCCTAGTTTTATTCCCCGATCTCTGCCATAGACCATATCCCTAAGCTCTAATGACAACTGTGACGCCCCCAAAATAGATATACATCACCCATTCTGAGTCGCCAAATACATGGTACAGAAATAACTACAAATTTATTAATACAATTGTCGTGCAAAATACGACAACACATATACTGTGAGATTAAAATACAAATATTGTCTTCTAGACAATATCCAAACTCAGATAAAGTTCTCATTACAATTATTGATACACTATTTTACAAAAATAGTGAGGACTGCTAAAACAACTGTCTAGGACCATCACTCTATACCCCGACTGGTTCCTGCTATATTCTTGCTTCCTAAGAAGAAAAATGGAACAAAAGGAAAAGGATGAGCTCAACTAGCCCAGTAAAGAATATTATGACTAAGATAATATACAAAAAATTATCCTTAGACTTCAACAGGGAAAAATCTGATAGAATATAATAGACAACAAGAGTAAAGAACAACAATTAGAAGAGTTAAGTAAAGAATGAAATCTACCATCATCTATGAATTTAGAAGTCCATCATCAATATTTTATCCCATTAACATCAATCAATATACATCTTGAATCAAATATTCATCTTTACACTATGGGCCAAAGATATTCATTTGTATCACCAGTTGGTCATGTTCATCTCAACACCTGTTCATCTTTGCACTACGGGCCAAAGATATTCATCAGGTAATCATTCATCTTTGCACTACAGGCCAAAGATATTCAGTTATATCATCATTTAGGACTGAGGATGATGAAAAATGTTTTTAAGAAACGAATCCATCGAGACAAAAGAAAAAAGATTAGGGATTCGTACTTTAGATAATCCAAGTTCAAAAACGCTCCATACTAAACCATAGTGGAGTAAAATTCAAGAATGAAGATCAAAACATGGATACAATCAAAGATAGTAACCATAATAGACATCTTGGACAAAGAAGAGAAAATTTTATTTTTCTGTGAATAGTGTCGTATACGTGAATAGTGTCATATACATGAATAGTAACCCCAACATAAAAAGGTAGATTCCACAATAAAATTCATATCAATATTTTAGCATAATGATATTGAAAGAAATAATATCATTTACGAAGAAAATAACATCCCTTACCTCAAAAGAACAGTACTTCTGACCGAAATATCGGATGAAGTTTTGAAGGAAACTTGCACTAAATAGCAACTCATAAAGTATATAAATACTCACAAAAATACGCTCGATAATATAGAGAGAGAAAGCTTATGTTTCTGGTGTGATTTTCAATTATAACTAAGCACCCTATTTATAAGAAAATGCTAGAACGCCAAAGGAGACTAAATTAATAAAATAATATTATTTATTTTTTCTCTTCTACGCCCACCCCTTTTGAACAAGCTGAGCATGCCTTCTTTGAAAAAAATCTCAGCACATGTTTTAAAAAAAACAAAAGTGGGTCTTACCCATAATTTTAATAAAAATATTTAATTTTTGAAACTTTAATAATTCATAATAAATAGCCCTTTAATCAGAAAAATACGAATTTTATGTTCATTCCATAGGAAATTGAATTCTCTACAACTTTGTAGCTTTAAGTTTTTCCAAATTCCAAACGAAAAATGCCCGAAATCCACATATGGACAATTTTTAATACCTCAATTCCGACAAAATACTGATAAAACACCTCAGCATTGATTCCTTCATTTATATCCACATAATATAAATATATCCTTATCATATAAATCAATAATTAATTATTCACAAATAATATTATAGAATCACAATTATGACAATCAGGTCATTCCCAGGAAAGAGGAGGCTTTTCGATAAGGATTTCTCCTTACTGGCGCGCAATTAGGTGACCAAACCCATTTCCTAGACAGAACTTCCTTAGACATTGCCAATAATGCTATCCAATAATATTATTCAAATAATATGAATTATTGATTTGATAATGGGCAATATTATGCAATGACAATTATTGAAACAAAAATATTAACGCAGCAATTATAGAATCAATAAAATAAAATATTGAACAGTAATTACTCTAACAATTATTGAGTAGTGCCTTTTTACGTAAGAATCAATAATTCAAAAATATTATGCAATATTATGTGCTACTATGCAACCACGCATATTACTGTATTTTAACCACAAGGTAATCCAACAGTGTTAACAGTAACAATTACGCCATTATTTATAAAAACTCAAACTGGTCATTTTCTTCATCCGACAATTATTCTGTTATGGGGGCCACAAATGGCTACACCGTTATATGAATATTCCCCGACAATAAGAATATTCCACGACCAAACGAATATTCCCCGACAAAAATAAATATTTTATAACCACTTACTTATTTTGTAAAATTTGCAGATTTCACCCATAACCAAAGCATTATATCAAATAAAGTCATTATTTCAAGATAATGAATAGAGGAAATTCAATTTTATTTATTAAAAAGTTGGGGTCTTACACCATGGCTCTACCTGCGGCCACCCAAGGTGGTCCCCACCCCCTATGACTCAATCAAATTTGAGTTACAACAGAGTTTTCGGAAGCTGAAAAGTCAAATCAGGGAAAAAGATTCTACGTGATTGAGCATAAAAGGCCTGAAATCCTGAATTCAGATACCAAACTTCTGATCAAAGAAGATCTTCATGTAAGTCATTGGTATTAACCTTAATCTGGCGTTTAGAAAGCTGATGATAGAGATTGTTGAAAACTACCCTTGGCAAAGCATCGGGTAGGTCCGGTGTCATGAACCGTTGGTCTTAAATTCGTCAAAATATCCAGATCTATTCAAGGGTATAACTTGTCAGAAAGATACCCCCAGCAAAGATATCAGGCATTTCTGATATTTTAAACCATTGGCGATAACTCTAGCGTAGCATCGGGAATGATCCGATGATGTAAGTCGTTGAGAACTGTGACAAACTGAATTTTTAGAAATTATTTAAATAAGAATTTAATAAATAAAATTCTTATTATAAGATGTTTTGAGTTTGAATATGTGTATATATGTTTTATATATTGTGAAATATGTGATTTGGTATGAAGAGAATTATATATTGGAAAAAAAGGTTTAATAGTTAATTAAACTATTAAAGAAAATAAATGAAGTGGTTATAAAAAGAAAACTAATGAATAATATTAGTTAATTTAATTAAGTTAAAATTCTATTGTGGGATAATATAATTTGATTGTTATGCCTTGTGGGCAATGAAATTTTTTTTGAATTAAGTTTCATAAATAATGTGAGTGGTTCATTTAATTAAAATAGTGAATTAATGTGAATATATTTATTTTAATAAAATGAGATATTAATATACATTGTATATATATATATGTAATATGTTAATGTAGTAAGATTGTTAGGTTTGTAAATAGTTAAAAATATTTATGGAATTGAATAAACATTTTAATTAGAATATTTATGAAATTGAATAAATATCAATGAAGATAATTATGGATATATTATAATTTAATTAAATAATTAAATTAGAGGATTAGTGATTTGTTAAAGAAAATTGTACTTATTTTGGTAAGGTTTGTTTAAATTTATTTTTTAATTGAGATTGAATTAGTTTGGTTGGTTGTTAGGCGTGACAAAAAGGAATTATATGATAAAGAGAAATATTAAAAGAAATTAGAAGGAGGGTTTTGGGTGCTATCCAAAAAGGTTCTAGTATCTAACTGATGGAGTAAATATGATATGCGTGTTTTGTCATTTTATTATACATGCTTGGTTAGTTTATTTGCTAAAACACAGAGAATAATAGAGGAAGAGAGAAATTGAGAGGAAGAGAAGAGAAATTTTATGTTAACATTTGAGAATCAAAGAAAAGCAAGGAGATTGTTCAAGCTTTATAGCTAATCAAAAGTAATAATCTAACTTTAAACTCTATTTCTCATTCTCTTGAGTTCTCCATCGAAGAATGGATTATAAGGTTGATTTGTTAAGTAATTGGTTATATATGTTAATGGGTAGGTTTAATCCATTTATAACATCTAAAACTGGTTTTATAGTGATCAAATTCGTAAGAATGTGTTGAAAGAGGAAGATTAGAGTTTTTGTAATAATATATAAGTTTTAGTTTACTTTGAGACTAAAATTGATGATGAATTTAATATTGAAACTTTTAATTGATGTTGATAGTTGTTCTCCTCTAAAAAACAAAAACAACACAACTTGAACGAATCAAATTGGTTAAGAAACAAATTTGTGGTGTGTGATTACGCTATGTATGCCAAAACATGTAAAACTAATATGAACATGAATTTTAGATCAAGATTTGGGTTGGTTAATGGTTCTGTAAATTGTTAATTTTTTGGTATGTTGTAGTCATATGAATTAAAAATCCATAGAGTTAAAAATAAACTAATTTGGATGTGTATAATTCGATTTATGAAGATTAGAAAGAGAAATGGTAAAAAAATCGCGAAGAACACAAACTGCAGAATTCGAGTGCTGAAATACCCACTTGACTTCAGTTACTAGTTCAAAAAGTGTCGCCTAGTCTGTTATCCTCCCAGTAGGTATCCCACCCCGGCAAAGCCAGAGTATTCAAAAACCCCACCCTGAGGGGTGGGCGAATGACCAAGTGTTAGAGAAAAATCTGACTGGATATGTTTTACCAAAATGAGCATAACATTTTCATAAGAAATCCGATTGAGGTGATTCAAGATGATCTGGAACGAGGAAGAGTAGACCTACAACTTTCATTTAATAAGTTTTAAAATTTAATGTTAGAAACAAGGTTAAAAATGGCCATCTTTGAGACTGATGTGCATTCAGAGGCAATCGGAGGGCGTCGGGCATGAACGTATGCAAGTGTAGTGCTTCTGACAATAAAAGATGTTCTTACAAGCTATAAAACATGAATATTAGTAAGTATAATAATGATTAACATTAATAAATGATATATTAGATAAGTTGTATAAGCATACTAAGCATACACAAGAGAGACGAAACGGGCGTGTGACAAATGAACGTCGAAACATCGTGACAAGTGTTAATGAACTTAAAAAGTGTTTCAATTCAATTTGAGTGAACATTATAAGATATGGAATGTGGTTAATATAAACCAATAAGGAGTCCTAGTACGACTTAAACACTTGAGTGAACTTCAAGTATGGCCTAAGAAGAAATATAGTGAGATATAAGTCGAAAGTTAAAACAATCAAATTAAATATTGTGTATTAATTAACATGAAGGGTTATAAGATGTAGAGTAAAGTTTATATTTTAAATACTATGCATTCCTATATGACTAATAGTTGATGTGCATTATTATATAATTGTGTAGGGCACGTGAAGTGTAGATAGCTATAAGTTGTTAATCTGTTATTGGTAAACAACGATCAAGGCAAGTCTTTGAGTTCCTATTTTCTATGTGAACTTGATGTTGAACTGTTTTAAATTTTTATTGCAAAGAGCATAATGTGTTATATATGTTGAAAGTATGAAACGTTAAAGTCAATTTATGACTACTTTTATTGAGTAAAGAATGTTGATTAAGTGAGGAACTCAATTTTTATACTTGTTATATGAACTAAAACATGTATGTTATGTTAGTCCAATGATTATGAGATGTATGTTGAGCATGTTATTATGTGCTACGTGATGCATGAAAACTGTTAGATTTGTTGGGCTGTCGATCTAAACCTTGCAAATAACCATTTTTGTAGGTTAAGGATGAAAGTCGTATGCATACAAGCCAATCATGTTTGATGATAAAGCATATATTTGTAACAATCTTATTCATTTATTAATAAAAAGAATTAATTTATTAAAGGCTTTTAATTATCTACATGATGCTGTTTTATAATATGTGATAAACCCATAGTTTTAAGCAATGCTTTTAGAATAATGATGATGATCATTCTAATGAGATTTAAATTCTTAGAAAGCTTAAAACTAAAATAGTTCCCAATCGTTGGATTACTAAATTGGGGATTATTGAATCCGGATAGATTAGTACATACGTTGCTTTCTCATTGGATGAGGATGATTGATCTCATGATCATTTGTGTGGAGACACTAAAGCAAGTATGTAGTTGCTTATTAGAGAATAAGTTCATCGAATTGGCTCGCTAAGGAATACCTAATGGAGTTTTACTTACCTGTCAATAGGAATTCCTGTAGTGATAGTAGTACAAGTGATCCTTGGACTTGAGATCATCATAGTATCTTGTGTATGATGAGTTATACTTTGACTTATTCCTTAAGACCCTTAGGGTATATTAAAGGGTATACTTGGGTATAATAAGTTGTACATGGAGATAATGTATGATCAATAAAGAATCTACCACTTCTATTAAAAGAAGAGAAATGTCCTATGTGATTCGATAAATGACAACCCAGTAGTCCTTGGCCAAGGCAGAATGAAATTAGAAAGGAGTTTCTAATTTGCATTATTTGGAGTTGTGCATTTAAGAGTCGAAATACATATAATTAAATAAAATAAGACTTAACAGTAATTCCATGTCTTATATTTAATCGGGACATCATTGTATGGTGGAAGGATTGAATTGTGCGGTAACTAGTTACTCAAAGGTTCTTTTATGATTAATGTTGAAATCTATATTATCTGGAAAGTCGTTGATCGTTAGGAGGCTTATCCCTATTGTAGAATAAATATTATTTATTTAAATAAATTAATTGTTTAATTTATTTATTTAAATAAGATTAGAATTATTCTAATTGATTTATTCACAATTAGGTTTAATATGGAGAACCTAAAGGGTCGCACCATAAAAGGAAGAATAATTATTTAAGAAGTTAATGGCATAATCGTAATAATATGTTATGTATATTTAATTTAATCTATGGTGATAGAATAAATTAAATAGCTTAATATTTATTATTTAATATTTTAGAAATATTAAATATAAATTAATAAGAGGAGTCTTATTAATATTATTACAATTATTATTATTATTTTAATTTCTAAAAGAGTTTAGGAATTAATTTAATATAAGTACTCTCATTTATTCCTTATTGGATTAGGAAGGAAAATTAGTTAAAGGAGTTTAATTAATTATCCCTAATAAGATTAGGGAGCCCCTTTAATTAAAAAGGTTTAATTAAATAATACCTTATTTTAATAGGGTTACTTGATATCTTTATAAGAGGAGTCTTATATCAGATATCAAGAATAGGTTATAATTCCAATGGTGGGAGAGTACGCCTTTTCTATAGAGATAAAAAACTAGGGTTTAGCCAAACACCCATCTTCTTGAATTCTTCTTCTTCCTTTGTGGATCACCTCTAGAGGCCAAACACTTGGGTGGCTAACGTTGATCAAAGGAAGGAACCAAACCCGGTGGATTCAAGTTGAACACGAAAAGGATTGGAGGTGAACTTGTACCTGAGGAAGCTCGGATCTTCAAGGGTATGTTTCTTATTCATCTTTTTCGTTTAATTAATAATTGTGCATAAAGGGTGATCCGGGTATATGGTTTATAAAATTTTAAACTCTGATTTTTACACGTTTCCGCTTATTTATGCAATTTGATTGCGTTCTTGAATATTACAAACCTAACAGTGGCATCAGAGCCAAACCTTTATGCGAATTATTAATTGTTTTAATTCGATATGTATATTGATATGTGTTTAGAACAATTTAATTGGGCATAATTTGTTGTATAAAAAATAAAAAACCACAAAATAGTTGATTTCGCTCCTGTACTTCGGAATTAACGTAGTCTGCATTCATGTTGCTTCACATGATTTCAAGTACTAGGATGACATGCACGTATGGATTCAATGTAATACTTATATTATATATATATATATATATATATATATATATATATAAGTAATCATAAATAAAAAGAAAAGGGTACATATGATTACTAACGCTTTTATTAAATGTAATACTTATATATATTATATATATAATATATATATATATTTTACCGTAATGTATATATATATATATATATATTATATTCTAAACCGCATTCGCTTTTATATATATTATATTCTTTATTATTTTATAATTAAAATAAAAGTTTATTTTAATTTTAAAATAAAAGGTTTATTTTAATCTTAAAAATAAAATATTTATTTTAATTGTAAAATTGAATTCCATGCTAACTAATTAGAGTTGGAATTGGATTCCATGATAACTAATTAGAGTTGAAATTGGATTCCATGTTTCCTTAAATAAAGGAGTTTATTTAGATATGAAATAAGATTTCATATTATTCAAAATAAAAGAGCTTATTTGTGAATAGGAAAGAGAATCCTAATTTCCTTAAATGAAGGAGTTTATTTAGATATGAAATAAGATTTCATATTATTCAAAATAAAAGAGTTTATTTTTGAATAGGAAAGAGAATTCGTATTTCCTTTAATAAAGGAGTTTATTTTGATTAAAGATTTTGATTAAAATAAAATAGTTTATTTTATTCAAAATTGGATAAATTAAAATAAAATAGTTTTATTTTGATTTAAATTTGGATTAAAATAAAGGAGTTTATTTTGATTCAAAATAGATTTTATACTAACTAAATTTGCCCATTAAATGATATCAATATATATATTGAATGTTTATTATTCATCAGATGAATGTTATGTATTGATGCATATGGTGATATGTATGATAATAAATGAGATTGATTATAGACAATTGACCAATGTGATTGGATTTTATTTTAGTTGGATGCATGAATGTATGGGTTTTATTAAATGGGTCTCTGCGTACCTCGTCTTCTCTAATTTTTTCGAATGTAAATTATATCTCCTCCTATGTACTTCCCTCGATCACGATCAAGGTTTCTATTTATTTTAAATAGTTTTGTAATAGGAATAGTTAGAATTAATTTTGAAAAATTGGAGATCAAGGAGCAAGGCGCTTGAAGACCCGTTTGTAATGGAGCCACGAGTTTAAATGTAATAGTTATATTTAAATATTAATTCTTGCACCCCTGGGGTTTGACCTTTTGGTTCACTTGGCGGCTCTAGTGAACCAAACTAGAATAAAAGTCCATAATCAATCCGGGTAGAATATAGTATTCTATATGTGCATGCTTATACTATATATATTATATATTATGCAAACATGCTTCGCATGTTCATTAATTTGATGCGTATTTTTATATATATATGTACGCACGCTAAACAAGATGAGACAAATTAATAACAAACCCTCAATTTTTATATTAAGTCCTAAGCGTTCAAAGATATTTGGAATATCGAGCATTAAGCTTTCTAGCATGATAAAATTAATAGAGTATTAAATATTTAATATGAGTTTGTTGTGTCACCACAAGGCAAGTATTAAGTATTTAAGATGTTAATTTATCTCATTTGATGCTTATAAAGAAAATTGAACAATATTGTTTTGTTGTGTCACCACAAGGATGATATTCTTCTTTTTGAATATATGGAGTGCTAGGTCGGACTTAACTTGGATAATTTTGATTGGATGTGCCACCACTTGATCAAAATAATCTAAGAGGCAAAAAGAAAAGGAGTCAGATAGTTGATGTAATTGACAAAAGTTGTCTACCTATTTATTTATATATAGTTTTGTTGTGTCACCACAAGGCTATATACATTTGAAATGGGATCCTTATTCTCACTAGCAAATCTTTAATTAGATTTTGCCGAACTATATATATTGAGGGTAATATAGTTTGAAGAAAATAGTGGGAGATACCAATTTAAAACAAGACCTAATTTATTTTGGTAATTAATAAAAGAATGTATGTTAAAATGTTGTTAATTACAAATTCATTTACAGAATTTTACAATGTCTAAAATTACTATCACTGCGAAGCATATTAGATGCTATTTAATCTGGACGAATTAAAGCGGGTTGGTTAAGGAAATTGAGAATAGTTCTCACTTGCTAAAAAGCTATCTTATATCTTTAATATGCCTATCCCTGCAATAGTTGCAGACAATGCCTCTGATGAAGAGATTGCTACTTTTAGAAAGTGGCAAGATGATGCACAGTTGGCTCAATGCATCATGCTCGTATCTATGAGTAACAAGCTTCATCGTCAGCCTGAAACTATGGATACTTCTACTATACTTCTGCACGTCAAGTAGTTGATGGTGAGGAAAGTAGGACTGATAGATATCAGATATCTAAGGAGCTCTTCCGATCTAGAATGACCAATGACACTACAGTACAGATAAAAGTCCTTAACATTATCAATTTGATTGATCAATTAGGACAACGAGTTTTGTCATGGATGGAGAGTTGAGCCAAGATTTGATCTTGCACTCACTCTCGGACTCCATTCACAATTGTTGTGAATTTTTTCATATGAACAAGCTAGATATCAGCCTCGCTGATTTGCTTAACATGTTGAAAAATATTGAGAGTCAATTTCCAACCAAGAAAGACCATGTCTTACTGGTAGGGGCCAAAGGATCTTCTGAAAAGAAGAATGATTCAAAGAAGGTATATAGAAAGGCAAAAACAAAGGATAATAAGAACAAAACTGATATGGATAGCAAAGGAGTTTGCTTCTACTGCTATAAGCCTGGACACTGGAAAGAAACTGCGAGAAGCATCTTGCAGAGGCTAACCAAAGAAACTTAGTGAAGTTTGGTTCATAATACAAATTTGTTCATGATTTAAAATAATTTTTTCTTTAAGTCGAGGTTCTACTTGGGTATTGGATACCGACTTTGGTTATCATAAATATAGATTTATGAAGGACCAAGCGTAAATAGAAAGTTAAACAAAGATAAGTAATCCTATGTGTGGAAAATGAAGCAAAGATTCTTTGCATTAGCTATAGAAACTTATAGTTTAGACCGCTTACCGCAAATCTATTAAGTCAATAAGTTGTTATTATATTCCAATTCTTGTTAGAAACATTATTTCCATTTTATTGTTGGACAATAAAATTTTTGGTATTATAATTAAGAACAATTGTTGTTCTATTTATAATAATAATGTTTAGATAGAATGAAAAGATTACTTAATGGATTTTGTATACTTGACTTACGTGGAAAATTATTTTATAAATTGAACAAACTAATATAAGAAAAGGAGATGATCATTCAAAGAGTTGAATGTATGTATTTGTTGAAATACAAGTGTGAATTATTTGAAAGGTTCAAAGAATTCAGAAGTGAAACAAATTGGCAAAGTATTAAGACTCTTTGATTAGATCAAGGAATAAATACTTGTGCAATAAGTTTCTAGATCATCTCAAATGGTTTTTCTCATAATGGACACCTCATGATACGCAATAATTTATTGATGTATCTGAAAGGAAAAATCGTACCTTGTTGGACATGGTGCGGTCCATAATGATTTTACCGACATTCCAGTATTCTTCTAGGGTCATGTCCTAGAAATGGCTGTATATCTACGGAAAAGGTAACCTCAAAATCCAGCCCCAAGACTCCATAAAAGTTATGGACAGGGAGGATTCCTAATCTTAAGTATGTTAAGATAAGGGGTTGTCCAACTTATGTGAAAAGGTTTCGAAGGATAAGCTTGGGACAAGATTTGACATGTACAGATTTGTGGGACATCCTAAAGTAAGTTTAGGGTATATATTCTATAATTCTACTTAGCAAAAGGTGTTTGTTACAAAACAGCGCCTTCTAAGATAAAGGTGTTTATCATTAAAAGGGGCTAGTGGGAGGATAATAGATCTTGAAGAGTTCAAGAACCACAAAACACTATAAGTCAAATAAGAGGAAGTCGTAGATAGACCTATTATACCACTGTTGAATCAGAATCTCGAATAATCTTGAAGATACCTAGGAGGTATGGATTCATCATAGATGATGATGATGAGGTACACATCATAGAAGATGATGATCCGATTACATACGATGAGGTAAGTGTTGTAGACACTCAGAGAAATGGATTGAAGCAAGTTTCTCAAATATGGAACATTCGTTTTGATGAGGCAATCAAAAGAGTTTAATTTTATCAAAAATAAGAATGAACCTAGTGTGTACAAAAGGGTCAGTGGGAGCATCGTGACATTCCTAGTACTATACGCCGATATACTACGGATAAGGAATGACATACCAATGCTACAATCAAGAAGATAAAGTTGTCTAAACATTCCTCCATGAATGATTTGGAAGAGTATCTAAATTGGGGATATAAATCTATATAGATAGATTTAAGAGGATGCTCGACTTAACCCGAGGAACGTATATTCATTTGATGCTAAAGTCGTTTAGCATGGCAAACTCAAGAGATGTCTCATGTCGATGAGCTATGGAGTGTATCTCTCTTAATAGTCCCCACAGACTCTCGTGAAAAGAGAGGTCGCATGAGTGACAATCATGTATGCAATGAAATGTACGAGACACGATGTTGATCGGTCATATTATGGAGAAATTCACTATGAGTCGGTGAAAACATCTTAAAGTGCTTAACCGGCACTAAGGATGTGATCATATTCATGGTGGGTCTAAATTAAAACTAGAGGGCTTAACAGACTCAAGTTTTTCAGACAGACCAAGATGACAAAAAAAATACACTTTAAGGTAAAGCGTTATCTTGAACAGTGGTGCAGTGAATTGGAAAGGTTCCAAACAGCAAAGAGTTGTTGGTTTAGTGATAAAGACAAAGTATATAGCTATAAATGAAACTGCAAGTTAATTGTTTGGATTAAAAGTTCATTATAGAACTAGGAATAGTTCCTAAGTCTCATCTTAGATCTAAACATGTGTTGTGGCACTTTCATTTGATTATTAGAATCATTGAAACATGGGAAATCACTATAGAGATAGTGGACTCTCAAAAACAACATTACATATCCATTTACTGAAGCTTATCCAACAGCAGGATAATCGTCACTTAGAGAAGAAGAGTATGGGATACCATGACGATTGGCTTTAGTGCAAGTGGGAGATTGAAAGTCGTATGCATACAAGCCAATCATGTTTGATGATAAAGCATATACTTTGTAACAATCTTATTCATTTATTAATAAAAAGAATTAATTTATTAAAGGCTTTTAATTATCAACATGATGCTGTTTTATAATATGTGATAAACCCATAGTTTTAAGCAATGCTTTTAGAATAATGATGATGATCATTCTAATGAGATCTAAATTCTTAGAAAGCTTAAAACTAAAATAGTTCCCAATCATTGGATTACTAAATTGGGGATTAGTGAATCCGGATAGATTGGTACATACGTTGCTTTCTCATTGGATGAGGATGATTGATCTCATGATCATTTGTGTGGAGACACTAAAGCAAGTATGTAGGTGCTTATTAGAGAATAAGTTCTTTGAAGCGTGGCTCGCTAAGGAATACCTAATGGAGTTTTACTTGCCTGTCAATAGGAATTCCTGTAGTGATAGTAGTACAAGTGATCCTTGGACTTGAGATCATCATAGTATCTTGTGTATGATGAGTTATACTTTGACTTATTCCTTAAGACCCTTAGGGTATATCAAAGGGTATACTTGGGTATAATAAGTTGTACATAGAGATAATGTATGATCAATAAAGAATCTACCACTTCTATTAAAAGAAGAGAAATGTCCTATGTGATTCGATAAATGACAACCCAGTAGTCCTTGGCCAAGGCAGAATGAAATTAGAAAGGAGTTTCTAATTTGCATTATTTGGAGTTGTGCATTTAAGAGTCGAAATACATATAATTAAATAAAATAAGACTTGACAAAGTAATTCCATGTCTTATATTTAATTGGGATATTGTATGGTGGAAGGATTGAATTATGCAGTAACTATTTACTCAAAGGTTCTTTTTATGATTAATGTTGAAATCTATATTATCCGGAAAGTCGTTGATCGCTAGGGAGGCTTATCCCTATTGTAGAATAAATATTATTTATTTAAATAAATTAATTGTTTAATTTATTTATTTAAATAAGATTAGAATTGTTTTAATTGATTTATTCACAACTAGGTTTAATATGGAGAACCTAAAGGGTCACACCATAAAAGGAAGAATAATTATTTAAGAAGTTAATGGCATAATCGTAATAATATGTTATGTAAATTTAATTTAATCTATGGTGATAGAATAAATTAAATAGCTTAATATTTATTATTTAATATTTTAAAATATTAAATATAAATTAATAAGAGGAGTCTTATTAATATTATTACAATTATTATTATTATTTTAATTTCTAAAAGAGTATAGGAATTAATTTAATATAAGTACTCTCATTTATTCCTAATTGGATTAGGAAGGAAAATTAGTTAAAGGAGTTTAATTAATTATCTCTAATAAGATTAGGGAGCCCCTTTAATTAAAAGGGTTTAATTAAATAATATCTTATTTTAATAGGTTTACTTGATATCTTTATAAGAGGAGTCTTATATCAGATATCAAGAATAGGTTATAATTCCAATGGTGGGAGAGTACGCCTTTTCTATAGAGATAGAAAACTAGGGTTTAGCCAAACACCCATCTTCTTGAATTCTTCTTCTTCCTTGGTGGATCACCTCTAGAGGCCAAACACTTGGGTGGCTAACGTTGATCAAAGGAAGGAACCAAACCCGGTGGATTCAAGTTGAACGCGAAAAGGATTGGAGGTGAACTTGTACCTGAGGAAGCTCGGATCTTCAAGGGTACGTTTCTTATTCATCTTTTTCGTTTAATTAATAATTGTGCATAAAGGGTGATCCGGGTATATGGTTTGTAAAATTTTAAACTCTGATTTTTACACGTTTCGGCTTATTTATGCAATTTGATTGCGTTCTTGAATATTACAAACCTAACTAAGGATTCAAGGTAACGTTGTGTGCTACTTAAATGATATAGATAAGATGCAATGCATGAAGATTAAATACTTTAGCTATAGATGTTATTCTTTTAAGCCATGTTTAAGGTTTTGAGATATATACTTGATAAGTTATGATGTGAAAATTTTATATTTAGTTGTAAAGTTTGAGCTACCCAATGTATAAGAAATATCGAGCTAAGATGTAAGATTTTATATAATAACTCTAATGAAGCGAATCGTAAAATAAATTTGAGTCTGAGATGTAAAATGATAAAGGTTTTGATTCAGGGAATTAAAGTAAGAAGACAGAAAAGTTTAAATTATTCTACATTTTATTAAGTTTTACATCAAATAATGATGTAAAATTAAAAGTTAGATGTATTGTTAACCACCGAAGTCGAGAGTTTAATTGTATAAATTTTGGGGTCGTTACTAGAATTTCTTCAACGAAGATCAGAGTGTATGATATTACAAACCATTGGCGATAACTACAGCGTATCATCGGGAAAGATCCAGTGATGTAAGTCATTGATAACTGCTTTTACGAAGGTCT